>JAWWTY010000077.1:85772292-85871393 GCA_035222235.1 Margarornis squamiger | reverse complement strand
AGAAAAAGAAAAAGAAAAAGAAAAAGAAAAAGAAAAAGAAAAAGAAAAAGAAAAAGAAAAAGAAAAAGAAAAAGAGAGAGATAGAGAAAAAAAAATCAAAAAGCTATCCAAAATTTAGAAATAAAATCTAATCTTTGAAGAAAGAATAGTCAATACTCTGTTCTAAAAGCCTATGTCCAATTGACTCCATACTGTAAGTTACAGGAACTTGCTTTTAAATAGATAAACACTAAACATTTAGCTCTCAAAAAAAATAAAAAATAAAAATGGAAGCACAGTGAAATTCACTACATGTGAGTAAACCAAAGATTGCAAGAGAAAGCTGTGCTAAGTGTGGCATAAAGCATATAGCTCTACTGAGTGTTCATCAGGAAGTATCTGTAGCTGGGAAGCCTGAGAAAGCAGGTCATCCTTGCTCTCTCCAACTTTGGGCAGTCCACCACAGCAAGCAATACATCTCAAAAAGATGCTTTTGTGGCCACTAATTACAAAATCACTAGCAGTGGAAAAAACCTGCTCCTCAGTTTTTGCCTTCTGTCCCATTTCTCTATGTTGCATTTACTTTAACATACTGATTTTGTTCATTTGATAAGATTGTCAATGCCAATTATTTGAGCTTCACAGTAAACTCATGAGCCTCGTGGTATAATCTCATAAACATAGAATTCTTTTCCTCATTAGTGGGAGAGAGAAAGGGGATAAAAACTCACATGTACGGCATTTGAATCACATAATTCAATTAAATGCATCATTTTAGTGAGTTTATGGTTGTCTTATACAGATGAAGAGAGACAGGTATCATTAAAAAAAAAAAGAAAGAAGAAACCATCAGTTTATTTAAAAAAAAAATAATTAATTAGTGAAGGTAAGAGAAGTCTTTTTCTAGTAGCCAGTTGTTTTCTAAAATCAAAATCTCAATGTGATGTCTCTTTCAGCGTAATTTTAAAAATCAACATCTTTGCCTCTTTTCCTAAAAATACTGAGATAAATTTTCCTAAAAATTCAAAGAGATAAATACCTCTGATCTCATACAACATTCTGGAAAAAGATCAGCTTTTTACTCCACTAACTTTGAAAATTTAAAAAAAGCAGAATATGATGCAAATAATAAAACATCTTGTGGCTGGGAGAGGTCTAAATCCACCCCAGCTATAGTCATGTTCTCCTTTCACACCACCAGTAATTTTGTCAGAATGATAATAATTGTGTCCAAACCCAGAGATGTAGGCTGATACCTTGGAAGGCTCACTGGACAATCACAAATGTCATCATCATCCAAGATTACAACATCAGCTCTGCTTGACTGAAATTCTGTTCTCTGAAGGCAGCCAAAATCAAGGTCTATTGCCTCAATAAAGTCCAAAATGAATTCTATCTTGAAAATCAGTGTCTGGGTTTCTGTATCTAGGGAGACTGTATCTACAGGGAACCAGAAGCACTGTACATCCAAGATAAGATAAAACCAGGATTTATTTTTTTTTTAATGGAATTATGGTATGACTCTATAAAAGTGACATCCTTTGCCTGGAATTCCAGTGCAGTTAGATCAGAAGAAAATGCACTTTTTACCTAGACACACAGCAAAACAGAGAGGAACTGATCTTCAAAAAAGACACTATATATGAAACATTAGGTACAAGTTGCATTAGGACTCATACCATATGAATTTTACAGCATCTGGTATCTGTGTCATTAAAGTGTGATGACTATAGAATGTCACGGAGGTACTAGTGATCATGAACATTGCTGAACACATGCACAACTGATAGCTCATAATAGAGATATTATGACTATATAAATAACATCAGTGGAGCATGATGAGTTGAAAAGAAATCTATGAGCAGGGGCAGCTAGTCAGCAGACTGCTGGAGGACAAAGGGAGAGTATACTTCTGGTGCACAACACTTCTGTTCTCAGGATGCAAAATCGGCAGGACTTTGCTAACAGTCACTGCCAGGATCACATGGAAATAACCAATTAAGTATCTGTGGTGTCCCTCTCAAGACAGGACATGATCAGTGCATCCAAAAGCACAGCCCCAAAGGAGCACAGGGTGCTTAGAAATGGAAGCCATGCAGAAGTGAGCTCACCCCCTAGGAAGAAGTCTGACTACAAATCCACCACCTTTTGCTCTCATTGCAGAGCAGTGCAAAAGAAATCCCGCATGGGATACTTGAAAGAGGAATCTTGCATAAGTATAGACTGAAAGTGAATTTGTCACTGTTTTATTTATACCCTTTTGCTCTCAATCTTGCACTTCGATGTCTGCCCTTAAGTTTTGCTTAACATAATTTTGAAGTTTCACCACCCAACTGGTCTGGTGCAGTGGAGAGACCAGATAAAAGAGTGAAACCAATAGGTTATCAGTAGAAATCAAAGAAGGATGCACAGGGTGTCTCAAGACATGAATGTCTCCTCCAGAAGGGTCATAGAAGCTTAGAGATGGCAGGTATTTCCTTCCCATTTTCAAAGGGTCAGTGGTTTGGGATGCCTTTACTGTAAAGGAAAGGATTACCCCTAACAGGCATGAACTAATTCTTCTCCCGTACAAAGCAGCAACACTCCACAGTTCTAGGTGAATCCTGGGTTTTCAAACAGGCTCCCACTCTGTGTTTGGTTGTTACAACGAAAGTAGCAGATTATTTTTCACTGGCATGGGAAGTGTGCCAGTTTACCCAAGCTGCCCTTGGAAAGTTTGCTTGTGATTTACAAAAGAGTGACTAAGTTTACCAGTGGGTGTAAGAGGAGTTGCCAGTTGTCTGGTACAAATAAGAAATTACTGTGTTTTTTGTATAAAGTCTAAATAATCACAGACCTAAAAATAATTTAAAGTCACCCACCATTTTCTTCTTTTAAAACTCAAAGAAGTGATTTTTTTTTGAGTGCCCTCTTGTATTTTCATAATAGTTCATCGAAGACTGGAAGCAAGCATCCAGTCTTCACTGAGGACTAATATAAAACCCGATCAAGCTCCTTGACAGTAATGACAAGTGAAATAACAGGAACCACTGTCCAACCCAAAAGCTGAAGTAAGCATTCAGCCACAATGCCCAAAGGGTTTTCGCTAAGAAGGGCATGCAGACATCAGAGCTTGCTTAACCTTGGAAAAATAAGTTGCATCTGAGGAAAAAACCAAGCAGAATTATGCTAGAAATAGGAAGAGAAGGAAGCCTGTGAACTGGCTAGAGTGCAGCCCTAGGCCAAGCCTGAGCAAAACTCGCATAAAGTTCTTCCTTTCTACTAGTGCAGTGGTATACCAAAGAGGAAGCAGCTATAAGGAGTATGAGATAAGGAGTGAGAAACCTGATCCTCATGAGCCTCGCAATACAACTCTAGACCTAATACAGACGACAAAAAAGTTTATAGTATGTGATATGTTCATTGTTACACTTATGAACAATTGTAATAAATAAATAAATAAATAAAAAACCAATCTTGATTTGTAAAACCAGAGAAGCAGTTACATTCAAAAATTCTGCCACTTTGAAAAACACTGGTTCAACCTGAGGAATAGGACAAGCACAGAATGTAGCAAGAGAACCATTCACAAATCTACAGGAATAGTTCAGTTCAATCTCTTAAGGTCTGAAGTTTGCCAGTTTGAAGGAGCAAAGCTCCAGGGCACAAAAATTAGTCAGACAGTTGTGGAAGAGACTTGAGAAGTTCCACTTCCAGGCTCTGAATTTGGCTACTGATTTGGTAATATCTGGAAATTCCAAAGAAGGTATAGAAATTATCGAACCAAAAATCTCCAAAACACAAGCAAGTTTGGAAAGTCAAAACGGAACCACCTTTGTGGTTCAAAGCTCAAATACAGTGATGGCAGACCATCCATCCATTCTGAATAAAAATTGTTTTTAACATTAAACTATCCAATTCACAAAGAACCTGGGGTAGAAAATGGAGAAACTGATGTAACCAGAAGCAGAGACTCAAATGCTGATAATGTCATATGCATTTTGGAATGGGTAGCATGGCACATACCACATTGAGACCAAGGATGCTCCCTGAATTTCTAAATATAAGTAATGCCATGATTATTCCTCATTTAAGACTGTAAACATTTTTCATACCTTTTATTCTAGAGCCAGCACAAGACTTATCAACAGCTCAGACAAAACTGACAGTCAATCCTTCTGAAATAACAGATGGCACAGGGCCACCCCTGCCTGGCACAGGAAAGTGGAGAATTGCAATGGAGAGATCTAGAGCATCCATGCTGCTAATCTGGCTGCCTCCAGGGACTGATACCAGTCAGCTATCACAGCTGCTGGCACTGGGCATTCTACCAATAGTTTCCATTCCTGCTTTAGGGGCAGCAGCAGTTTCAGACAACCTGTTTTTCCCTGTCCTAATAAGGACAAAATTAGGGGGGGCAGATGTTAAGGGATGTGTGCTTTGTCATTCCAGGAGCCTGCTACCTTAGACAATTTCTGCTTTGCCTGTGCTTGTAGTCAGTCCAGTTTACTGCTAGAAGCTGAGGACTCAATTTAACTTGGTTTCTTCTGCATTCTCAGAAGATTCAGCAAAAGCTATGTTTACTGGTGTCATAATGCTTCTGAGAGTCAGGGGCCTTGACCCTGAGCGTATGAAATCCACCTTGTGTCAGTCTTAATTCTGTCTTCAGGGTCATCGGTATAAAATTGTTCTCAAAAAAGCAAATAGTTCATTTCTAATCATCATGAATTTTTAAAATGTTATCCATATTGTGCTCTTCAAGTTCCTTATGAAACAGTTTGATTGCAGTGAAATTATTGATGTAAAAGGCTACTGTGAGGTATTTCAATATGCTTGTGCAACATAAGAGTTATCAGTGTGTCAGGGTGGAGCTTGACAAGTTTGATCAGGAAACTACTGAAGAGCTGTAGAGTAAATTATAGATTTAAAATTGGGAACAGCTTTGACATGTATATTGGCAGTTGTTCATTTTACAGCACCATCAGAACATGTGTTGCATCAATATTGGCAGATAACACTCAAATTTCAGTAAATATTAGTGTTTCAAGCTGGAGTTATTAAAGCCTATTTACTACAGCTTTTCTGATAGATTATACTATTGTTGGCCGCTGGTGTAGCAACAACAGGAAAAAAATCTAGAACAGTAATTTTGTTCAACATGAAAGCATACCTTTTTTTTAACATATGAAACTTAGATTCTTTAGATTCTGAAAACTTAGATACTTTAGATTCTGGAGCATTACAATGTTGTGGGAGAAAAGTGCCATTTTATGTGTATTTTCCACTGAGATTTTTTAAAAAAATAAAAAATGTGTCTCTTGAACATTTGTTTTTTCATTTTCTTTTCTAACTTCCTTCACCTTGTTTTGCTTTGTACTGTGTTGTGGCTCCTGGTACAATCTTCTTCCTGCTTCAGTCACTTCTCTGTGTCATATAACTCTGATGAGGTTCCTCTCGGTAATTCTTTTCTCCACTGTTGCATTCTTCTTATTTCTCCTATATTGCCAGACTCCCTAGATTGAGAATAGCTAAGTATTCCTAATTGTATTCACATCTTTGTATCTTCTTTCTTATTACTCTGAGCCTTTCCTTTCCTGTCTGTGAACCATTCCGATTCGCCTCCTTAAGGACTTTTCTCCCTTTACAGGGGTAAAGGAGATCCCTACACCAGCAAGCATTCATTGACATTAAAAAGAGTGACTGATGAGAGAGCTTTTATTCAGGATACATGGAGACCTTTAGCGATGTGTAAAACACCTCAGAGGTAATGAGAGCTTCAGGGTAGGGATGGTATCTGCCTGAAATAAGCATTTCCTCAGTGCTCAGTGCAAAAGAGTTGCTAACCTTGCAGAAGCCTTAGAGTTGCTACAGCTAAAACCCCAGGAGGCTTTACAGGTTAAATTTTACATCTTGGACCCAACCAGGAAAAGAAATCAAAGCTGTTGCATGCATGGTTTATGGGCTAATCACATCCCAGGTGCTGATGGTTCCCATCTTCTTACTCCCTTGTCCTGTCCAGTGGATTCTCAAGAAGTGCAAATCAGAACCAACCAATGCTGTCATTTACCTTGATTTTAACCATTTGTCCTCAGAAAAATAAATTAAAAGTCTCACTGTTAATCCTCGTTAAAAAATGATGCTTACAACTGTAACTTGGCCTTTCAAAAAAGAATTCAGAATCCAGCAGAACTCCTAGAGTAAGAGTAGATATGTTATTTATATGTATAGTGATACTAATTTTTGTATTTACTTCCCTTTCAGGGGTGGTAAGTGCATTTTTAAAGTTTGATAATTGCTCAGTTCCAAAAGGTAAGGTATCTTCTCCTTGCAAATCTGGAGAAATGTTAAAGTTGGCAATACATTGCCAGGACGCCTGACCTTGTTATGACTCTAAACAGACCCAACACTTTTGTGCAGAGCAGCAGGCTCAGGGAGAAATCAGCAACTCCCCTGGAGTGGCTCATGAGCAAAAGTTCACAGGACTCAATCCTACAAAGGCACTGACATAATCTGGTACCATACTTTGCTGCTTCGGTGTGCAGTGCTTGGCCACTGCCAGGATGTACCCAGGAATCACATCTGTATACACCTGAGTGTTTACAGGAGATGGGCCTGCTGTTTGGATCTGCTGATGAAATCTGGGCAGCTGCTCGCTGTTCAAATCCCATCAAAGCATGTGGAAGCTTTGCTATCTCAGTCTTCCTCACTTTTGAGGCAGGACATGCACACACATGCATATATATATATATATATATCTGTCTACATGTCTGTCTATATCTGGATATAATTTTTAGAAAACGCAATTTCATAATTTCAGAATATTTCCAGGACTCAACTGAACTATAGAGAAAGCTGCACTGAAATCTTTAGTATTTCAAAGGTGATTATTTTGTTATGGCCACGTTTTTCATTTGTCTGTGTAGGTTTTCCCAACCTGTTCTTTCTTTGTTCTACTCCTTCTCTCTTATCCATGCAGGGATGTTCACACCAACCGTTCCTTTCTCTATTCATTTTTGCAAATGTTTTCTCTTTGTTTTTTTCGCTGCATGGTTTGAATTTTATGAGCATTCCCTTCATGTTTTAGTGCCTTTTCTGAAGAGGCACTGAAGAAAGAAAAAGCAATTCAGAAAAATAACAATAATTGGTTTTATAACTTTAAATAGAATCATTGGAAGGGACCTTAAAGATCATCTAGTTCCGATTCCCCTGCTGTGGACGGGGTCATCTTTCACTAGACCGGGTTGCTCAGAGCTCTATTTAACCTGTCCTTAAACAATTCCAGGGATGGGGCATTCACAACTGCTCTGGGCAACCTGTTCCAGTGCCTCACCACCCTGACAGGAGAGAATTTTTTCATAATGTCTAATCTGAACCTACCCTCTCTCAGGTCATTTTTGAGGGAAAGGCAGGGAGTGTGGAAAGGGAAACTCCCAAGTGTTCTCTTTTTCTACACCATTTCAATACACAGCACAGTAATGGTGATTATTTGAAGTTCTGAAAGTAGAAGTTGTTCCCCAACCAGAAAAATAAAAAAAGAATTTCAACTCTGGGAAGTTACATTTAATAAGTCCATCCAAAAAAAAAGATTCTGAAGAGCAAATTTCCGAAGGCATAAAACCAATAATGAATAATAAGTCCAGCCAAAAAAAAATTCTGAAGAGCAAATTTCCGAAGGCATAAAACCAATAATAAAATGTTTTTTAAGCACATCAGTAACGGGAATTCTGCCAGAAAGTCTATAGGGCTGATAGGTAACTGGAGTATGGAAAGGGGAATCCACATAGGATAAAGCTCTACTTCAGCAAAGTGAAAAGGATTCTTTACTGAGGTGTTCACTATGGAACAGATTTTGGAGGTTTCCAGCCCAAAACCTTCCTTTACAGGACACAAGCTCCTTAAAATTGGTTAGACAGTAGGAAACACACAGCAGAAAATTAAATGGTCAATCTTCACAAAGCAGAGAGATTTCTAGTAGATCAGTGCAGGGAAATGCCCTGTTCAACAAAGCCATTGGAAATTTGGATAAAACTGAATAGTGAGGTGACATTGAATCACACTAGATTATTTAGGGCAGTAAAAACCAAAGGTGACTGAAAAATTACAGAATAATCTCAATTCTGTGTGTTGATGATACAAGTGTGGAGGAAAAGTAATGCTGATAAATGTTGAAACTGGAATATAAAACCAAAGAGCCCTAACTATACATTCTCAGTGAAGAGCTTTCAGTGGGCTGTTAAAATGCTGATATATGGATACAGCATCTGGAGAAACCATATACCATTCTATGAAAACATCAGTCTAACACAAAAATAATATTATGAATTATTAGGAAAGTTAAATGCAAGAGAGATTTTATGGTCACAAAGAAAATGAACCTTATCTTCTAAGCCCCAAGGAACTCATCTGAAGTAGAAAACATATAGACAAGAATTTATAGATAATTAAGGTAATTAATAGTAAGGGAGAGTATCTATGTGAGAAACAATAAGCAGGTTGGGATAAATTAGTTTGAGAAAACATGCCCAAACTGCTAACATCATGTGTCACACTGAAAAAGGTAAAACAGGACAGACTACTCACCCCTACTAATGATACTAGAAGGAAAGAGCAGCAAAAGAAGTGTTTGCATATCAGATTAAAGCCTAAAAAAGGGAATACAGTTCTTTACAGAGTGAATAATTAAATTATGGAATAAAGCATTAGAAGACATTGCAGATGTTAAAAGCGTAAATAGGTTCAAAAAGCAACAAAACAAATTCATGGGGCATCCCTCTCCCCCACCCAATATTTATTAGAAACAAAGATATAATTTCTAGCCGAGAATCTAAACTTCAGATCAGAAAAGGCTGAGGCAAGTACTGGGAAATGCATCCCCCTAAAGCTACCATCTTACACTCTTGAAATATACATAATCATATGTTTAGAAAAAGACACCAGGCCTAGTGGTTACACCCAGCAGAGCCATTTTCCTGTTTTTACCCTCAGGAGAGCTGTACTCTGAGCAGAAGACCCACACAGTTCATGCAGGCACAAGGCTGCCTGCCCAACCAACCACTAACAACGTGTCAGGACAGCAGAAGGGGAGCAGAGGGTTTCTCATCTCATGCTGAGTGCTCTACAGTGTCTGTACCCGAGTCCATTCTAAGCCTGGATATTAACCTGGTACAGTCAGAAGTGACAATCACCACTCTGTCTTGTCACCAAAGCCAAGCATTTATTTAATTCAGTTGTGTATGTTTTCCTTGGAGGAGTTCTAGGACTGCAAGAGGAAGGATTAAGTCTTGCAAAGATTGGGAAAACTGGTGAAGAAAGTGGTTTGCATTTTAAGCAGAATAAATAAGCAAGACAGAAAAATATTAAAATATGTTTAAGTTGTATTTGTCCAATCTAGTAAATCACCCAAACGGACCTATTTTTACCTTGTACTTGCTTACAAGGTCTACAGAACTCTTCATCTGTGTGGATTAAATATGCTTCACTGTCTTTTTTTTGTTCATTTAATAAAAACCCACAATCTATGCTGGCATTCTGGTATACATGATCACTCCTACAATGCTTCCTAGTAGCAAAGACATGTATTTTGGTAATAATAATGATCTGCATTTTCACTGTTCTTTTTCTTCAAAATTCAGAGCATTCCAGGAATATTTAAATCATTAGTCATTAAGTAAGCAAAACCAAATTCTGTTGAAATTATCATGTTGGAAGATGTCTTTGGGGGTCATCTGGGTCCAACCAAGCAAGATCAGCTTTGAACTTACATCTGAGTTCAGCGGTTGCTCAGGGTCTTGCATGGACAACTTTGTCCTATCTGCAAGAACAGAGGTGCCACAGACTCTATGGGTACCTGTGCCAATATTTGACACACACGACACACCAAAGAAAGATTTTTCAACTACTTAGACAAAATTTCCTATGTTGCTACTTGTGACTGCTACCTCTTGTCCTCCTTTGGTGCACGGCCTAGAAGACTCGGACTTCATCTTATCTGTACATTGCCAATAGGAAGTTTAAAACAATTAGATTCCCTGCTTATTCTCACCCTCCGTCAGAAGAAACACACTTCTGTCACATTCTCCATGAATGTCCTGTGCTGCAGGTACCTGGTGCTCCAGTGTGTCAATGCCCATTGTACAGGGGAATCCTAAACAAGACACAGTCCTCAGGTAGTGTCTCGCCAGTGCCAAGCAAAGGGCAAGCTGGAATCACTTTTCCCAGCCCACTGGCTACACTCTTGCTAGTACAGCCCAGCGTAGTGTTGCGCTTCAGGATGCACTGCTGACTCACGTTGGAGTTTTTGTTGTCTGCTGGGACCCCCAGGATGTTTTATGCAATGCTGCTCTGGAACCAGCTGGTGCCCAGCCTGTCCTGCTGCATGGTCAGGAATTTGCATTTGTCTGTGGTCAGCTTTGAAAAGTTTCTACCAAGATTAATTCTCCAGCATGTTGAGAATGCTCTGAATGGCAGCCCTGCTCTCTGGTGTATTAATTGCCCCCCTAGTCAGGTATCGTCCATGAATTTTCTGAGGGTGTATTTCATCCCACTGGCTACATTTCTAGTGAAGGCATGAATGAATGTCAGCACTGGTGTTGACTGCTGGTAGATGTTACTAGAAACAATTGGACTTTATACAGCTGATCACAGCTCTTGGAGCCTCATGATATGGCCAGTGGTGCATTCCCCTTGAGGTCCACTTTTCAAGTCTATGTCTCGTTAATTTGGCTGCAGGAATATCGCATAACAGACCTTGCAGAAGCCAAGGTAAATAACCACTGCTCTTCCTTCACCCACCATATCAGCCATCTCCTCAGAGCAAGCACTCAGATTGTTCAGCCACAATTTGCTGTTTGCAAATCCATGCTGTTCCCAGTTGCCTTCTTGTCCCCCATGTGACTAGACATGCTTTTCATAAGGGTTTTCTCTAAAATCCTTGTGGAAACTGAAGGTAGCTTTGTGAGCAAACAGTTCCCCAGATCTGCCTTCCTGCTCCCACGCATGTAACACTTGCCTGTTTCCAGCTTTCAGAAATCTCCCCTGATTCCTAGGGATCTTTTGAAGAAAAAGCAAAGCAGTCCTTGCAGTGATGTTGGCCAGCTCTCTCCACATCCTTGGATACATTCTCTCTTGTTTGCTTATTTGATCACTAACTCAATCTTCCCAGGTTCTGCTTGAGAGATGTGAGGCCAGAACTTGCCAGGAAAGACCAAAGAGAAGAAGATGCTGAGTTGCTCAGCCTTTTCTGCGTGCTTGCCTTGTCTCTTGCCTTTCTTCACAGCCCCATGTCTTCCTTAGAACTCCTTTTGATTTTCCTTCTAGAAGTTCTTGCTGCTGTTCTCATTACTCACCAATTTCAAATCTAGATGAGCTCTGACTGTCCTAATTCCCTGCCTAAATGATCACACAATTCTCTGCACCGCTCCTGAGTAGCCCTCCTTCGCTTCTCTGCACAGGAGTCCAGGCTGGAGCTCCCTGCCTGTCTGTTGTGCCTGTGTGACTGCCTGGACTGTGGGCTGGGCCAAGTCCAGGCCTGGGGAGGTTGTCCTCAGAGGCCAGCATCCTCTCCAGGTCCCTTTCCCCTTCTGGGCAGTCTCTCATGAGAACCTGCCAGACAGTTCCCAGAATGAGCTGTTGAACCCTCTATTTGCATTTGCGGTTATAATTCTGAAAACTTTCCATTTTTGCTCAAAGCACTCCTTCATTTCAGACAAAAGATTCTCAAAAAATCAAGTTTACTTAAAGTGTAAAATGAAACTTTTTTTTTGATCAAAGTCAATTTAGATACAGCTGAGCTTTTACAAGGATCCATAGTCCCTAAATTGTGTTCATTCACTAAGCTGGAATAAAAAGTAATGGAGTAGCAATGCTTAATGCTTACTGACTATAAATAATTTAGATTATTTGTAATTTTAAATACTAATTTATAAATAATGATCCATGACTAAGTCTGACAATATGGCTGGAAAATAAAATTAAAAGAGATTACAAAGAATGCCTCCCAGCTCAGCATCTCACAAATTTTGCTTGCTACCTGTGAACATCTGTTTCACTTTTCAGCAATCTTGTCTTCCCTCCTTTGCAACTCACAGCAGTGCCTAATTTAAGTATTCTGTAATCATGTTTTTAGTCCTAAATCATGAGGTTGTGAGATGTGCAATTACTGCTTCTTTCATTTTATTCACAAAAGAAAAGCAAGAGCGAGAACGCTGGTTTTTTACTCCCACCTGTTAAGCTAAGAGGAGCTGAACGAGTGTTTGACAGGTAAAAATATAAATGATGAACCCAAAAATTAAAACTATCAAAATTAAATTCATATACATTTGTGAGAGTTTGGGCAAGTTCCAGAAACTGACAGCATTTTACTTTTTCTCCGACATGTATAGTATGCTTGAAAAGCTTCTATTGAAATGCCGTGCAATTAACCTAGGATACAAGGGATAAAACGCTGAAGAGAACAACAAAGATAATTTGTCATCAGGATTTTCATTAAAACCCTCAGTATTGTAGGAATTAATTTCAGCAGTGCTTTGCCCTGATTACTGCCTGTCAGAGAGTATACAGGCATCCAACAGGATATTTGAATGGGGAGTGTTTGCTCCCATCCCACATCAGCATTGCGGAGGCAAGAGGTTTATCTACATTGACTGTGATTCATCATCTGTATTTTAATATTGCAAAACCTGAGGACTTTTCTCTGATTTTAACATCCCTAGCATTGCTTTTTGCTGAGACACACATTGCCATCCCCATCTTGGACAGAGAGAAAGATCAATGTCCTTCAGAATCACAACAGCCATTAATTTGTTACTTTAGTTTCTCAGAGCTTATAGTTCACTACATTGTTATATCACACAGGCACACAAACCTTATCGGTCACAGAAAGGAGGGAGCCAGCTCTGACTTCAAATTCTGAATGGTCCTACAACCTATACAGGATCTAGGCAGCATTTGTATCTAGCCTTCACGTTTTTAGTGTTTCAAAATGGTCCCCTTGTAAAGCAGATCTGCAACACATTTTAAAGTAATGATTAAACACTAATCCACTAACATACTGAAGTGGCACTTGAGAGAATTTGGCAGTATCACTTTAAATAATCTCTTAGCCTACTGATGGCTCTCTCAGTATCCTGTGTTTCCACAAATAGCTTATGAATAAAATTATTTGAACTAATCTGTGCCTATACTTCACACAGTATTTCTTGCATGAAAAGGAAACAATGCAGCATGCATGCCTTAGAGTAAGGAAACCTGTATGAAACATACAGTCAAAAATTTCAATTTCTATAACATTTTCCCCTTCAAGTTATCTATAAGGATTTTTAGAAACAATCCCACCTTAACTCTGGGACTGCCATTTCAGACTGCATTACAGAAATTACTTTGGTCAATTTTGGCCAAAGCAATGCAGTTCAATGTCACACATGGGGGCAGGGAGAGGGTACCAAATGGAGAAATCAAATTCACCCCTACAGCATAAACAAGGTATGCAACACTACTGAGGAACAACAAGCTGCAATGTTGTACAGTGTCTTTATAAAATCATGTTAAATAAACACAGAGGCAATTGGATGTTGCCTTAAGTTCTTTTTGCTTACTGGCATGAATTTACAATTTATTTTCTGCAAAAAATTTGACTGAATAATGTCTGTACTGCACCCAGGTGAATAGGTAAAGTATCTTTTATGGTTTAGAAATGATTATTGGATCAAGATCTGCCTAGCTCCTTGAGCTGAAATATGGCAAAACCCAAAGGACTAAGCTATCAATTTTCCCTCTTTGAGTGGCCAGAATGAATAGGGGGTGTGTCCTGATCCTTAAACAGTATTTCAAACAAAAAAGCAGCTTTCTCTAGCATTGTACTTTAAAAGTTGGGTGGGTTCACTGACTTTCCATCCACTCCCAACTTTCCTAGGAGCTGTTCCTATATGCTACAGGTATTGGGTTCAAACCTGCCTCGCTTGCATCTTCTGTCATAATCACATTATGAGATGACACACACATTCATCTGGTCATAAGGGAACGCTTAGAGAATTCAGGTTAAGAAGATGACTCAGTTGCCTTATTTAGATTAAAAATTCTTCTGAGTTCCTGGCACATTAAGCCTTTCATTAAGTAACAAAATGTGCCATCTCTCTTTCTTCTACCTGTACTCATTTTTCTATTAACAGTTTTCTGACCCTTCTATCATTGCATGTTTCCCTTCTCCCAGTCTGTTGATCTCTTTTCTCCTCTTTGCTCCTCATATGCCCTTCCTCCTGTTCATCCTCACTCTTCCCATAGTCTCTGCGATGCTACTTCTACATAGCACTGCCAGTTATTCTGAGCTTCTCCTTTTATTCACATCCAGCCTTCATGCTGTTTCTTTTCATGATGCGTATACACAAGGCTGAAAAACAGCAGCTTACTAATTTTCCAGTACTTCCTGTAGAGAAAATCTGTGCCATCACGTAGGATCTAAACCCAGTCTACAGCAATGTCTATTCACCAAGTGCCCTAGAAGCAAAGGGACACCATTTCTTTTGATTGTCCTGTAACCTACAGAGCTATTCTAGCCCAGGACAGGTCCTGTGAGTGGTAAATACGACTGCAGCTCCATGGTAAACAGTAGGTCTTGCTCTTCCCTGAAACTCTTCCAGTCTGCTGGTGGCATATGTTCAGTCAAACTTCACAAAAAGTATTTTTCCCCTCCTCTCCCAGTGCTAGATTTGCCTCTTAAGTTATTGAAGATACTCATCAGAGCTAGTTCTATTGGGCAAGGCCTGAGGCTTCAGAATACAATTATATCACAGGCATAAAAGAATCTCTTTTCTGCCACAATGGAGCCATAGAATGGAACCTGAAATAAAAAAACATAAAATCTAGAGACAGAACATTAGATTTTTCTCTTAGAGTTTTCTTCCTTATATGTAAACCCCACTAAATAGGCCAGTAGGTGGGCAATCTCTTATTTAACTAGAATTATGCCAATTGCACCCGCTCCACATGGAAACGATCCAGTAGTAATGGCTGGTTATTTCAGTGGGCTCTTTTATCAATCAATAGTTATAACTCCCAGATATTGATTACAACCCATGTCTTTAAAAATATCAACAAGTATTGCTAAAAGGCTGAGTAGTTACTTTCATTGGAATAAATACACATTACGAGAACAGAATTATTCAAAATTATATATATTCTGCAGCACAGAAAATTTATTAGCACACACAGATTAACAAGCTACTTTGTGTTTCCAGCCAGGGCACCATGATAGTCTGTGACTGGTAATCTAGAGCACAAATAAAGATGTGAATTTGCTATGCTAATGTGCTACCAATGATATTCCTATATTTACCATGTTTTCCATAAATGAACTAGTCCAAGAGGAAAGTAGCTGGGTGATGCTTACTTACATTTAGATATTATCTTTTATTTACAAACTATAAACCACTGTCATAGGGCCTATGTAAGAACACTAATTTTTGTGCATAATTATTTTCGCTTAATTGGCTTTAAAACTTTAGGTATCATCTGACACAGAAATTTACATGGAAATTAGACCATCTGAATATGGCCTCTTCCCCCAACCTGTTCTCTCAGCCTCTCCTCAAGGCCAAGGAACAGGATAGGTTTTAAGGATAACCCAGCTATCAGGCATGTCCAAAAGTATGTCTAATGCATAAAGAATGGTGAGAAAGATTTCCTCCAAATTCATCTCCCATCTTCAATACAGCCACACCAGTTCTGCATGCAGGGAAACAAAATGACTGCAAGGACATAACTTGCTGAAATTACCTTAATTATACTTTCTCACACCTTTCTTTGTGGGTGTTGCCACTACCAGTCATAGATGACTCTAAAATCCCATCCTTGGAAAAGGCACAGAGAAGGACGTTCACACTACACTTTTAGGACAAATCTGTCTTGATAGACTCTGGGTTATAGTAAATCTCAAACAATTTCTGTCCTCTATGTAAAACTATGGCAACAGAAACGTGTGTTTACAGTGGGACAAAATTCATTCTGGCAATTAATGAAAACCCCTAGCTCCTCAGTGCAGTCAGTGCTGCCTCCATACAAGAGTATCAGTCACACTTTCCATTAGCTTCAGTGAGAACTCATGTCAACAAAATGTAGTCTTGGTACACGTGAATGTAATTCTGCCCTTGCTGCTTCCCTGGTGACAGACATCTTAGCACCTGAAGTAATCTAAGCAACAGGGAGGCTTTGTTAACTCCAGGAAAAGCTGGGAATAACCTGGGGCTTGGTTGTGTGGTTTGTTGATATTTTTTCCCATTTTTTTTCCCTTTTCCTTTTCCTTTCAGAAATCAGTGCGAAATATTTCCAGGAATGGGCTAGAGGAACACTGATGTGCTTTTCCATAAATCTTACAGTAATCAGGGTAGGAATGTCACAGAGTTGTGGTTTCCCCTTTCACAGCAGGAATGTGAGAAAATGACAAAATGTTGTAAATATACACCAGCGTGAGTAGAATTTGACGCATGGGACCTTTATATTAACTGAAAAAATCAATAAATGTCAAACAATTACAGTACAAGGAACTTTTTCTGGCACAGCTTGTAATGAAATGTAAGGGTAATGCAAGCTATATTTTAGCCATGTTTTGGAATTAGCAAAAGGGAGGTTTCTCTAGAATTAGCCACCATCGCCATGGCATAACCTGAAATTATATTTTTCAGTCTTCTGCATAAATTTTCAGTTATTAGTGATAGCCATAGGCAACAACCATCTCTAAAGAAACAAAGAGAAAAAAAATGGAAAGCAAAAAAACCCCAGGTGACTCAATGCAATTAAAGCTGAGGCAGGTTTTAAAGGGGTTCAGCATCCATGATAAGGGTTCTGTCCTGCTAACAGGTTTCCTTAGCTCCTAGAAATGGTTGGGGGTAGAAGAAGAACAGGAGGAGGCTTTTGCAAATTTAGTAAGAGTGCTGGTGACCTGAGCACTCATACACAGGCAGGGCCAAGCAGTTTGGAGATTCATTCTCTGGCTTAGTTAATTGGGTTCCTCCAAGAAGAGCATGAGTCTGTAAACCTCTACAGAGAAGACATGCTCGGTGGGGAATTCAGCAGCTGACAAACCGCTGAATGGAACATCCTATGGAGTGGCAAGTGCATCTACGTGGAACCACATGTGGGCACAGCAGGGTAAAGCCAGTTATCGTCTCCTGCCATGGGTTATATTGACAACGGTGTTGGAATCCTTCGCTCCAGAAAACCTACTAAATATCCCTGTTCAAAATATATATGACCAAACATTTTACAGAGGCACATTCCTATAAAGGTAATGCAGCGTGGTTTTTCAGTAAGCCTTGGCATTTCATAGTGCTACCTGACCACTTTCCCAAAAGAATAAGACAATATACAGAAATAAGTAATTTTGCTAAAGGTACAGTGATCATAAAGGAAAGAAAACATAAAATGCAAACACATAACAACTGCTTGGGGAATTTCCTGGCCTAAATTGTAGTTCTCCTCATGTCCAATTACCTTTCTTCACAGAAAGGATGATTAAACATTGGAATGGGCTGCCCAGGTTTAGGGTTCTGGAGGTGTTCAAGGGAAGACTGGACATAGCACTTGTTGGCATGGTCTAGTTGACATGGTGGTCAGACAAAGATCGGATTTGGTGATCTCAAAACTCTTTTCCAATCTAATTGGCTCTATGATTCTGTGGATGCAGAATACAGCTAAGGAATATCTAATAACTTGGATGCAGAAGACAGTTAATCATAAAATGAAGCACTGGAGTGACTATTTAATTCCTATTCTCTGGCAGAAATTATGATGTTGCTTATTGCTGGTCTTTTGTGCTTCAGTAAAAGTCTCTAAAATATCACTTCTGACTTGACTGATGTGCTTTTAAAGTAGTTTCTTGAATCAGAGTACTTCCCCTACCAGTTAAGTGCAGAGTTCCTTTCAGACTTCCTGGATTTTGTAATAAAAATGTTTCTTTCCTGATGTTTTCTTCTCTCCTGTGGTCAGGGTTTAGAAATGCTGCACTGCATTTGTTCAAGGGCACAAAGTTCCTCTCAGTGATTTTACTTAAGCTCCCTTATTTAAGAAGAGAAACCACTGGGATTAATTGATTCTCATATGTAACTTTCAAGCTGAGAAACTACATTTCTTCTCCTGCTTCGTGTGTTAATTCTACTTATAAAAGTTATTGTCATCTACTGGTAGAGAATTTAAGCAGCAATTTTTCTGGTGATGCACCTTACAGCAGAGAACAGATTTTCTCATTGTGACAATGGTGCTGCCATCCTCCCATGGTAAATACACAATAAGGAAGACAATCCACTTAAATATTGCAGCAACAGGCTTCTGACTGAGGACAGAGACTAATGAATCCTGTTCAGCATCTGGGATCCTCCTCAGGTGTCCAGGCCATATTATCTTCTCCATATACTTAATTTTTCTTCTAAAGGAATGATCAGGGATTTCCTAGTACATTACCAAACTGAACTCTTCAAACCCCTTAGGCCTTTGCATAGCTGGGATTATGGAGCATTAGCTGTCTGCTTCCAGGTTAAGCTCCGTGAGCTGCTGAGAGCACCTCCTAATCAACTCTTATGTTTCCAACTAGTTGACTTAGACACGGCGTTTAGTCTAAATCAAAGGTCTGTCTCCTGTGTAGCAAAGGTTTGACACATCCTCATTGATCTCCATTTACTTAAATAAATGAAGAATCAATTCATGTGCAGTAAAGCAAAACCAACGTCAGAATGCAGGCATAAGCTAGCTCTAGTCTTTATGAATAAACATTTAAATATCAATGTGAACAAAAATATTTGCATATGGATTTACTTATTGCTGCATGCGTCACACGTGAAAGCAAGTCTGCTGGACACAACCATGCCCCATCCACTTTTGCTGCTTCCTCTGATGTTTAAAGTGGTTCGGACTCGGGGAATAGCAAACGCTCACTTTGCATACAATGTGACACTGGTTTAACAACATTACTCCTCCCTTTTTTTTTCAGACTCTGCCCCACAGCTGTGCCCGTGGAGGGGTTTGCATGAACACTCTAAAATGCTCAAGGTAAAACCAGCTGGTTTATTTTAAGTGGTGTGAACTGTGGCCCTGAACTGGCTTGGCTGAGTTGGCAAGTTTCAGGCTAAGGAGCAATCATACAAGCCACTCCGCTAGCAAAAACAAAGGGGCAGCACTGCCAGCTACTGGGTGGCAGTGACAGTGGAAAGCAGGAATCTCTTTAAGCAGAACAGCTGGAGCCTAGAAGATTCCATCCCTCTGCAGCTGTAAAACTTCTGCCTCAGTGTCCCTTAGGTGTGGGAAAGACCAACCCCAGGAAAAGCTTCTGTTAGTATCTGGGGAAAAAAAGGTTACCGTATGTTACTTTTATCCACTTGATATAAGCCAGACTTGAAAAAAACCCTATAAAACCAGCTAGTAAATCAGCAATACTCTTTGAAGTAGAGAAAGTAAAAATGTCTTGTACCCAATTCTCAGATAAACAAGCAACACTTGTCTATGGTATAAGTGCACTGACTTAGGCTTTTTCCTAGCTTTTGGCATTAGAGATCTCCAAACTCATAAACCCTTCAAATTTCAAAAGCTAAATCTAACTCCAATGTTGTTTCTGTCCTGGCAAAAGTTTTCAGCAAAGATTTAGTTCAGAGAAAACACACTTAATGTCAAGTGTGTCTATGTAGAATTTACAGGCTAAAGCATCAAGCAAATGGCATGTTTTAAAATCCAGTGCTGGTTTGATGGGCACTTTTCTCTGGCCTGACTGAACTGAAGCTCCATTCACATGCTCAGTTGCACTGGAGCAATGATATGGAGGCTGCACTGCAAATGAGATGAGCACATTCCTCTGCTTTATAATGCTTGTTATTGAGAAAAAGAGAGAGGAGGTGGGTAATCTTGCAAGGTTGCTAATCCAGTTCAGCGTTCAATCCTACAATAAACTATGCCAGCACAAGGGGAAGGAAAGGGACAGAGACAGATGGAAGGTTGTGGACAGGGCTGGGAAATGATTAAGTTCAATTCTTCCACTAAAAATATGTACATAGAAATCTAAAATGGTGCCAAGCATGAGTTCTGCACCCCACTCAGAACTGCCAATTAACATATATTAATTTATATTAATACTAATATACACATAAATTATGTTCAGTTAAATATTAGACATGCTAAAGAAATAATATTAGAAACCTTGATTTAACAGTCCTTTAAAACTGTAATAAAGTAAAACTAAAATTCAGGTATTCATAACATATTTGTATTTTAACTCCTTTTAAAGAACTTCACCTTAAAATACAGTATGCATTCTTATGCAGGAAAACAGTCACTTATCATTCCATGATTCATCTGCTGCATTTGGAAGGAACTGCGGGATGGCATCATGGATGTATGTTTTCTTCTCATTCTAACAGGTACACAATAAAGCTTTCAGAATATTTTTAAGTGTCATAACAAAAACTCTATAGGAAGCAGAGAATACCTGAAAATCATGTACTTTCTAAGGCCTGCCTCTGACCCTAGAAACAATCATTAGCACAGAAATTGCACTTATCTTACAGCTATGGCATATGGCCTTCAAGCAATGGCTGTCAAAGCACACATATTACGTGTAGATAGAGCAATGGAGCACTGAAGAATATCAGCTATAAAACTGCTCAGGGTTACTCATGCAAGACATCATCCTTTTTTGCAAACACACAAACACATAGTGACAGTCAAAAGCCATGTTAATCTAACATTGAATTAAAGGCAGTTTTACCTTCTGGACTTCACATCACGGGGTCAGAGTGACTGTCCCCACCCTCAGTGCCATGCCAGAACTCAGAGTAGAGGGCCAGATTCTGAGCACCTGGAACTTCCCTAGGCTGCACCACAGCTTGGGTTTGCATATTAAAGTACCTGGCACCACTTCTGAAGGTGTGCGTGGCATATTAGGGCATAAAGGTCAGGAGAGGAACTGAAAGTGATCACCTCAAGGGCCAACTCTCCCTAAAGGTGACTCATTGTCATGATAAACTACCTTCTAAAGGACAGTTGGTTTCACCATCAGCATGACCTTGCCAGAGTAGCAGCAATCATGACTTTAAACGTGACTGTTTAAAAACACACAAGTCTGACCCAAAGAAGGATTTACACACTTGAAACTTGCCTGCTTCTCCCAACTGTTCTGGTGTGCACCAGGAAAAACAACGTCCCTACCTAGAAATCCCCCTTTCTCATCTCACAGGAGATTAACATTAAAAACAGCACTTTGAAATAAAGAAAAATCTATTTGTAGATAAAAGAAAAAAAATCACAAACAAACTTTCAAAACTTTGAATTGTGAACGAATATGAGAAAACTATGAATTGTAACTAAAGTAGCATGTCTTTTTATTTTCCAGAGCAAAACAAAAACTAGTTGAGTGGCTATATTTAACTCTTTAAGCAAAGCTTTCAGACTGGATCTTCATGTCTCAGCCTTAATCAGAGAAAAATTAAATTCTCCAAGGGTTAAAAGCTATATGAAATTGCTGTTACATCACAGAACTACATATATGGCTTGGCTTTTAAAAGAAGTGATGGGAAGTACAGGTGCAACAGACTGAGAGACTGCCTTTTATCATTTGGTGGGCAGTGTTGAAGAACAGTGCAGAAGATGGTGTGTGTTCCAGTCAGCTGCAGAGAAGTGGTTGTACATATTTTATATCCTAATAAGACATTTGTACAAATATTTTAACAACAGAAGCTGTAACTGAAATAGTACTAATATATATGTGAGTATACATTGTGGACATATTTGTAGATTTTGTTATATCAAATAACAGTTAAACAAAGAAGTTTTGCAATTTTTCTTTTTGTCCCTAAGTATTTAATGACAAGCACAGCTCCAGAAAACAACTCTTATCCTTCTGGACTCTGATTTCTCATGCAGAATGAGCGTATGGAGATTTTAATATTAAATCGTTTACTCACAGCACTTTCATTCAGACTCATACGCTAGTTTTCCTCCTTCATAAAAAGGTATTTTTGGATACATAGCTGAAGAGCCAATCCACAAAGTTGCCTTCCAAATGCAGCAGCTGAGCACAACATGCAGTAAGTACTGAGTTATCCCTCTTGATGTGCTCAGAGGAACGCATGGGTAACGCTCGGCACCTCGTTCTGAGCATAACGGGAAATGCCAGCCACACCAACAAGGCTGGAAAAACCTTTCTCCTGATTGGCTGCTCCTCCCAAACTGCCTGGCAGAGGTTTGGAATATGCAATGCAGGGAAGTGATATTCTGTGGCATTCATTCAATTTACCTGCACTACACTCCAGGGAGCCATGCTATTAAACAACAGCTCCAGTGGGTCAATAAAGTTAACTTAATTAAATTGCTTTTCCTCCCACTCTTCCAACTAGCAAAATTTAGGGCACAGGGACACAGCACTACTTGTAAATAAAAGGATGATTTAGCTAATCATTTGCTGAAGAAAGACATATTTTCATCAATAATTCTATGCACAGACCAGAGAGCTGGTTTAAACTAAAACAATCATGTAGGATAAGGGGAGAGACAATACTTACTATTGAAGGGCTATGAATATTTTTCAAGCAGTGTCAATTAAATCCACTATTTAAAAGTTAAATCTCAGTGACTGTGCATTTTGGTCTGTAAGACTGAAATTACAGTTGCTTAAGTGTAGTGTTATAAACCATACTATCATTATTACAAGCATAATGAATACACATTCCTAATTTGCTGGAGACTAATCTAGTCCCTTTCGGGTCATTTTGATATGTACACTCTCACTGCCTTACAAGAGTCAGGTTTTAGGAGTCTCTAGTCTGTCCTTTTCTATGGCAGTACATGGAAAATATCACCAATAATTAAGTATAAAAAACAGTACAGTTAAGCCAAAGTTTACAGGTTGTTTGCAACCTTATTACACTTAGAAATCCTCAGTCTGAAATCTTTGAGGCTCCTGTTCTATGCTGTTCTATGGGAGGTTAGAAGTTTTGAAAGGCTCCAGGTAAGCAGTATTTAGCTATTCTTACTCCTTTTTCCTCAGAAACTCTGCTACTTGCTCACTCAGAATACAGACTTGGATTTTGGCAGGAGTGTATGTGATGTTCCATGTGTGCCCTTTGCTCCGTCTCTTGAGTGTTTGCAGCTTTGCCCCAAATGTCCCTTTGCAGATGCTGAGTAAAAGCATACCAAGCACTGGCAGCTAGACTCTCTAAAGATTTCTTCTGTGCTGTTTATATCCTATTCCCTCTGAGCTTTTACCTGCAAGTAAGGAGGTTTTTTTGTTTCTTTTCTTCAAATATCTTTTCTGTTTCCTGTGAATAGCAAGATCTTGGAGCTGGTCTGAGTTCTCACAAGCAAGTGAAGAGACAAGGATGCTTGTAAAGGCACACAGGCACAGTTTAATTTAAGAAGTATGAAAATAGGAACAGAAAAAGGTCCCTTTATGTCCTCACAGCCATTTCTTGCACTACAGGCCATCTCTCCATAAATCAGTCTGCCATGGGGTCTGAGACTGTCCTTTTCTCCTAGAGCTCAAATCCTCCTGCACTGTTGAGTTTGTTGCTCTTTGTTCTACTCTGACTCAAACCATCCAGTGCAGCTGAAGGTCTCTGATCACAAACCAGTGAAATCACCAAGCTGAGTAGCCTTATGATAAAGTCCTGTCTGCATTTCATGCTGGTTATTTAGTCTCTTATTTCTTCACAGCACAAACTGGAATGGCAGCAGCCTTCCTGCACATCCTTTCCCAGTATCACAGAAAGAAACCCAGGCAGAGCACTGTTCACTTGGATTTGAATGTCTCTCCATAAGAACTCTGAATACCACAAGACAAAACTAAAATGAAACTTATTATTTACTGTGATTTGAAGTGTCAGAATTTGGTTGGAATGAACAGCCCTTTGACTGCTTCATATTGCAGGATATGTTACTTCATCAATGCCTTGTCAAACTCAGGAGTCTACAAAGAAAAATGTATATATAAATACAAATGTTAAATGCGTAGACTGAGAAATTGAATATAAAACTAAAAATTACCTACCTAGGGAACTATCTGTCAAAGAGGCTGAATTAATTTAAATTAATGGCACAATGCAGTGGAAAGGTGGTCAGGATGCTGGGTGCTGTAGGGTCAGAGCCCGTAGGACTGGTGGGATTGCCTTCCACAATTTCTGCAGCACCTAGGGATGATGCACTTGACCTCCAGGAGTGGAGAGTGATACTCAGCTGCTCCCAATGCACCTTCCCACTGAAGGGTCTCAGCCTCAGAGAAAGAAAACCATATTCACAGCATCTAGAAGTGACAGGAAGGGGAGAAAGATCTCTTTTGTAGGACAACAGTGACTTTTTGGCTAGGACTGAATGCACTCTATAAGAGTCTTCTGGAAGCAGAAGGAAAGGGAAGTTTCTATTATAAAACAAATAGCATTGAAATGGAAATGGAAATATTTTCCTTTTTTTTTTAAAAAAAAAAAAACCCACAGTTTAACTCCATATGGGAGCATAAAATAATTCAATGTTATTGTCATTATAATCACGTATTTTCTTTTCCTTTTTCCCCCCTCTATTCTCCAAGCCTGATGAACTGGATAGGCCAGAAGATAGACACTCTGCACTTCTATTGCAATATATGTACCTCAATGAATGGTAAGAACATTTGCAACCATTAGCCAAAAAAAAACAAAACAAAAAAGAGAGAGAGAGAAATTAGGAAGGCAGTTTTCTTAGGATAATTAAATGGCTTAGTTCCTTCTTAACGAACTATATTTCTGGCTTTTTGCTCATTTCTACCCTGACAAGGCAAATGTGTCTGTACCTGCCTAATGTGCTGTTATCTTTTAACTGGTTATTACCACCACAATAAAAAAATACTACTCATGTTGAGCTACATAAGAAAGCATTTAGCCAAACTGTTCTTAAGTTGGACTGAGTCTGCCCTGTCATATCAGAATGTGGGAATCACAGTTTGGAAGTGACACTCCTCCTTAAAAAGACACTAAACCCTCGCTCTCTGTCCCAAATTCTTTGGGCTGTCAGGAATATGCAGCCCTTTGCCAGAGCCTCAGGAGGAGCTGCTGTAGGCAGGGTGTCACAGACATACACCATAGCCCCAGGGATCCCAGCTGCAGCAACATCGATTTCTTCTATTTTTAATGTTGTGGGTGTTGCAGCACTGTTCTTCAGCCAAGGGGCTGAGACAGGCACACTGACCCTGCAGACCCTCTCAGCACAGAGTCCTGTGCTCACTGGCAGGGCTGCTGCTGGGCATCCATGATGTGTGCCCATGGGAGGAGGCTAAGGGAAACCAAATCGGTAAGGCTCAGCTCCTTCTGCCCACTGGGACACTGGAGAAGAGCAGCAGAGGCAGCAGCCTGCCTGTGCACTGTAAGGAGCAGAGACCGCTCTCATACACTTACAGAAATGAGGACTGAAGTTCACAGTGATCCTGCCTACCTTTAGGCACTCAACCAAAGCTCTTGATTCAGGAGAACAGTTGCCTTTGGCCAACAACAGAGAGAAACAGACATTGCAAGGCTCACTCAGACCTTGAATGGACCAGGATCCCTCAAGGTCTTGCCCTCCCATCACTCCTTCTCTGTGTTAACTGGAAGACCCTGAGATGATGATACCACTAAATTTAGGAGCCTCCATCAGATGTTAGAAGTTATAGATGTGTGTTCATGGTATCTTTGAGGAATGAGAATCCATGAGGATGAGAGCAGTGACTACGGCACCCAACACCCCAGTAGGGTCTGCCCACTTATCTCCTCCAGTTACCCTGAACACCCCTGCAGAGGGTCCTCTCAAAGGGGACCCTTGTGTATGTAACTGCAGCACAGGCTGCTTCACTTGCCCTGAGTAGCTGATCCCCTGCACCCGGGTACTTATTGGCCACAGCAGAAATGCTCTTCTGGATCAGACCTGGGGCCACAGACACTGAGAAGGAAGGGAGAGCTGCAAAGAGCTTCCCAGGTGTTGCCTGTGGGTTCAGCATTAGGTGGCAAAGACAGGCAATGCTTGCTCCAGCACAGTCTTGAGGGGAAAGGTAATCCCTGAATACAGTTTGAGCACACCTCAGTTGTGGCAAATTTTTGTGCCTCGTGCCACTGGTATTTCTTGCCTGATCAGAGGCTCCCTAAAACTGAATTCCTCATTCAGATGTCTTCTGCTGCATATCCCTCCCGCCCACCCCAACCAGGAGACTGTGATCCTTCATATTCACTCTTGCATTCACCTGCAGAACTCTGAATTAGCAAAGACAAGTGTCACAGGTGCTCAACATCTCCCGTGGCCAAGATCTTCACTTGTTATACCTGCCAGCCCAGTCAATGACTTCTCTGTCTCACTGTGGGCAGGCATATTCCATCCTGCTGATGTCAAAAGCATAGCTATGTAGTCAGCAATGCTTTATGCCGAGCAATTGCCACTCTGTGGGGAAAGGAGATTGTGATCAGCACCATTTGTCTACGTAACTGCACTTGTTTCTGGGCAATTGTTGGGTCAGAGGCTAACATTTTTTATTTATAGTCTTTCCACATTTATCTGAGTTTTCCCGTGCCTTTTCCCACAATAAAGATTTCGATGCCACTTGGCTTCATACTACAGAAAGTCTACTAGAAATATGAGAAAAAATATCTGAAAGTAAATCCATTACACTCAATTGAACACAATTTTACATTAAGGAGCTACAGTAGTGCCTCAGATTCAAGGTGCATTTGTAGAAAAAAAGAAAGACCACATACACAGCTTCTTTTTTCCTCATATTATGCAACTACCAAACAGAATTCAGATATATTTGCTACATGTTACCTTGTCTTTAAAAACTGAAAAAAAATACATATGTGCCCTTTATATCTCAGTGTCCGTATAATCCGGTTCTGGAATTCCCTAAATGGGAAATAATATTTGTTTTCTTTATGATAAGAATTCCTTTTATTTTCACTAAGATAATTCATTTAGTATTTTTGCTTTTTTGTTATGCTTATTAAATAAACAAGCCAATATCTAAGTTTAACACAGTTACTGCCTTAGGCAAGCTGCTATTTTACTTCTTTAATATATCAAGGGTTTCCAAATAGCGAAATAGTGAAGTAGAGCTGCTTGCTTCATTTTTTGTTGTCTTGCAGGCAGCCTGCATAGAAAGTCATGCATCATTTTTTAATACAAGAATGGATTTTGCTCAAACTATTTTTCTTTTTTAATAGGTATATTTTTTCAAATTAAATATTTATTTTTATTTTAAATTTTTTGTTTAAAATCGGTTCATTAAAATTAAAAATTAAATTTTAACAATGTACTGACAAACTTCTTAAATTCAACAACCTGATTTACATTAAGTAACATGCAGTATTCAAGTATTATGTATCTGTTAGTAAAGATTTGCTGACCATCAAACCACTGAGCTGGGAGACTTTAAGTGACTGGAGAAAATAGCCTCTGACAGAAGTGTTT
The DNA here is from genome assembly GCA_035222235.1 of Margarornis squamiger. Lineage (NCBI taxonomy): Eukaryota > Metazoa > Chordata > Aves > Passeriformes > Furnariidae > Margarornis > Margarornis squamiger. The sequence continues at coordinate 85,844,012 of JAWWTY010000077.1, read as the reverse complement.
AGCCCAAGTTTGATATCTATAGCTTCTTCTACAGGTTCAGAGAATGTATTTTTTTCACTTTATTCAGGTTAGCATTATGAAATATCTGGTTCATGCAAAGCTGTCTCTCTCGAGCTGATAAAAGCAGAAAATCTTACTTTCTACTGTAGGTAAAAGCTCCATGGCACAGACTGAAATCTACTAATTCTAAAATCATGCAGGGCACAGTAAAGAAAGAAACACACGGTTCTGTTTACTCAGTAAAAAGAATGGCTAATTTGACTAAAAAATCACCTTAATATAAGTAAGAAATAAATAAACATGAAGTAAATGTGAAATGTCACTCATTGGTTTCTAAGATAACAAAAAGTAAATATCAAGAATGAATAAATATATCAGGAACTTTTATGTCATTTTTCTGTAATTCTCTAAATGTGACAATATAGCTTCACCTTTAGCAACATAAGTACCTCATGTAAACAAAGTAGCAGCCAAAATAATCTGCTGGATGATTTTCTCACAACAGCGGAACAGGATTGATTATAGTGATCAAAGACTTTTCTCCCATCACTGTTTTGACCATGAGAATTATGCTGCCAGTCAACAACACAGTAAGCAGGGAGAATATGATATAAAAGGATATTACCAACTCTTACTTGGGTAATAGTGTACTTCTCAGTCTAGATTATCAAACAAGTGAGGTCAGCCACCATATTATTTACTGCTGCACTTTGGCAGAAAATCAAAATATGTTGATGATACCAGCTGAGAGGATCCAACCCTTTTCCACAAAAGAAAGACAGAGTGATGCTTTCCTCTGACCCTCTCAAGTTGCTGTGATTCCTGAAATATTTTCCTCAAAGACAAGGATGCCTTAGAACACAATTCCTCTTGCTTTCAATGAAGCAAGTATTATTCAGCCTTAATTCAGTATGTTGCTATACACAGATGGACTGAGGTTACCACACAACCCAAGTTGCTTGAAAGAGCAAGTGGTACAGACTCTTAGGATAATTCACAAATTTCATTGACAATGTTATTCTGTCATCTTCCAGGTTGTCTGAAAAATACTGAAAACATCTAGTTGTGTACCTTATTGAAACTTTCTGCAAAAACTCTCCCTCAGTTGCAACTCCTCTTGCCAAGTGTTTTCTGTGATACGCTCATTTAGCATGCGCTCCACTGACATTGTGTAGGGTTAATATTTTATCAGAACATTGAATAGATGGAAGTAAACTCTAATAAACACTTTGCTGGGAATACTGTAGAGCTAAGGTAGCTGAAAGGTACTGTGATCAGAGGTGAGGGATTTGTGTTCCAGTATTACTTAGTAGAAATGGGGATTGACCCTGTGACTATTACAATGCTGTACTACAAAATGAAAGGAGATATGACTACTACTATTTCAGCCTATGATGTGAATCTCTCTATCCTTCTCCTTTCCATTTGTAGCATCTTCCTCAAAACACAGTGTTAATGAAAATCAATTAATCTGTCTAAACAGAAAGTCAGCCCCTTCCTTGAAACCTGCCCCTCCCTCCTCAATCCATCTCAAAATGAAACCCTCCCTTTTCTCCATTCAGATTGACTCATTATTTATTATTTATTTCCTGGGTTGTTGAACTGATAAATCAGTTTCGTGCAGAGTCCTGACACACTTAACACCACAGAGATTCAGTGATTCAATTATTAGGCTTGGATTCATTGTGTCAAACAGCCTCAACTTCCTTATGGTCTGCTTTTCATGGTTAACAGGACAGAGCTTCAAAACTGCATCTTAGAGACAAATCCAAGGAGAACTGAAGCTGTTGGCTCAAGCCTGTCTGTCCTTTTAGTGAAATCCATGGGAACGGTCAATTAGGTGGACACAGAAGCTTGTATTGTTATACGTCTCTGATATGCTGTGATCCACATGGGCAAATGAACCACGCAGAAGTGCAGACAGGTGGGTCACTTAGTAACAAGTGATGTATGCAGCACACCTGCTTTCTGAGGAGAAAGAAATCGAAGTTGTGACCCTGTGATCCTTTCAGAACCCAAACAAGACTCAAAACTTTGGCTATGTGCTTATAGCCAAAACACCTGAAAAGCAATCAAGCAAGGAATAAGAAATAAGGAAGCTGTTTTTGCACTTGTAAAAATAAGAGAAACAGAGAAAAATCTTACAATTGAAAAATCTTACAATTACAGTAGAATGTGAAATTTCAGGTGTTCTATCTAGAACTTCTATTAAAATTTCATTTAGGTAATATAAATAACATAGACCTGCAGATTTTTATTCCTGTGAGCAGTTATTAAATAGTGCATATTCTTTATATTACTTTTTCTTTTTTTTATAGCAAATAATACATCAGAAGTCTTTTGTTTTGGAGACTACTGGTAGCTAGACATGCTAAATTATCATATAGAAGTCCATAAAATATTAGGTACTCTATGAATTAAATTCAATGTATTCTTCTTTATCTCAGAAATATGCAGTGGCAAAAAAAGATAATGTCCTAAAATTTCAATACCTATCATCCACAGGGTAATCAAATGTGACTGTCAAAGTTGAATTAACCTGTAACCAGGCACTGTATTTCATAAAATCTGTTGGCTGCAAAGAAGTGGAACATATTTCAACAAGAAGCAAATAACATAATACAGTAGCTGTATGAAACTACAAAAAAAGATGAAATTTATTAGTCATATGAAAATCTTCATTGCTATTTTGGAGCAGTCTCTGGATATATAAGATCCCTCATTTAAAAAGTTAGGATGAGCGGACTCCATTGTTTAGAAATAATTTTCTGTTTTAAAATGTAGTATCTTATAAAAGTTAAACTTTACGAACAGGAAAACTTAAATTTTAGTAAGTTCTGAAGCTCTCCTTCAACAGGTCCTGAACAGAAGGGAGCTTTCTTTTCTGTTCTTCTCAGTAAGGATCCTCTTCCTCCCCCTTCCAGTGAAAGGTTTTTTCCTCTCCACTTTTCCCAATCCTACCCGTCCTTCCAATATTCTTTCCTTTAATTGTAGAGGCTGTTATTTGCAGCAGTTTCCAAATTCTTCCAGATTCCTTACCCGAAGTTCAGTAAGGACTTCCAAATTGTTAAATGATTTTATTTTTCCCTCCAGTAAAGAGGTTTTTACCAGGCAAAACATCCAGACATATGCTACAGTCCCATTGGCATTACAAGTGGAAATAATTAGGTGAGTCAGTGCTTTATGTAATTTATATCTGTAATATTGATAGGTTTTGTTTCAGCTGGGAAAGTTTAAGAGTGGTTCTATACTATACAATTTGCATTCATATTCACTTGGCCCAGAAAATGAATATGGTAGTCCTTATCATAAATAAAAGGATAAAATACAAGTCAGGAATACCAGAGAGAAAACAAAACTGAGAATGAAGAACTTACTTGTCAGAAGACCAGTGATATTTTAAAAAATGCTGCTGTTGGTCAGTTTTTGTAGTCGCTGCAGTCTCAGGATATCCAAGTGTTGAGTATGCTCTGAAAAGAAGAAGGAGATTTAGTAGTAGAATAAGGATTCAGTAATTTTATCACCTATCAAATGCTGAAACAAAACCTGTCCAAAATAGATTGCTTTTCCATTTTATGAGGTTATTAATTCATAAAATAGGTTTTTATTTCACCACTGAATCTGTAGCAAGATTATGGGCTTCCAGCAGTTGAACTGCTCAGATCAAACTTCCCAGAGTGCACAGGGAGTCAGAACAATGAAAAGAGTAATTATTTAATTTATCCTCTTTCATACCTACATTTCCAATCTCTTCCAGTTGAGAGAGAACAGCAAAAATGAAAGAGGTCTCGCTCCCTTCTGGTTTAATAAACCAATATACTGGAGTAAATTACTTTCCAAAACAAGCACATAAAATCATGTCCCTAAATGTCTTTAAAACAGAGTTCATTTGCTATCTTTTGGATTAGTTCATGTATTTGGTATCGTAATTAATGATCTAGTAACTGAGGATGTCAGCTTTGTACTCACACTGTTATTCTGCATTAAAGTCTAGATTTGTAATTTCCAATTGTCCTTAAAAGACAGGGCAGTTGACTGAGTAAAGGAATCACCTGACCTCTCCAAATCAAAATGAAACTGAAAGACTGGGAGATAACCAGTGCTTACATCTATGCAGACTGTGGAGGGAGGAGGTAGAGGAGTTGGAAATTAAAGAGTGGAGTTGAGCCTGGGAAAAAAAATGGTTTAGAGGGAAAGTGATTTTTGTGTTGTCTTTGTTTCTCACTTTCCTACTCTATTTTTAATTGGCAAAAATTGAATTAATTTTCCCAAGATGAATCTAGGCTTTTTTTACCCATGATGTTTATCAGTGAATTATCTCCTTGTATTTGTTTCAGCCTGTAAGACTTTCTATCATACTTTCTTCCCCTGTTCTGCTGAGAAGGGGACGTGAGAGACTAGATGGATGGGTGCCTGGTTGCTGGCCAAGGTCAGCCCACTACAGCTATAAAATAATACTTCCATCGCTGATCTTTCCAAGACAGCCAGGACTGAGACTGGCATGGGAAAAAAATCCATACAAATAAAGATCTCCTTATAACCCATAGGAATAAACAGAATTAGTAAGGAACAGAACTGTTTTTCAGAGAAAACTGCATTAACAAGAAAACTTCATAGACCTCTAGCTTCTATAGTGTAGCCACAAATTGAAAACAAGAGTTTACATTAACAAGGAAAAAGTCAACTCACACTCCATGAAAGGAGGGTGCTGAAAACCTGATTTAAAAAAGATCTCAGCTTGTGATGTGATACTGAGGTGATCATTGAAATATGATAGCAAGCATTTAAAGATGAGACTGATCAACTTGCAGTAATATATTTATTCTGTCAACACTTATTTTAGAAATAACTATTTAAAGTTCTTTCACAGCTAAGTTTTACCAGTTCTGAAGTGATTTATTTAATTCTGGATTTCATTAAGCTCCAGAACTCCATTTTAGCAATCCTGATACTAATCTCATATTTCAGCTGTGAAAAAGATTGAAGTGCTATGCATCTCTACCTGATCTTGAAGGCTATGGGACGAAATCTCCATCATATTAGTACCGCAAAGGATTATGCGTTTGTTTGGATTCTGTTGGCTTTGGTCAGGATATGCCTTACAGTGGCAAAATTAGCAACACCCTCTCTAAAACTCATTGAATGAACTCTTTCCTGAAAGAGTTTCTTGTTAGAATTAATATTCTATTAAAATAATCAACAACCCACTAAAAAGATGAGATCCATGGCAAACATTCACACTGCCCCACTTGTGAGAAACCTCTGGTATAACAAAACCTAGAAAAATAAAATTTGCCAGTAGAACTGAGCAAGTATTCAATTCTCTCAACAATCTCCTGTTTGCAGCCTAACCGCTCTTGTAATGTAGCTGTGTTTTCAAGGCTAAATAACTAAGGTCTCATACTGGTACCCTGGGAAATTTATAAACACACAGTGAAATTAACTGTTAGTTGGGAAAGAGCTTGGAAACAGCCTTATGAAAATGTCACCTCAATCCTCATCAACTGTCAAAATAATAAAACGGTATATTAGGAAATATTAGGAATAGAATAGAAAACAGAAGAAGAAACATGATAATGCTGCCATAAAAATCCATTGCTCACCTAGCATTTTGAATATCGAATAAGGTTTCAGTCATCTCATCTCAGAAATGACAGGATAGCAATAGAAGGATAAAGAAAAGGGTGACAGGATGATCAAAGGTATACAATGGCTTCTGTATTAGGAAAGGAAAAAGAAAGGCTTTGGGATTTTCATGTGGAAGAGGGACAAAGAGGGAAAGGGCTGTGACAGAGCCCCAGGAAAATCATGAACAGTGCTGAGAAAGTGAATAAAGAATGTTTTTCACTGTATTTCATAGCACAAGAAGCAGTCACAATAAAATGAGCAGTTAGCACGTTTGAAACATGAAACCAAAGAAAGGATGCTTTCCACAAAGATCATAATTAAAGGGTGGAACTCATTGCCACAGGATGTGGTGGATGCCACGTACATGTGTGGGCTTCAGAAAACAATTCACTGTGGTGGTAAAAGGAACATTGAGCACTATTAGTCTGTATTTTAAACACAAATGCACAGTATAAACCTTCAGGTTAAGAAGCAGTATGGACTCCTCTAGGACTGCAAGGGAGGTTGACCTTTGGTTTGATTTAAATACAGCTGTCACAGTGTCCTTATTTTGCTCTCTTATTGAATTTTAGTCATTTCTTGCAACATGCAGATGTTAGAGTGTTAGTGCAAATATGTGATTTAAGATTTGTATAAACATACAGCGCTCTACAGAGGGGCTTACATACCATTTTACATTCAAATAATGCAGCCTACTCAGGCATGCGTGCTTTAGACTAGCGTTTTCTGAGGATCCTCAGGTCTGGCATCCAACTGCTACTGAAGACTAAAGGGATTGATAAACAAAATGGTAATTTTATCAAGTAAGTAATGATACTGACTTTCGTCCCCTCAGAAAATGGTCTTTCTTGTGTAGTTAATGATCTTCATCTTAACTGTTTCATCTGCCTCATGATGGGAGGAATTGAGAGAGATTATTCCAGACAAATACATAGATGGAGGACATGTGGAATTTTCACTTTCTATTTATTGTGATGATAAAATACAATTATGTTACTGAATAAGCAAGGTTCCTTAACTCTGTATCCACCTTCTATTCATCTGATGCAGATTCATTAAAGACTTTGCCCTGCTGTCATGCTACAAGAGAAGGACTTGACAGTTCCACCACAGGATGGCGAATGCCTCCTATCATATAAAAGGTCATGTTCTGGAATTGCTTTTAGAGCACTATCATGGAAATGTTCTGACTGACTTTGGCTGACTAAATTTCTGGTTGTGCAGGTGGCAGGTGTTGTGGGGCACGTGTGCCCAGAGTCTTGATTGCCCAGATCACTAGTCTTGGTTGCTATCACTATTCCCTCCTGCTACCTCCCCATGTTATTTGGCATGGAAAAACAGCATGTGAGAGGAGGGATGGGGCATAGCTTGGTGTGATCCCTGTTGCTGGGAAGTGAACCAGGACTTGGGTCTGAGGTGGATTTTCTTCCAGTACTTTTCATAGTGTTTACTCAATGTCTGTTCACGATGAAAAATGTTTGTCCTAAAATTTAAACATCCTGCGAGCTGAATGTATCATGCTAGCCTAAGCTAACTTGGTATTTTGGCCCCTGTTGTAGGTGGCATATTGGCTTAGTTAGACAGAACTGTCTGACCTACCATAGACATTTTTCGTTACTCATTTATGCAAGATACCGAAATACTATAAGATTATAGCAAGGCTGTATTGGAGTAGTATTATAGCTATCATTATATTAAGTTTTTATTTAGAAAACTATGGATAGTCTTGTAAGGCCTCTGAAAATAAAACCCCTCATTTATTCTAATTACCGTACAATGTGAAATTGTGCAGGGGTACCAGACTCAGAATTTTCTGGCCTCAGAAATTTTCTTGCACAGTAGCTGGAGTGATTCCCAAGAGCCTTGCTTGAAAAAGGGAAACTAGAACAAAGAGATACTGTAGAAAAGAGCTACTTCTAACTACCCACATTGGAACAGTGACTACTCTTGATATCCATACTCTATAGAGAGAAATGGTAGCCATTCAAAACTGACAGGAAACAAAAGAGGTTTGCATACAAATAAATGTCTGCGAAAGTTTCTTCAACAGTTTACCTCAATTACATGAAATCATTATTCTGTCCAAGTCAAAAGACTGTCTTATGCAGGCATGTACTTACTACAGTGAGTGTCTGCTCTATAAGGGTTACTGCTCAGGTTAACTGCACACTCAGAACATCTTCCAGTGAGACAAAGCCCCAGGACATTACTGCATTTACTGCTGGTATTTCAGCTAGAGGAGTTGTATTGTTCTGGGGTGAGGTATTCAAGTCCCTGACTAGGTGGCAGGTTCCCCAGTAAAAATCTGGTTTTGATTTCTTGGTTTTTTTATTGTGGGACATTAAAAAGAAACAGAGAAGAAGGGTGAGAGAGAAGGAGCAGCAGAGCAAAACTGCTTTGTACTGACCATAACCCTCATCAACCCTACCACTGCTGCAGAGAGGAGAGGGCTTAGGTGTGAGAGACTGAGGCTGAGCCTGGGAAAGGGTGGGGGGTGTTTTAAAGTTCTCTTCTTGTTTCTTGCTGTTTGAATCTATTTTAATTGGCAGAAAATTAAACTAATTTTCCCCAAATTGAGTTTGTTTTGCCTGTGACAGTAACTGGCAAATTATCTCCTTTATTTTAATTCATGAGCTTTTTTCATCCTTCTGAGGAGAGGGACTGAAAAAGCAGCCGGGTGGGTGCTTAGCCACAGGCCAAGGTTAACCCAGCAGATCCTTGGAGCAGGCAACATATTTATGCTACTTTGCTTTCAGTGGAAGTGACCATACTGGGTTTGTTGCATCTCAATTTTATACACCAATTCCATGCCCTCAGTTAGCTTAAACTCAATCACTCTGAGCAATCCTTATATAGAAAAAGAATGATTCTGTTCTCTGGGAGCATGAGGGTGCAACCCTATTTTCCTACTACATCCATTATAGATAGTTTGCAAATGCATTATCCAACCCTGTTTTCCACTTGGAAATTGTTAATGGGCAGATAGCTGCAGACGTATTTGTTAACTATGCATTGAATTTTTTGGACAAAGCACTATTAGCATGTGGGTGGTTTGTCAACTCTTTGCTATTGGCTATGCATTGTTAAGAATTGTTTCTACTGCCTTACGTGCCTTATGGTGCAGGAAGAATGATATTTTTCATGAATGGCCACCTCATGGCAACAATAATGTTTCTACTTATTGAACAGATGAAAACAACTTTCAACAAGACACAGGTGATTAAGAAATGACTGAATAAAAGCAGCAAATAGCTGCCATGATAGTTTGGACCTGGATTTGTTGTTTGTGTGCAAGCACAAAACATTCAGCAAGGCAAAGTGCTTCCTCACACATGTAAGTATTTCTCAATTCTTCATGGAATGTATTGAAATGTCATCAAACCAAATAGCAGTTTGGATCTAACAAACATTTTTGTCAAGTGTTACAGCAGTAGTGAATCAGTTTATAAGAAAACAAGTTTTACTGTGACCATCATGTAATCTGTAAAGCAAAATTTGCCATATTCCTCAAGGAGTTTTGAGTAAAAGAGCTACGGGGGCAATCAATTAGAATAATGATATTTGCTCTAAGTTTGGACAACCACCTGGAATGATTTAATTTTCTTTAAGCTTGATCAACCCAAGTGCATTCCTTTGTTATGATTTTCCTTAAAACCTATCTGCCACCTGAAAAGATCACATCTGGTAGGGTCAATGCTTTTTCTTTGCCATTCCAATACCACACACACAACATTTTTTAAGCCCCAAAGGCCTTTGGCATTGCATTACAATGGATCAGCCACCTCTAATATGCTGAGAGGAAAAAAGGCAGACTCCCCAAGAGAGGGGAAGCAGACAGTCTGCCCTGAGGCTTCCCTATTGTTATTTCATTTAGAGAGACAGGCAATATCACAGTATCTATGACAAGAGAGAAAAAGATTTCAAGTCCCCCCAGCTGTCTCCTTAATTCGATACTGATTGTTGAGTTGGTCCCAACTGTCCATAATTCACTGAGATTTTTCATGGCTGCTGTGCTAGAGAAATCTCCCGCCTGCTCGTGATGTGCTGTCCTTCTGGTTTGAGCAATACCCCAATCATTAAGCACATGAGTAATCCTAGGCAGCAGATACTATGCTTTCTCATCCAGGAGCAAACTGGTATTTTATTGAAGATTATCCTGGTTTGTCAGGAAGCGATATTCACACTTGAACTTCTCTAAGTGCCTCAGCTTAGTTTCATAAGGATGTGCACAACACAAAGATACATGTGATGAACGTTACACAGTTGAGTAAGCATTGCTTTGGGGAGAATGGACAAAAAAGACTGTGGTGGTCAGCACAGTATCTGTCAAACTCGGACTGGCAGCCAGGAAAAAATGTGCAGACAGCAAAGAACAAGGGTTGTTTCAGTGACAAACTGTAGGAGATAACCTCTTCTCTATGCAATAGACACTGATCAGTAATGGGAGGGAAGAAGAAGAGGGAATCTTTGAGAGACTGTCTAGTTCATACACCATCTCAACTTAGAAAATACTAGCATGCTTCCTGTGCCACATTGCTCAGCAGGAATATTAAACACTTCTGGAATTATCACTCTCCTCCACAGTAGGCATCAAAATCCTTTACTACTTGAGATGCAGTATTATGCAAATACAAAGAGGCTGAGCCACCTGCCTGAGGCCTTGCAATGAAAGGGGTAGAACTGGAACTGAAATTTATGTCAGCTGTCCTAGGTGCTCTGCAAGTACCCTCACTACAGACAGACTTACACAGACAACATGTCTAACAGGTAAGGGAAGATGCCCCATGTCAGATAGGTGAGGTTTACTCAACCTTCATGGTGTTGCATTATTTGATAAATTGCTCTACCACTGGAATTAGCTAAGTCTAATGAAATGGTGATGCTATCAGAAGGCAACCAAGAAGAAAAGTCTCACTGTGAATTGCTGAAAGCTATTGCTAGCATCACAAAAATGACACCCATTAAAGTACCACTCTCCAGCAAAGACAAACAGGACAATCATAACACAAACATAACAATTTGCACAGAGAACTCATTGTACAGGAAATATAAGTATACTGGGAAGAAAAAAGTGTTAACATAGTATCAATTTAATCAACTCATTTTATTCCAGAACCAGAATAAATGGACTTATATCTTATTAAAAAAATCTGTGAGTACAATCCTATTTCATTTATACATTAAATCAATGATCTTGCATTAGAAAAGAATCTTATTCAGGGACATCCTTGTAATCATTCACATGATTAAGATGAGCAAGATTTCACTTAATATGGTCAGCTGACATCCCTGATGTATAGTCCACACCACGAGTTATACTATTATGTTATCCTTACTCAGCACTGCAATACTTAAAATGATATTTCATTCATTCAAACATCAATATCGATCTCTGGCTACATTAAGTATTTCCAGTTAAACAGTGTGAAAAATCCCACCCTTTCAGCTGTGGTTTTAGTTAAATAACTCAGCTAAAAAATACAAGAATAATTCTTATTCAATTTCCTCATTCCACACATGAGAATGATTGGCAGTAATCTACCTCATTCAAACAGTGATCTCCCATCGCTTTCCAACATGGTATAAATGGAAACAAATAATTTTGATCAATCTACAGCTTATATACACAATAAATATCATGTTGCAATCAGTAATCAAATCTGTAAGGGTACAGTTTATAGCAGCAGGTCATTTGCTTGTGCTGCAATTTAGATTTTAGTTTTCTCATATCTGCTTAGTAATTTTACCTGCTATGTTTCCCAGAACACTGTGGTGATCCTATTGTTCAAGGCAATTTGACAATGCAGAAGCACAGCAATGTTTCTGTAATTTAACTTGCATTGCCAAGTCCACCTTACCCCTCCTTGTGCCAAAAGAAATGCTGTGATTTTTTCCATTGCTTTTTTAAGACATTCTTATGCAGTGTTTGGTGGGTCCCCTTTGATTACTAAGTGTGACCCCCTGCAGAATATATGATGCAGAATCCCACTTGGTTTATAAATCCCTAAACTACTATGAGCCTAAACTACTCCCTTCCCATCTCTATCCCACTTTTCAACAATGAAGCATTTTGTTTGGTTTTAATGTATGAAAATAAGATTCCTCTTAGAAATTATGCTTTCCCTTCTCCTCTAAAGAGAAAACAGACAAAAAAGGAAAAGGTGATAGAGTGAAAAATGGGTCTGCAGAAGGGAAGAAGGTCAGAAACAGCATACTGTGGGATTACTGCTGGCCAACTACTCCCACCCAGCTCCAGGGTAGGTTTGTTTCTGAAATAAGGAATCACAGTCTATTCTATCAGCTATATCATTACCAAAATCACTGAATAGTTGGGTGAATTGAAAGGTTGCATACTGGAAAGGGCTCAGTTGATGATTTCAAGTCCAGGCACCCCTGGAAAAAGCTGCAAGATAAGAAGAAGTTCAGCAGATTTGAGAAAGTCTAAACAATTGTCTTGGGAGTTGAGCGGTGTGGTTTGCAGTACAGCCACTTGGTGGGTTGGGTGTTGGAATATAACCCAGCCCTCTGTGCAGGTGTGGGGCAGAGGCTGGCATAAAGCCCAAGAGCCAGGAAGCACCGTGCCTTGATGCAGCATAAACCCCCTCCCACTGACTGCTGCTGTCCTTCAGGAGGCCAGTGTGCTACTCTGGCATAACATATGCTGATGCAGGCAGAAGGTTAAGCCCATAGATCCAATAATTCTTGTTCCCTTAGCTGTGCAGTTTGCATGAACTGAAGTTAGTAGGACGTGGCTTATATCTAGCAGGAACAGTAATAATTTACCTGCACTTCGTTCCACTTTTCAATGAGGGACAATGAGGCCTGAGGGAAATCTGACCCTTTCTGCCCCACTCTGCCACCATTAAACCTCACCTCTTTGTACCTACAGCTGCAATAACATTGCAGTCTATGGACTGAGATGCTGAATTTTTTATGAGTACCTGTTATGGTGAAAGTGAAAACTCTTCAGAAACATAAAATTTCTTTGAATCACTACAGTATTTATAATGAGAAGTCACTATAAATATTTAAGTGTCTTAAATAAAGATTAATTAAGAACTAGGCAGGAAGCTGCCTTTTCTTTTTAGGCAATAAATTTTTAATTGCAAAGTATGCTTTAGTAACAAATCGTTTATGTTTAATGGCGATATAAAAAGAGAAGGTCAGGGATAATGACCATGCATCTGTATATGCATCTGCATATAGAACACTGTACTATATCTAAGGAAATATTACAAAAAAATATTAAAATATATTAATTTGAATAAAATTATAAGTTTTTATGTGGTTGACATAGCATTGCTTAGAAGACCATGGAACAATCAGAAAGATGCCATTTGAAAGAGATGAAAACATCTAATTTTAACTACACAGAAGAAGTCATACCTATGGAGCATGAATATAAACAAAGGGCTTCATTTTTGCAGTAATCAGATATTAAATAACATTGTTAGTCATCTGAAAACAGATCCAGACATTCATGTGCAATGTCATGGGCTATTTTAAGGTGTTCTTGACCTTTTGAAAATAAAGGTAATTATTGTCTGGTCTTTAAGATAAACAGCAACCAGAAAGGCCCTGTGAGTTCAATTATTCTTAGCTATTCAGAGAACCTGGAAAATCTGGCTTTGGAATGCAATGGGCAAGGCATACTTTGGTTTTGTTTTAGCATAGTGCCTTGGTTTGTTTTGTTGTCTCACGTGTCCCCTGTTGAGCGAGCTTATTTCATTTATTTGTGCAACCGTACATATCGCTTTACACATAAATGAGGATATTGCTCTCCACCCAGGTTCACAACGCTCAGTTTGGAATACTGGGTATTGAGCTGAAGAAGCAACATTGCATGGTCACCATGCATCAAACAGAAGTTAATTCTTGCAATAGTAGTTGCATAAAGGTGTTTCTGAAATGCAGTTTTATAACTGCACGAACAGAACTGAAAGAAAAAAATCAAACTGCAAGAGGAATCTTCCCTGAACTGAAACCTAGTTTCTGATACAAAAAGCATTGATCAGGCTGAAACCAGGCAGTCTCCCTTCATATGAGTGTGGCCTCCTACCAAGCACAGAAAAGGTCTCTTTCCTGTACTCGTGCTTGTCCTTTGCACATTCAGAGCTATGAACATAAGAACACTAAAAATAAAGGACCAGAGGAAACATTGTGGTGTTTCCCCCAGTTAGTTTCCTGATAGGATGTTCAACAGAAAGTAGGCTTCATGTGTTTTTCTCTGCTGTTTGAATTTCCTACGTGCAACCTTCCAACCTGACATTCCACCTGCAGTAGAATATTGCTATGATTTTTGGGTACTGACCAGCTACTCCCCAATATGTAATTCTAAATTTATAGTGGAGCAGAGAGCATGAAGTGGTGCACTAAAGTGTGGTGGTTCAGTTTTCTTGGTTTTGGTCTAGGCCTTCCCTGGTAACAGGGTTATAACTTAGGAAGCATCCTACACCATTCCTTCACATAATCAGGTGTATATAAAGACGAAGGAGGGATTTTCTCTCTCTCTTGCTTTCAGGTGCTTGGAGGACAGCAGGTCTCACTGTGTCGGCTTAGCTCTTACCTATGTGAGCTGAGGACTGTCTGAGAAACTGGTGTCCCAGCTCATGGAGGTTGAGGAACTGCTTCTCTTGAGGGAAGTTTGGTGAGAATTTACTTTGTTAGTTACTTTATTGAGCTTTTCCCTGAGTTTTCGAGTGTGTGTGTATCTGTTTTGTTTTGGTTTTACCCATTTTTGTCCCTCTTTCCTTTCCCTTTCCCTTTCCCTTTCCCTTTCCCTTTCCCTTTCCCTTTCCCTTTCCCTTTCCCTTTCCCGCCTTTTCCCTTTTGGGGTTGTTTGGGATCTTGTTCTGTATATGCATACTTGTATATACAATTTTCTTTTGGTACTTTTTTTTTCTCTCTCGGGAGGGGGGAGAGAATCTGTGTGGTCAGCAGCTGGGTTTGGCAGGGAGCCTACCCAAACCTCCACTCAAAGTGAGACTCAAAAATGGAAAAAGTCAGCTGTTAAATAAAAGAGAGTTTGAACTGCATGGTCAAGACATATCTGAACGCACTGGGTCGCATCCTCAAATGGGAGAAATAACTTTAAGATCATTAATTTCAGAGCTACACTGCTTTTCCCCCTGCTGGTGATGTAGCACAAGTTAAAAAGTATAGTGTTGGGCTCCCACATTGCTAAGCTTTGGTAGTTTGCATATTTTATAAAACAAATTGAAAAAACAACCACGAGCATTTTACAGGCTGTCCACTGAGAGAACCTGAGCAACTCAAGTTAATACAAAGATAAATTAATATTAATGACACTGATAATTGGGTCAAGATATAGATTGATTAGAGTAAGAGCTTAATCTGTCTAGTTTTGCTAGATTTACTAGATCAAGAAAGAATGATCAGAAGTGCACTTATATCAAGATAGAGCTGGAAATAAGCACCACTGGTGGCAAATAAAACCACAGCACCTTTCAATATCATTCACAAAGATTGTTTTGGTTGCCTAATATAGTCATTTGATACCAACAAAACTGCATTTATTTCAAAATAGATATAAATACTGGGTTTACCACTCCACTGAGGAACACATTTTTCTGCTGAGGATCCCCACCGAAGCCCATAAGAACTTGGTGCCACACCAGCCTAGCTCAGTGCAGAATCAGGACCTGCACATGCTTTGACTGCCAGAGCCATGGTCCTCCCCTTGCCCACACAACTCCTAGTCACTCACTGACATTTCCAGAGATTTCAACTACTGATCAAATCTGGCTAAGAGAAATCCAGATACAGTCTTTTCTATAAACTTGCAGTTTGTCTACTGCACAAATGAAGCAAGCACATCCCTTAACGCTGATCTTTTTCTATCATTTGAGCAATGAATGTGTTGAAGCACTGCTGTAAACAGGGTGGGAAGACTACTTCTGTGCATCAGAAGTAAAACAAATAAGACAAGACAGTAAAAAAAGATGTTTTCTTGCTGAAACAGACCAAATCACAGCATGGAACTTTATTACAGAATGTGACAGCAAAGCACTAATTTGCTTCTTTGAATGATGCAGATTCAGTCAAGAAATCTCCAGCTATCACAGCAAATCCTTCAGGCAAATAAACCAGACCAGAAAATCAGAATTCACTCTTCTTTTCACGGAATATTTGAAGCATTTAACCTTTTCTCTGCTGTACCTTATTTCTAAGGTGTTGAATCCATACCTTATTACCATGTTTTATTTTCATCATATTGATGTTTCCATGCTTCCATTCCTTGAAAAAAAAATTAATAAATAAATAAATAACCAAGCTTCAGTGAACCAATTAATTATTTCTGCACAGTTTAGATTCTACCAGGTACTTCAAGGTATGTGGCTTGCTCACTAAGGTCAAGTCAAAGCTGAATACGTATGTTAAAAAATATGGCAAATCAGGGATTAAAACCTATATCCTGTACCCTCAGCACTACATACTCTGTGGCTTGTGTAGTATACATTTTCTGAGGTCCCTCTTTTCTCAGAACAGTAACACAGCAATGCTCTACTCTCTGAAACTTTGACTTCTGCTCATTAGCTGAAAGTGGCTTTAAAACCAAAAGCTGTTATGTTAAAAATTAAATTACATTTTAAAAAGGAAAACCATCAGCAAGCTGGTGAAGTGGCTTGAAACTAAAGTTTCATGGGCAGGTTAAGTGTAATCCATTCCACTATCAGTTTGATGCCAGTGCCAGAGAGATGCCCAGAGCCTGAAGAGGGATTACAGGTCAGGTCATTCTATGTTGATTCTGTGATATTCTTACGTCTACCTCAGTTCCTGGAGCATCCAGACTCCACAATGAATATGAGAGGAAGACTTTTTATAACTGGGAACCCTTCTGGATGCAAAATTCTCGCTCTGATTCCAATGTTTATTTACTTGAAAAAAGATTCAAATTCAGGAGCAGCAAGGCTTGCATCCAGGTGACCTTTTTTGGTTCAGCTATTAAGAGAAGATGCCACTGCACTACAGAACCTCCTACTCTCCCCTTCTGCCCGGAGAAAGGGCAAGGGGTTGGTGGAAGAGCAAGGGAGAGAATTACAGCTTCTGCAAGGGCATATCAAGGGAAAATGAACTGTACTCATACCTATGTTCAGATAGAAAGAAATGAATTTATGTAATACACATGCAAAGTTAGAAATTATGAAAACATAAGTATCAGTTTAAAAAGAAACATTGCTGGGGTTTTTTTTGTTGGTTTGTTTTATTTTGTTTGTTTTGATTTTGTTTTTATTTCAGGTGTCATCGCCTCAACCACAAGATACACAAACTACTAAATCTTAATTTTTCAAAGGAAAATATTTCAAAGACTTTACATTCTGTTAGTCACAATGATATCTTACAACAATTCATTTGGAGAAAGAGCCCCTGCATTCATCTAACATTTCAATGGAACAGTCAATGAAATGCTGAAAGGAATGGAAATCCTCTTATCTAACTACTTGTTGAATATGCAGCCACACTTGCTTTCTCTTGCCCTCTGCTTCATACTTAGGATGAGCTTCACACAAGGACTTGAAGCTACCCAATTATCCTACAAAGTCCATCTCAAAATTCTGATTTTCCATAATGCCTATAAATAGAGAATACAGAAAAGGATATGGAAAGGACCACAGGAGGTCATTTATCCATCTTCCTAAGCCAGGGGCAGATTATTCCTGAAGACTGCTGCTGTCTCTACAGTGACAGAATGTCTGCCTGAATCAGTGATCTATGCCCATACCTTCTGAATATTCCCTTCTCATCTTCTGCACTCTTCCTTCAAGAAAGGAGTCAAAGAGAGTGTCCTTTGCTGCAGTACACTGTGGAAATGAAGGACATTTCTGTCCTCTATTGGTGAAACCAGCGCAGTACTAGACCATTAGTAGTGCT
Organism: Margarornis squamiger; assembly: GCA_035222235.1. Classification (NCBI taxonomy): domain Eukaryota; kingdom Metazoa; phylum Chordata; class Aves; order Passeriformes; family Furnariidae; genus Margarornis; species Margarornis squamiger. The sequence continues at coordinate 85,826,492 of JAWWTY010000077.1, read as the reverse complement.
GACCATCAGCTTCACACAGTTTTACTGTCACCTTGCATCCCTCTTGCCTGTTTTTTCATCTTTTGTTTAGGCAGTAAATGCCTAATGCTACTGATCAACCTTTTGCTCAGTGTATGCCTAAAATTCAGATCAGAACTTATTTGGTAATATCTTTACACACATTTATGTTAATAACATGAGAAAAAAGAAGACCATATTGTTAAAAGACAAGAAAACCATGAACTTCTACTAATTAGTTCAGAGAACTGTAAAGACAATGGATGTGGTTTAAGCAATGATTAGCAGACAGCTGAGGTTTGCCAAGAATATTGTCAAACCAAACTAATTTCCTTCTACAACATGATGACAGGCTTTTTAGAAGAGAAGTGTTAGCTGCTTAGATTTTTGCACTGCCACATATAATATTCTTACAAGTAACATGAAGAAAACCAGGTCTGAGTGAAATGTTCATACAATAGATAGGAACATGACTGAATTTATCAGATTAGTCAATGAAGCCCTGTATTTCCTGTAAAATCAAAGGATGGAATAAGCAGGGTTATGCAGGGGTCATGCATCCGGTATTGCCCAACTTGTTCACTAGTGATGTAGGCAACAAAAGAAAGTGTTCTTGCCAAGTTCACAGATTACAAACTATGAAGGACTGCAAAGGTGTTGAAAAATAAGAGAGCAATCAAAAATGATGTCAATAAATTGGATGAATTATTTGGAAACAGTGTTAGCATGGAAAAAGTGTGATACGCTACTCTTAGGCAGAAAAGTTCAACTGCAAAAGTAGGGTGTGACAAGAGTTCTAAATTAATTATGGGTGGAAAAATCACGTTTGTTTCATACATATAGTTGGGGTGTAGGTGGGATATTAAGGCAGAGGCTTATGCACACCCAGTGCAATTCACCCAATCCTTATTTAGTCCAGGAACTCCCCAGACAGTCACCTGTATAGGTGAGACAAAGGGACTGGTTTGAGACCAGGGACCAGCCTGAAACTAGATGATGGCATAATCATTCACAGTGTTTGACTGATGTTACAGGAGGCCTCCTGGTGGGAATTTACACTTTTGGAAATTATTCCCTCTTCCCAGGTCACGCTGTGTCTAGTCCAATTTGTGTCACTGGTTGTGTTAACACCCTGGGTGGAGTGTCCCAAAGACTGCTCTTGGTGGTTCCTGCTTCAGAGCTTTGCATAGATAAGACATTTGCAACCAATTAATACAAATTGTTCCTGCAGAAATGGTCATGTAGAACAGTCTTTTACATACAGTTAAGATATTTAAGAGAAATTTTGCATGTAGTTAAGATATATATAGACATATAAATAGGAATGAGTCACACAGTTGCTGGGTGGTGACTGGATTATAAGTGGGCAGAGTAGTGGTTCAAGGGCCTCAGCCCATACAACTGAAAATGCTGCTGCAAGTGCCCTTGCAATGGAGGCTCTTGTCACCACCAGACAGACACCAGCCATTCTGCTGAGGAGATTTGATTCCTCCTGCATTTAATATCCCATGATAAGAGCCTCACAATTTTTTTTTCTGTATCAATTACTCTCTCTGACCATCTATGTAATAGCAGGATCGATAACAAGTGTCTGTGCAACAATACGGTGGAAAAAAGGATACAAGATTCATAGAGGCCCACCATATGAGTTTCACTCTGCTATAAGAAAGGCAATTCTGTCTGAAGGTACGTAGAGAAGAACAGCCTGCAAGAGAAATGAAAGGATCCTCTGCTTCTCCCAATACAGGAAGACTCAGATGAGGGCTTAAAACTGAAAAAACCCCTATGTTCTTCATGTTCACAACACGCAGGACAGGAAATAATGAACATAGGCCAGAACAAGGAAGATCCACATTAGAAACAAGGAAAAACTATCTTTGAAGGAAAGATCCTGGAGCTCTTGGACAGTATCCAGAATTGTGGTGGCAGATTCTCTATCACTGCCCGAAATGTTCCTTAAAGTTTTCAAACTTCTATTAAAGATGAGCCTGCCACAGGACAAGGGAACTGTCTAGGTGACTTCTTGTGTTCCTTTTAGATCTATGACTCTAACATATTGTAGCAAGTCAAGGAAAAAACTATGTTTATTTTATTCTTGCTGAAGTGTCTGAAGTGGATAAATTTAGAATGGTGTAGTCCATTAGAAATGTTACCAAATAATCTGCAAAAAATATGAGCTTCTTCATCATTTGAGCACCTTTAACTTTACATACAGTGAAAATCTCTGTTCAGTTCTATCCCCAATGAATTCTATGATATGCAAAAGGAAAGGAGTTAAAACATGTTTCTGTTATTAGTAGAGCTTATAAGACCAATAAGTCCACTGTGACTGAAATATGCTCTTATAGGAACTTTAATACCTCAAGACATCATCTAAGTAAATAGACATTTACTCCTAAACACATTAGCAGATGAATAACCAATCTCATAAATGTGTAATGAATGAATAACTTGTTTCAGTCCCTGGAGGTAACACACAGACTAGATATCATCATTTTCTCCTGAAGAAGTGTCCATTTCAAGGACAAGCCAATGAATTTCCCATGATATGAATCAGTACCATCATGATGTGCTTACCTCTACTTGGGTCTGTTTGCAGCAGGAACCCCCCTTTTGTTTAAACTAAGGGAGCTGCCAAATATCATGCCTCTTGCACAACACTCAGACATTTGGCAGCAAGGGTGGTGACTCCTGCAGCCTGACTACACAGAGGGAGCTGTAAGAAATGTCTTACAGTGGAGCCTTGAGTCTGACATCAGGAACCTGTCTCTAGTCTGTCCTCTTGCCTCCAGCTCATGTGAGCAGACAAGAAGGGCTACCAGCAAAGAGATGTGGGCCAAAGCCGACTCTCTTAGTTCCTTTCCCAAAGGGAATGGGGCAGGGGAAACAAACCTGCCCAGGGGAGAATAATTTGTCAGCAGAGAAGACGACAGATGAATACATTGTTCCCTGTTCCCAGGAAGGCTATAGCAAAACTGAAGGTGAAATCATACCTTTAAACATACCCTTTAATCAACCCAGACTGCTTGCCAATGACACTGTAGTTGCTGTTTAATGAAGACAGAGGAACACAAGCCTCTCTATGGGACACCCTGTGAAGGTGAAGATCCAGAGAAGGTCTGTGAAGTATATGCTGGTGCATGTGGAACCACAGACTTACTGCTCTTTATGCCTGATAAAGCCTGAAAGCCCTGAAAGCACTGACTGCACAACCTGAGTCTTAGAAATTGTCTCACACCACTCTAAGCTCTCTCCCCTTGAAAGTCCCTCTTGAGCTTTTCCTTATCATCAGTTTACTGTAAGAAGATTCAGCACCATCTCTTGGCAACACATCCCCTTCCATCTGCACTGCATATTTCATTATGTCCAGCATCTCCCTCCTTCAGACTTCTCTAGACTCACATGAACCCATGTGAACACCATTTAAATTCCTTCCCAGAGATAAGCATCAGCCTTTCACATGATGTTTAGAGGAATATAGCAAGCAACTTACCTTTTCAAACACAGATTCAGTCGCTGAATTCTTCTTGAATAATTATGACCGAAAGATATATTTGACTTGTAGAAAGCTATGTGAAAAAAATCAAGGAAATCTTATGAGACTCCAAAAACTCTGAGTGGCTCTTAGGAAGTTACTTTTGTTAGCAAGTGCACATACAGCCTCCCACTCACTAAAGAAAAAAAAATCCCTAAAGGGTCATAAATAAACTAATTCTTACGGTTTAACATATGTAACCGTCATGTTTCAGGAAAAATGGCAGCTTTCAATAAAGAAAAAGAGAACTACATCTTCAGCAACTGTAATTGCACATTAATTAGTTCTGATATAACTTCAGAAACCTTTTAATAACAGCCATTCGAAATTATGACTTAAATGCTTCTGCTGATGGGAAACATTAGACCTAAGATAGTGTGATATAAAGTAGCACCTATCAGCTGCTGCATTACCTGTGGTGGTGTCCACCCACTTTGCTGAGGAAAATTACCAATGAACCTGTGAGAGAAGGAAGATGGCATGTGTGGGTATTGGTGCAGAGTCTCATCTTGTCAGAGCCCAATGGTCTAATGGCACATGAGAGGCTGAACACTCAGAAGCAGAGATCGTGTGGGGGGAAGGGTTGTTTCCTTGTTTTTGCAGGGTTTTGTGAGTTTAGCTTTTTACCTCCTGATCCTTACGTATTCTTCTCTAAGTCAAAGGAAATAAGTTTTCTGATGCAGGATATTTTGGGGAAAAAAATAAATCTATGCTATTCTGTCCCTTCACTGACCTGTGTCCTTCACTATTCCTTGTTTTTCAGACCACAGCACTGGCATCAGACTCCAATTCAGCATGGATACATTCCTATCAATCTCTCCTTTCTTCTTAGGAGAAATATACATTTCTGCAGTATAACTGCTACCTGTGTTGTTTCTTCGTATTACAGGCAGATGACAAAACACAGCAGATGAGACTGTATGGTGTAATCTGACTGACCTACATTTCACTAGGTATCAACCTCTACAGGCTTTAAATGCATTGTTCCATACTTTCAACTCATTTCAGCTTTCAAACTAAATGTTTCCAAAAGTCTTCCCACAAATAAGGAATATTTCATTTAACAGCCTATGCAGTCAGACAAATGCATGACTTTCTGTGTTTATTTACAGAATGCTATATGTTTGAGTCAAATGTCACCTAAGAACTGCAGCAAATCCCATTTTTTATTCTTACACCTGATCCTAAAAAGACCAATACAAAGGTGATATTTTCTTCTTTTTAGTGGATCCTTTTGAAGGGGTTGAAGTTACTGATGTTTAGTATTTTACAGGTCTGAGGAAATTCAGTGGAACATGTGGAATAGAAATAAATTTTTTTCTAGTTAGCATTATAATAAAATATTATTGTACCATCTCTGAATTGTTGAATTGTATTCAGAAATCTCATCCAGAATTATACATTACAGCAACTTAGGATCAAATAAATAATTACTATACAACACTTACTAAGTTTAGAGGATAGATAGATAAATAGATATACATATATATGTGCAAGACAATATAATAATAGCTCTAACCTGTTCAGCTAGATTCTTTCAATACAATGATTTTTATCAAGAATATGCTAGGAAGGCAACAGTGTCCTAGCTAAAGGGACACTGGTCAATCATTGTTTCTATCTATTGATCTACCTTTAAGATATTCTACTGTTAAAATATTATTAAAAAACCTCCTTCCTCTACTAAGAGGACAGTCCAGATGGAGGGAGACAAAACCACCTTGGAGACTGGGTTTTCTTCTTCCCAAAGTGTTGATATTAAAATAATTATTCTAAGGCACAGAGGGGTTTAAACATTTCCAGCGTGTTCGCCAATTTCCAAGGGCGCTTGGAAACATGAAAACAGCCGTGACAGAGAGTACATGCCTTGGCTGCAAACCAAGACAAAGCTGACTTATCTGATATGAAGCCTAAGAGGTTTGATGGCATCTTCTCTGCAGGACCACAGAGTGGGCTGTGGTGAAGGTGGCACTGTAGGTCTGCCGGGTGTGAGCCCTGGATTACTAACCTGCAGTGATAACCCAGAGACTGGTGCTTGCCATTCTCTTGCCAGGCACGCCTATACATTTGCATTTTAATTATCTCAGAGCCACTGTGAATGCTAAAACTTAGAGAAACCAAGGCCAGTAGAATACATCTCTTACAGTCTTCTGCAGTGACTCTCATAATTGCTTCACAACTGTTCTCCAGCACTCTTCATTTTTTCTTTAAATTAGTCTACCTTTATAGCTTCTTAAAATAGATTATTTTCTTGAACTCTTCTATAGCACACATTGATCCTCTTTCTTCTACAGGCAAGTAGTAATTATGTAGCTTTCCAATAACCTTAATTAAAACAGAAAAACCCGAATCGTACTCCACAGTGCTGATACCTTTATTCTAACCTGTATCTGTTCTTATTTTCAGTGACAACATTTACTACTGTTGTGAAGAGTTGCTGTTCTGTATCTGAAGCATTTTGATCTGGAAAATAGTTGTGTATATCCCTGATAATAAATTTTAAAATCTCTATCTTCTCAAAAATATTTATTATTTCCAAGACTCTGAGTGCCCAAAATGTTATTTGAGAGCACCTGCTCTAGGCACATATGAAGATGAGAAAGCAAATTCAGAAGACACCATTCTTACACTGCCAATTACATTTGCCAGGCAAGGCTGAAGAGAAGTGCATTCTCCAGGGAGCCAGAATTACATGCTAGAATCACTCAAAGGGATCACCTATTGTTTGATCTGAATAAGTGCTGAGAACTCATTTTATCAGCAATAACTGATCATTGCAAAAGACTTTGGGTTAAAATCATCCTTCTGGTTATGACTTCACACACTAATGTCATTCAGACAGGCTGTCATTAGCCCATTAACTCACATGGCAGGAGAAAAAGCTCATGGTCTTGGTTCAACTCTCTTTTTAGTCACTGCTTGTCACTGTTACAGATATTAATTAAATAACTCTTATTTTGAATATCCACAATCCAATTTCTGAATATTTTTTGTTAATGAAAGCCTCACACCCACATGACATGTAAATTAGCGCTCTATGGCATGTCTTTTCGTAGGTTCTGTTGGCTGGGATCTCTCCTGCTGCTCCTGCATCCTTGCACTACATACACCAAGCTCTGCTATTCATCAAGCCTTGTTTTTCACCCTGCCTTTGACAAGCTGCATGGCAATATTCATTCAGTCTGCCCTCCCATCACAGTCTGATTTGTAACCTAACTGCTCAGCTGTCAGCTCCACTGCAGGTTGCGTTTTATTTTAATAAAACTGTGGGAGTGAGACAACTTCTTTGTACAAGCATGACAAAGGCCTGGAACTTGTCTAACTGAATCCATTAAGGCTTTATATATTAACTTATCTTCAATATCTATTTAAATATGAAGTGTTAGTGATCTGACACAATGCTAAGAATAAATTTAATTGACTTTTGTTATTTTTTCCTTTTTGGGGTCAGAAGCACTGAGTGGTGTTAATGCTCTGCTACTGGAAAGGCCCCTCTACCTGTTACTGACTGCAGAACTGGGTACAAACCTACCATACCAGCACACAGGACTAAAACCCAGCCTGCTGAGGACATTCAAACTTCTTATTAAAACCTAAATATTGCAAAGTATTTAATGCAAACAGGTGAAATTTAATGAAGAACAGGAGGTTGGCCATGGTTAACAACAGCTGATCTTGATAGACTAATTATTTTTATCTTAAGTTTCCAAATGGTATACAAACTCCAAATGCTTTAAATAGCTTGCACATCCTTAAAAATGAGGCACTGGGATTTATTGCTCCTAGAACTACACTAAACTCACATCACTTGTATTTCTCAAATGGAAAATGCAAGTTCCTGTATTAAAAAAGAGCTCACTCAAACTGGAGGAATGTAAAATATTTGCAAAATTTAATTCATACAGTAAATAAGGTAAAACAGGTGTAACTAAATATATAGGAGATAACTAGAATTAGATTTGCAGATCAGTAATGTTGCTGGTTCTGACAAGGTAAATTTATCCAAGCTTTCACAAACTGGATGTCCAATCTACCTCAGAACATGCTTATGCTTTTCTGTTCCATCTTTTCAATCTGATTTCACAGACTGCTGTGCCATTAGCAAATGGGTAGCTACTTTTAAAAGATAGCTCTGTCAAACCTAGTATTTAGCAGGAAGATACAGTTCAGATTCTGGCACCTCTGTTTCAATTCACTATCAATCATCAGGTTAATTATTGCTCTAAGAAAATCAGGAGATAAATATAAGCCAAGGTGTGAAACACCTGGGAATGAGTTTTGCACTCTCTTATGTCCTGTTTTGTCCCACTGATACAATCAACAGAGGAAAAAAGGTTGAAATTCTTTCCTTTATGGAAAACAGCTTTGTTCAATGAAAATTTCTTTGCAGAAATAAATAAATGTTTCTGAATGACATTTTAGTCTGATTGATGTTTTCTATTGGCTTGCACAGAGCTGCAAATCATTCTCTGTCTTCTGCTTGTGACAGGATATATATACAGGGTATTTTATGAATTTCATTTATCTGGAAGAATATGAAAAACTTTCCATATAGTTGTTTTTTAAAAGGTAAAAAGTAAGATACAGGTCTGATTTTGCAGTCTTTATCTTTTTTTCCATTGCCTTAGACAGACTTAATACAGATTGCAAATGCCGAGGAATTATATACAATCATTAATTGCCTTAAAGAAAGATTTTTTTCCTTTTTAATACCATTTTAGAAATAATATATAGACCTATAGCAAGAGTGTTTGCTCAACTTAAAATTATTTTAATTTGCTTGAACTCCTGTGATAAATAAACACAAAGAATAACTGAAATAAACATGCTTCAAGCCTCTTTAGGGAGGAGTTGATTTACTGTGAAGACTGCTTTGTGTGTCCTGCACTGCCCCTTGCTGGAGTACCTTACAAATGTGACAGTGTAAATTCTAAGAGCAGCACTAATTGAAATATTCATCAGTTTCCAAACCATGGAATAATCTTAAAATACAATGATCACACAATTTATAATCAGTCACTTAATCAACAGTTCATTGTCACATGTGGACTTCTCTGTAAAACTACTGACCATTCCCGCTTGCAAAGACTAATTTGAGCTGATGAGCACTGTTAGCTTTTTGCTTGATTGCTTTCTCATAAGCAATTACTACTGAAAGAAGAAAACCATAAAATGAAACACCCAGAAATATTGCTGCTTTATTGCTAATGAAAAGTGGCAAGAAAACCAAAGCAAGCAGATGCTTTCCTAGAAAAACATACCATGCCTAAGATGTACAGTAAATGTGAACATGATCCATATATAGAAGTGACAATAAGAAAAAAAAAATAGCCTACTTAGCAGTAGCTCTTACCTGTGAAATTTCCATCACGTTGATTCAAAAATAAAATACATCTAAAAATCTGGTGTCTGTTCCTTTTGTGTGTGTTATTGTTCATAGAATCATTCATTCATTCTCAAAGTCATTGTAAGCTTGACAAAATAAATACACCTGAGTACCTGTGTGTGCAACTGTATTTTTCAACTTTATGATTCTGGTGATTTTTTGATTTAAGTTTTCTGTCATGAATACTATTCAACTTCAGAACAGAAAAATGTTTTCACAAAACTTTGAAAGGTCATTTGTACAACTGTATATGGAGAAAAACTGACTTACAGAATCACAAAATCACAGAATATGCTGAGTTGGAATGGACATACAGGAATCATCAGGTCCAACTTCCTGGCCCTGCACAGGACCATCCCCAAGAGTCACACCATGTGCCCAAGAGTATTGTCCAAATGCTTCTTGAACCCTGGTTCTGTGACCACTGCCCCGTGGAGCATGTTCAGTGCCCAACCACCCTCTGGGTCAAGAACCTTTTTCCAATATCCAACCTAAACCTCCCCTGACACAACTGCAGGCCATTGTCTTGGGTCCTGCCCCTGGTCACCACAGAGCAGAGATCAGTGCCTGCCCCTCCTCTTCCCCTCACGAGGAAGTTGTACCTGCAGTGAGGTCTCCCCTCAGTCTCCTCTTCTCCAGGCTGAGCACACCAAGTGACCTCAACTGCTCCTCGTGCAGCTTCCCCTCAAGGCCCTTCACCATCCTCATAGCCCTCCTTTGGACGGTCTCTAAGAGCTTAATATCTTTCTTAGTTTGTGGTGCCCAAAACTGCACAAAATATCCAAGGTGGGCCCACCCCAGTGCAGAGCAGAGTGGGACGTTAGAAGTTCAATGAACACCTTCCTGCATTAAAGTAAATACCACAATACATCTTCTAACCAAATGATTTGCAATATCCCTCAGCTACTCATGATTTATTCAGCTTGTGCTGCTATTTTTAATTGAATCCTAACTGCATGTATTAGCTTTGAAGAAAGCTTTTGTCCCAGACTTGTGTAAGCAAGTTACTCTATCCTCTCCTTCCAATGGGAACAATTCTTTGTTGGTGACTGAAATCAAGGACTGACCTTCCTTGAGCTCTCTCTATGAAACCACACACCCTTATTTGTCAAAAAATAGTAAAGCACTCTTTGGTCTTTGCACTGAACTGAGTGACATCACTCCCCTGAAAGATGGGGGCATTGTAAGGGTCAAAACAACTAGTCTACACTTGAAATATTGTCTTCAATTTTTCAATGCACAGGAGAAAAAAAGTAAAGAGCGATAGGCAGCTAGTTACTTAAATGCCTTTATTTTAAGAACTTGCAGAAAAAGCCTGAGGGAAGAGTCTAGCCTGGCCATACTGACAGCAGAGTACCTTCTGACTTCATCAAAGGTTTGGTTTCACTCTCAGACTTATAAAGTAATTTGAGAATTTGGCCCAGACTATAAAAGGGCTAAGTGGCAAGAACAGGAATTGAACCATACCTCTTAAATAATTCACCATGATAACAGATATATGGGTGGTAAGAACTCTGTGAGAACAGACATTGCTAAAAAATATGAGGCAATATTGGAAAAGAGCACCACAAAGCACCTTCAACTCCTTGAGAACTTAGAAAGAAAATGAAGTATAAAATATTAATGTCAGTCTGTTTTCTGTGCCATCCCAGGTGTTGATTTTAGCCACTACTCTTCTGTCGTGAGGTGTGAGGCTGACAGAGGTCCAACATGCAGCAATTCTACTTTCTTACTGTCCCTGTCCAGGAACACAGCGGGATGCATGAGCAAAGCCACAAACAGCTTTGTGTGCTGTCTTTTCTTAGCTCACCCGCTTCCTGTTACTTGAGGGAAGCTCCGTGTGGCTATTTAAAATGTCAGCCTGCTGCCACAGCTGATTACACATCTTCTCCAGAACGGAGCGTCATCAAAGAAAAAAACCGTTCTCTGTGTTGTACAGAGTGGAGAGCTCTATCCAAAAGCTAAATTGAAGCCTGCCAAACCCAACAAGCCCCTTTCCAGCAAGCCTGCAGAAGAGCAGTACAGCGAGTAAGAATCTGGATGCTACCACAGACGTAGCATAGCAAAAAGGATAACAATAAGTCTCAAGGGTAAGACAGAGTCGCTGTGTTTCATCCTTATAAAATGAGGCAAGCCAACTCCCAATTTACTCATAAGATTTGATTGAGGGGGACAGAAGTACAATATATTACTTCTGTGTTTGGCACCAGTGTAACTGTAGCTGGAACACTGTGCCTATTTCAAGCATCCAAATTTCAAGGATGCTGAGGAATTGGACAAGGTTCATAACAGAGCCTAGGGAATGATTAAAGAATTAGAAGACTAGTGAAAGACTCCAGAAGGTTAATCTACTTAGCTCACCAAAGAGAAGGTTAAGGGGTTGGGACTTAATCATAGTCTCCCATCTAATGCGAGAAACGGAAGTTTAACAGTAAAAGAGTTTATCTTCTTCCTAATTATTAAAGGTCCTGTGGCTGAAAACTGAATATAAATACATTCAGAAAAGACAGAAGGCAGATTTGTTTACTAATGTATTTAATTTTAAACTGGGATGGTCATTAACTACTGAAAAAAGTGAAAAAAAAAGCTCTACATTTTGCCAGTAACGTCAAATCAGGATTGATGCGTTTCTGAAAGACTACACTGCAGTTCAAGCACAGCTCTTGGATACAGGTTGTTCTTTTTACTGAAAGATATAAATAACACAGAATGAATGTACAGAAACAAAGTCATCAACATATTGTAGTGAGAAGAATTTTCAGGATTTCTCAATATAACAAGTCCTTTGGTTCAAAATTAGTTCTGTCTAAACCTGAATTTAAAAAGATGCCTACAGCAGTCTGAATCATTTAAAGGACATAACTGGCAGCAACTTGTTACTATAGAATCAAACACATTTAGCCAACTTGAAAAAACATACACAATATCCACTTCATTTAGGGCTATATTCTGAGAGACTGTTTTGCCACAATGTTCCCCAAATCATTCCCAGTTATTGATTTACAACGTCCAAGTGGATGAATGTGACTCTGATAAGGATGGATGCTTCAAAGTTAAAAGATTGTCCATAGCTGACAGATAAGCTTCTGAACATGTCTGACGTTACTTGGAAAACACAGTATAAAAATTGAACAGGTATTGCTGCCCCAAACTAAAACTCCTTTGTATATGTGCCTTCACCTTCACCAGTAGCCTGCAGACCTAAATTTCACAAATAAAAAAGTGTATTCTTTGCATTATATTAGACAGCACAAGGTAGACTCTTTTTTGGCAGAGCAAAGAAAACACTGCAGCGACCTGACAGTCCTTAATGTTAACCTGGAAGTATGCCAAAATCTGCCTATTTCTTATTTAGATTAACTTTTATTATCTGCTTATCAGATCCTGAAAGTATTGAGAGCAGAACTCTCCATTTCTTTTGTGTATCAAGCTTGGAAAAATGCATGTTGGTCAGGAGTCAGACTTATGCTGCTTCCTTAACACACAAAAAGTGGATTTTATTAGTTACAGCCTAGCACTTTCTTAATTCACTGTGTGATTAAGTTTCACAATTTGTTGCCCTGGGGAAATAATCTAAAAATATGTTAAAAATAACTTCTTATTTTAGCATGCATATCTTCTTTAACGCTTACAGTGTGCTTCAGTATTCTCTTACAGTTAAAGGTGAGAGCAAGATTCTTTTGTCCTGTTTGCTGTGGTAACAGGATTACCAAACAGAAAGGTCCCATGAATAGCAGGACAGTAGTATTCCAACCCAGCACTGCCTAAGGCTGGTGACCCATTTGAGCTTCTGGAGTCTTTCCAAAAGGAAAGGGAATGGACATGCTGCTACAGGGCTCAGAAGAGGTTCATGGTGCAGGTCTGTGCTCCAGCTAAACTTACAGGGATGGGCATAACTGCATGCAATGTAAACAAGCTCAGCACTAGCTCAGGTAATGCATGTTGTCCAAAGCATTTAGATAGATCTAAACCAGCTGCAGATCTAAAACATGTCCTTTTTTCTTTTCAACATATTGTGTTTCTTTTTTTTTTTTTTCCCAGTTGCTGTTTATTAATTTGACCTTTTTAAATAAGTTTAGTACTAAATCACTTTGTTTTCCCACAATCTAGTAGGATAGTCTTATTATAAGACATTAAAGCAGCCGGTACTTCATGAGCAATCTGCATCACTCCAGGTTAGTAAAAAAATATACAGGTTACTACTGAGCTTAGGAAATGAAACATTGATTCTAGGCAGTAGCATTAAGAGCTTTAGAGGTTTAGTGTTTTACAGCTGTGGAGGTGTATGTTTGTATATTTCTAAACTGCTTAAATCAGTGGGATGCAATGGGATGCAATACTATAAGCCTTGAGGATCAAGCTTATTTTTAAAAGTTCAGGGGGCAATAACAAAAGCTGAGACAGATTCTCTGTATTATCCTGAGCTATATTTTTGAAAGTGTAAGGTGAATTCAAAGTATTTTTACATTAGATAGTTTGACTGTCATAGATTTTTTTCTTCCAGATAAGCTTGGGACAAATACTTACATTTTCCTGTTTCGCCATATTTTGCTATTTTTTTTTTTTTTATCAATTATTGGATGCATAACACAGCTTCCCAGCACCATTGGCAAAGATGAGAAAGGCAAGTTAACAAAAGTCAGAAACCCTTTTCTGACATGTTATTCACAGAGGGATACATGCAAGGAACTGTGGAAAGGGTGAAGTTGCAAGGTCTGTCTAAGCAGATTTCACCAAGTTAGTTTTGTGCCATTTCAGTGGTCTGAACTGGCTTGCTGTGGGTAGCATTCAAGTTGGCATGAAGTGGGTTCTGTGAGGAAGACTTTAAGCTTTGAAGGGGAAGAACTGAAGCCCTGCAATGACAAACCAGACAGTTTGGATCAAGTCATACCCCAAGTCCTACCTTGACAGAAACTCTGTTGAGAGTTTTTTTCTGCTGTTTAGGGGAGCTGTGTCACAGTGGAGTCCTCCTGAAGAGTTCAAGGAACACCAGGCAAGGAACACAAGGCAAGGGAATACACTTAGCTCAGAAATACTACATGGCAGAGCCACAATATAAGAATATAGATGGATAGACAGATAAATAAACATTTCGAGATTTTTTTTTGAGGTTTCTTTTCAGCCCTACCTAAAAACAGAAACCAGAAAAGCCTGTTAAGGAACAGCATCAGTAATGTACACAGAGACATCTTTCTGCAGGAGTTAAAATGTGAGGTCACTATGAATTTAGGTGTAGGGATGAAAATATGTGATTGGATGACACTGCATACAGTGGTTAAGCTATACAGAAAGCAGACATGCACATCCAAGTTGCATAAGAATAATTATGAACATAGGTCATATATTCTTTCTCCACCAAATTACACAGACAGGCAAATTTAACATCAAGTTGTTGATTTTTAATAGTTCGTAGTGGAGATATTACAACTAGTACACTCAAACTAATGATTTGAAAACTATGATTGCTAGATAATAGTCAATAAAAAGCCCATGTACAAATTCTTGTGCCAAGAGGGGCAGCCTCCATATATATATGCCAGCATGACAAATTACAAACTTGTTAAAGCCAACGTCTCATGAGTAGTATGCTCACAGGAAACCTCCTTACAGAGAGTAAATTAGCAACTACCTAGCAAAAAATGTGTCTGAAAAGACACTGTGAAGAAGCCTGAATATTGATACACTGCGTGTAAATCTAACAATGGGTAAAACTGTCAAAGGTTCAAATTTCAATAGACTGTGTTAACTGAGTTAATTGGAAGTCTTACCTATAATCTTTTCCACATATTTTCTCTTCTTGCAAAGATCTGTTATTTCCTTGCTTGTTAATAGAGCAACAGGTAGAAATTTCCCAAGTGACAGCCTGCTCTGCAGGCTGGCTTATAAACACAGAGGAGTACATTATAGCCATCCTGTGTTAAAACTATTGCTCCATGAATACAATTTGCAATCTTCCTAGACAATTTGAAATAACCTCAAATACATTTTTTCCTAGTAGAAAAGGAGAAAAAAGCTCATCAATTTGTTGATTTTTTTTCTTTGAAGAAATTCTTGAATACTACAAAGATCTGTTTCAATATTTCTAAAACTTCAATAATCTGAAAAACAAACACTTGGAGATACTCGCTCTAGAACTATAACTGAAGGGAATAGAAGGATATAGTGGTAGAATGAAAATACACTGGTAGAGAGTTAAAGCCACTTCATTGAGAGTTTTTCTCTGTAAGAATTCCATTCAGCCCTATGAAAGAATACAAAGTAGAAAAGATTGTAAAGGGAGACCATACAGTGATTCATATAAAGGCCAGACAGTTACAGTCTTTTTTTTTTTTTAAAAATAAACTGAGCAGAGTATGTATATGCACATATATGAACTTTCAATATATTGGTGTTTGTTTTTCCTCAAATAAGAACCATGACAAGACATTTTTCTTTAATTTAAAAGGAGATCTTATGTCCCTCTCAGAAATTTTACTATATTTGGATCTTTAACTCACAGTAGAAGTTTGTTTAATCCCTCATGACATGATTTAATGGAGGCATAAAGGGATCTCTGCTTCACAAGAGGAGAGAGAACACAACACAGGAACATTCTGCAAACTCAAAGCAGTGTTACAACACTAGTGAAGCAGGGTTATCAAGCTTCTTAGTTGGAAGTCAGTTTTGGTCCCAGTTGTCTTATGTTTAAGGTGAAAATTGTAAAACAAATTAAAATTGAAGCATTTCCATACAAATAATAAATTTTATGATTTATCAGTAACCCAAAAACTATTAATGTATAGCTCTCCAATGGCCAGGAATGATGGAAAACCTGCATAACATTATCTGTTGTGCATATTCATTTGCTATTTAATCCTTTCCTATGTTTCCTTGCTTTCACTACCTTTCGTTACACTATTAATGAAGCTTGTCTATGTGAATTAAATTGTACTTGAGTTCTGAAGGATTCAGATGCTGTATTATTTTATCATATTCTTTTTTCTCCAGATTACTTATTTTTCCTGAGAAAAAAAAAATGCTTCAGGAAGAAGGTGTTGCCATTAGCTCTCAGCTGCATGAAGAAAATATTTCAGAGCAGCACTCGGAGTATCCAATTTAGATAAGTTCTATTTGGAAAACTCTGGAGAATGCTAGGATAAGGAGGTTATCTGCTGACCAGCTGAATAACAGTGAAGAAAATGTAAGCATTCTTCACAAAGGATGGTTGTATCAGAGAGAGAGAGAGAGAGCCTTAACAAAATGAATAAGAACCTCTTATTCAGAATCATTTACAATGATATTGTATCAGATAAGAAGGAGCTAGAGTTCAAGAGTATATCTCTTATAAAACATGATTAGATTCCTTAATCTTAGGAGTGATGAATATTTGCTCTTGAGCTTTTGAATGTATCTGAAGATTTACATATATTTATTCCAGTAATTTAAGATTTGACAAAATACTGCTACAGCTTGTAAGCTTTCCCTTGTGGAGGCACAGCTGAACTGACAAAGCAGGTTTCTGCCAATACAGCTGACAGTCAATACATCAAGTCACATAAAAGAAATCATAGAATCATTTCTTTTCTCCTTGAATCACTGTTGTATCCCAGGGCTCCTGCTGCAATGGGTTATCAACCAGAGGCCTCCTCTGCAGTTCCTCATGTTCCTGCTGGGTGACCCTATGAAAACCCTGACACACAGATGACGTCTGACCACAAGAGGAAATGTCTTAAGCAGCGTTATGAGCAAAGACAGTACGACAACGTGGTTTGTGGGGGATCTGAGGCACCAGATTGACTTGCTAAGGAGGTGTGAGCTCCCATGGGGTCCTCTTCTAGGGTGCCAGCACCACTGGGCTGCACTCTTGAAGGGGAATCTCCACTGCTCACTAAGTTATCAAGAATCTATCAGTCTCCCATTTGCAAAACAAGGATAAATGAAAAAAGTAACTATGTAAATGACAGCAAGGGTGGAAAAGTATCTGGCTACACCAAACCCGGAAGAAATCAAAGAAACTGAACTCATTGACACTCCTACTGTCCTCCTCAATGTGAGATGTAGTAGCATTTGCTAATTCCTACTGGTAGGACTATAATTTCTTACTTCTTTGATTATGATGATTGTTGGAATGCATTTACATAATTAAAAAAACCCAAAAAACAAACCCAACAAATTATATCTAATTTACAGAGAAAAGAAAGCCAAAGAAATTCTTTAGCTAAAAGTTATATTCTTAGCTCTTTTTCCAAACCAGTCTACTTTACCAGATCATATGTTTTATACTTTTGTTTCCTGAGCTCCTCTTTGAGAAGGAAATACAGGATACATAGCTGTCCAACTATGCTCCAGGGATGGTGCATTTCTTCTAGACCTCTATGACCAGAAAGGATCAGTAGCTTGGTAGTTTTACAGTCTATCTAAAAAGAAAACTACAAACTTGCTTTGCAAGCCAGAGGCATTCTTGGAGCCCCCTCATCTGTGTTATTACTTCTGAAGAGCTCAACGCCATGCAAGCAGAGGAGCTGCTTCTTTCTTCTCTAAATACTATTTCCTTTTTTTTTTTTTTTCTGTATTTTATAGCATTGGGATTTTCTGCCTCCTTATTACTGATCTTGCTGTAACACTTCAGAAAATGTGAATACACATCTGTGGGCATAAAGAAGTAATAACACTACAGTATCTACATTTTAGCAAATGTTACCTTCAATAAGCATGCTTCATTTGATACAGAAAGAGTATGTTTGTGTGAAACTAATCTTCTGGAAAAAAGAAATGGAGCCATTTTAATGAGATTATTCCCACCTAATATTTTATATCTGCAATGCAGATATACCTTGCCCTTTTTCTAGAGTCAATGAAGAGAAAAAGTTGGAAGGTATGATTTATGTGACCATTTTTAAACATGTAATTTGGAATGGAATCATGTGCATCCTGCAAGTGATCCCTGTGAACCAAAAAGGTGCTAACTAAGAAGCTTGGCTACATCAACATTTACACCGTAAACATTTGTTTTGGTATGGTGAACCCCACCTTCTCTACAGCAGAAAAAGTAGGGGGAAAAGAAAAAAAGAAAGAAGTAACTCATGCAACAATCTGATTGTCAGAACTGTGCCTTGAAGGGCTGGAGAGTTGTTAAATTCCTTGCACTTTTTTGGCTATGCTGAACAGCTTCATAATTTGAATCTTCCTTCCATCTGCAACTGGATGCTGTTGATTTAATTTCACACAGATACTAATTCATTAACAGATCAATTCAATCAAGTAAGCACAATCAATGCAACTCCAACTACAAATTTGATTTGTTGATTGTACTACTCTCTTGTAATTAGTTTTGTAAAGGAAAAAAGTTTACATGTTAATTGATTTTTATTCTACTGGTTTGCTAAATTTCCATGAAATGCTAAAAAGAACATTGAGAGATTCTGCCTTGCAAAAGAAACCCAAGTTGTAGCTCTGCAAGAATGGATATAAGGTAACTGAACCTTTTGCCACTGCCATGCTTCCAAGTTACAACAGTGACCTGCGGAAGATCAATAAGCTAAAGCACTCTGAAATGATAATGAGATTCTCCCACCAAGCAGTGGGAACTCTTACAGAACAGGTGAAATGTGATGCAGAAATATTTGTCTCATGAAGAGGAGAAAAAAAATCTGTGTAAAAAACCTAGGACAGATATCCATTCTTTTGTTTCAACTGGTGAATACATTTGAAAAATCAGAGCTTATAGCAAAGCTCTTCCTTCCTCCAGACCAGAAAATGATACTGGAAAATTCTTTGTCCAGGAGTTTCAAGCTTTCAGTTTCCACTACTCCAAATTATAGGAGCTGTCTTCCTTCCTGCACAACAACTCACGGGAAGGGGAAGTTCTTCAAGGGACAACAAACAGTGTAAGGAGGTCTTTTGTCTACAATTGCCAGATTAAGGTCATCTAGTTTCATATGTCCTGAAGTACAGTAATAAAAAAAAAAAAAATCCCAACAAGCCACTAAACTATATTCCTTAAAAAATAGGGAGAAATTTGAGCCTTCCAGAGGAGCAGGAGCTGATACCAAAGAATACTGAGTACAAGTAAGATGACATCTTACATCTCCAAGATTGTTCCACCTATGTTTATGGTCTCTCAATCATCAAGATATGAAGGGTGAGAGATGTAAAAAGTGCACTGGCAGGCAATGGTTGTAGTAGCAGCTTCTTGATACTCAGTGTATCCATTCTGGGTGTTTTAGTGCACAATGGAGGTTTGTCAGCTGTACCCACTGTGCATGAAGAACTTAAAAACGTTTCGAGGTTGCCATAGGATGCAAATTTGGCATCCAGCTGTATTTTCTCTGCACCAGGGATAGAAATCTGCAAAACTGGTTACCATTTGCAGTGGGTTGACTTGGCTGGATGAGAAGCATTCACCAAAGCTGCTCTATTGCTCCCCTCCACAAGTGGGCAAGGGAGAGAAGATATAACAAAAGGTTCATGAGCTCAAATAAAGACTGAGAGAGATCACCCACCAGAAACATCATGGGCAAAACAGACTCAGCTTGGGGATATTAATTGAGTTTATTACTAACAAAGTCAAAGCAGGATAATGAGAAGCAAAATAAATCTTAAAAACACCTTCCCCCTACTGCTCCCTCCTTTCCAGGCTCTATCTCCTCCCCCAGTGGTACAGGAAGACTGGGAGTGTGGGCTGTGGTAAGTTCATCACATGATATTCCTGCCACTGCTTAGGAAGAAGAGTCATTCTACTCCTCCAATGTGGGGTCCCTCCATGAACTTCTCCAATGTGAGTCCATCCCATTGGCAACAATTCTTCGCAAACTACTCCTATGTGGGTCAGTTTTCCACAGTGCTTCAAGCACAGCCTGCTCCGGTGTGGGACCCTACAGGGTCATAAGTCCTACCAGGAAACCTTTCCTAGGGTGGCCTCCTCTCTCCATGGGTCAGCAGGTCGCTGCCAGGACCCTGCTCCAGTATGGGCTTCTCATGGATTCACAGCCTTCTTCCCAGGCTCCATCATGGCTCACCTCCACGGGCTGCAGGTGAATCTCTGCACTCCCATCTACTTCCGTGAGCTGCAGGGGCACAGCTGCTTCACCATGGTCTGTGCCACGGGCTGCAGGGGAACCTCAGCTCCAGTGCCTGGAGCACCTCCTCTCCATCCTTCTCCACTAACCTTGGTGTCTATGTAGTTGTTCTTCTCACATATTCTCACTTTTCTCTTCTCTGGCTGCAATTACTTCTGCACAATAATTTTTTGTTTCTCTTAAATATGTTATCACAGAGACATTACCACTATTTCTCATTGTCCCAGTGTTTGCCAGTGACATACCCATCCTGGAGCCAGCTGGCATTGGGTCTGTCAGACATGGGGGAAGCTTCCATCAGCTTCTCATAGATCCCACCCACATAGTCTCCCCCTACCAAAAGCTGGCCACGCAAACCCAATACACCATGTCACTGTCAAAAGGTAGCAGATGTTTTTGCAGAAGTCATCAACCAAAATACATATTTTGTCCTCTAAATCAAGGTTCTAATACTGATAGAACCATTCCAATACGTTACTAAGCATTAACTAGAAAAATTAAATCAGAAAGTGGTCAACAGTAAAGTTTTTGGTAGTGTGCTAGCTCCATAGCTATAAACGATAAGACAGAACTGGAGGGAAATTGTAATTTTTCTAATTTGCACTTTTGTGAGTGAGGACATCAAAGGTATTGCAGAATAGAAAGGTAACTTCACACACTGGAGGTGATATATAAATACAACATCACCCAGAGGTCAACCAACACTTCACAGGCTCAAATTCTACTCAGCATGTAAGGTATTTATACACATGGTTGTCCCTATTAAAGTAGTTCGATCAGTGGGACAGAGTATATCACTATGAAATTGCCTAAATGAACAGTATTGTACTTTAATGTAATGGCGAACACATTGTGTTGGCATTAGAGTTTTACATCAATATAATGTTAGAACTTTTCAAATAAAATTATTTAATATAAAAAGATAATAAATCTCCCCCTCCTGAAAAAAAGTCCTTGTGCTCAACTGAAGTAGTGACAAAAGGAAAAACTGTCAGACCTCAGAGATTAGTTTTGTGAGTATTTTCTTTCTTCTAGATTTTCTACCCTCACACAGAACTGTGTCAGTTTTTTAAAAGGATATAAAGTACAACTATGGTTACTTAATTTCTGAAGGCAATACAAAAGAAAAGAGAGAAAAAGGAAATGAAAGGCTAAATCACTAGCTGCGTTAAAGCAGCTGTGGTCCCCATGTTGTCCCGAGCACAGACACAGCTCCTCCATATTTCAGAAAGAGGGAAATTACCTTCTGACCTTGTACATGAAACAACCTGGGTATCTGGTCGTTACAAAAAGAAGCTTATGATCGTCTCTTTGATTTCATGTGGAAACTTGGCCTGACTTGAATTAAGTTGAACATGGAAATTCAACAAGGGAGGTTCCTGTCTGTCCTTTTTATATTCATTTTAAATCTAATTTATAAAGCAGTGCCCTTAATCTGCTTGTAAACTTGTTTTTAACTGTCAGACTTGAGTAGCTATGGAGGAAAATTATACACATTTCAAACAACTGCCTAACTGGGTATTTACTCTAGAGACATGACTGCATCCAAATAAGGTACTTCATCTTCACAGGCAAATATTTTCCAATTTATATAATTTCATAAACAATTTTTAAAGATAATTTAAATCTGCAAATACTACTCCTCAGTAGCTACTGAGAGAAGGAAATGCAAAGTATCACTGTCCTTCAGTGCCTCAGAAGTGCCCTTGTTTTGTATTTTTACAGCAGCAGCTAATATCTTATTTGCTAGTTCCTCCTTTGTGTCAAACACCTGTCTGTCTGTTGTCACTTCTGTGACAGCCATTCTGTTATTTAAGCATATCTTTCCCTTGCATCTAATATAGGTGCAAGCTTGTCTGCAAAGGTGAAACTGTGCCTTCTCACTTTGGCTTGAGCAAAACTCCTGTGAACTTCAGTGAGAGGATGAAGTCCCATTTGCTAAATTTCCAAGTGTAAAAGCCTTCAGCAAAAAGAAGAAACATGCACATTTCGGTGGGAACATCCTTCCCAAGATCTGCCTTTGGCCTCAGGCAGAGACAGTTCTTCTCCCAGCCTGTGAAGGGAGCTGGGGACTTTACAACACCCTTGAGGAGAACCATATGGGAGTCTGAGACTTCTTAATATTTCTCATCCAGACAACAAAATGTTGTCAAGTCTTCAAGTCAAAGTCTTCAAAAAAGCTTCAAAAAACCCTAAAAAAGTGATGTGATCCCCAATGACATTAAAAGCCAGTATTTTTCAGGGAGGCAGGATGTTCAGTGCTTTTCAACATCAGAGAGCTTCATTTGTTGTTTCAACTCCATACCTGTCACTTTCAGTTGGATTCTCCAGTTTATGTATCAGCAGCTCTGACCTATTGCTCACTGACTTATCTGAAAGTACCAAACCTCTAAGACGTATACGACCTTTTTCACTACAGAGTTAGCTTCAGCTAACATTTGTGCTGTTGATAACTCGGGTCCCATTCATGAAAAAAATACCCACTGAAGAAACAGAAACTCTCATTCAAGAATAGTAATGCTTTCAGCTGGAGTTGTCTGGCCCATCGGGGGATATCAGCTCAGGAAACTGATTTCCTGAGTTGATCAGCACAGCTATTAACACATCAACTACTAACACAGCTACTTTGTATTGCTATAGTGTTAATTTACAGGGTGGCTTTCCTCATTCAAGCAACATTAACTTGAGAGGCATTAGCTTGAGTGTATGCAATTTAAACTAATTCTTTAGTAAGGACAAGTTCTGTCAAGTAGCTTTTAGCATAACCTTCTAACCTTTCTGCCAGTAGCTCCTTATCAGGAATTCATTTTAAAAGAACAGCTTTTCCCCCACTCCTAATGGAGTGTTGCACAGGGAAAAGCAACCAACCATTTGCCAGGTATTTCAGCATGCTGAACTACCTGCTCCCATCTAGGACAGAATAGAGTCACAACAGAGCAATTTTTTTCACTTGTTGTTTTATGTGCTTTGACCTCCAGGTTTTGTCATTTTTACTGGAAGGACCTATTATCATGAGTGCTTTAACCGACCAGTGGAAATCCTTGGCAGTCAGTCCCCTCAGCCTGACTGAAGCAATCAATCTGCCAGAAAATCACAACAGTATTGTGTGCTATGAATATTTTATAGTTTACTTACTCTAATTGCCCATTTCATGCCCAAGCATTAAGGTCATGCTAGTCACACCTGTTAGGATATTTTGTCCTCTATGAGATTAAAAAGTAGGTCAAACTCCAGAATATTCTCATAATTTGGTTAAAGAAAGATGACTAGGACTAAGAAACAGATGAATTGACAAGTGTGTCCAGACCACAGAGCTATCAAAATGCTTTCACAATACCTGACCTCTTTTCATCCTGCACATGCATCCATCAGTCAGGCACTTTGTAAATGTACTCTGGCTCTGGGGCCACGCCGTGACCATTGCGATGGTTTGTCCAGTGGTTTCTGTGGTACATGCTGAAGTGGCAGGCTGACAATTAACCTCTGCTTCAACGTGGGAGCTTGTTCAAAGACAAGATCCTCTCAAGAGAAATGCTAACCATAACAAAAGTGTACTTTAGTAGCTTATCCTAGTGTTTTTGCGTCACCGGGCTTGATCTGAATACCAGACTCTGGAACACCAGGCAATCCCAGTACATTACTGAAAATTTAAATGTGAAGGTCATCCTGCATGGTTTCCCTGCATTCAGGTTATCTGAAGAAATACCTCTGCTATATCACACTCACAGATTCAACATGTTCTATGCAGCCGGCAAAGTTATGTTCTTCCTCTTTCTGGAGAGATTGAGATAGATTCTGTAGAGTGCAAAACACGTATGGAGTATGGATGTATCATCAAGATTCTCAAGAAACCTCTAAAGAATTCTACAACAGTAGGTCACTCCCTGGATGCAAGTACAAGTACAGTGTAACAGGGACTAGAGGGACTAGAGCGATGCTTAAAGAAGAGACAAAAAAATCCACCTTGCCTACCATAACAGGAAAATTAACTTGATTCTGGTCCTCTTTTCCTAAGACAGAATATATAGTATGGGAAAACTGTAAGTGGCTTTGATTCAACACTGCTTCTGGGCTTTATTGCTTAGAGACAAGAACACCCTCACAGGTACACTCGAGTTATGCCACTGTTCCAGCAAGAGACACATGACGTCTGCAGCATGTACTGCTGTGGCAATGCAGCAGGTGATTAGAGCTTCAGACAAACCCACCTTCCAGTGCAGGCTATTCTGGTACTCCACAGGCTGTGATAAGAGCTGCTGGGTGGAGGCCAGCTTTGGATGTACAGCAGTGCTCTAAGCATTAAAAGCCATTGGGAGTCCTGTTATGAACCTTTGGAAACTGACATTCTGGTAAAATTAGATTATTGCCTGCAGATTCAGAACAGACATGATATTCTTCTGCCAGAAACAGAAAACAATGACTGTGGTAGCATTTGTGTTCAAGAACAGGCAGTTCTCAGCTGTCATGCATATTGACAATTGGCAGGAATCCCTAAAAATGAACATTTGCTAATCGTGTCTCTCCAGGTCTAACCATATGTAGCACAGAAAGCAGTTTACCAGATTTGTCAGCATATTACTTCATTCGTTATCTGTGTCTGTCCACCTCAGTTTCTTTTGTGATTCAACATTAAAAGTTAGAAAAAGCACAACAGAATAAAGAAGCCTTGGTGGCTAGATAAGTCCCATGAAACTATAAATAGAGAAGCCATCTAAAGCAGGAATGTCATATATAACACTGGTTTATTACACACTCCAGAAAACAGTGGTTTAACCTTTTCCCAGTTTCCTGTAAAGATTTTGATTTGGCAGTGTCTAAAAATTACAAGTAGGGTTGTTCCGTAGCAATGCTTGGGAATTTCCCCATGCTTGGGAAATACAGCCTTTTAAAACAGATAAAGAAACATGCACAGATTTACACATGCAGAGTGCTGATTTCAGTTTTGGGTTATGTTTCTGCATACTAAAAAATGTAGAAAATATATATTGCTCTGAATAATCTAGTAATGATTTTCAATACCAAATTCCAGTGCTCTATCTTTTTTATCGATAGGATGTAATTTCTTCTCCTATTTTCATGTGCTTCAGAGAGGCATCTATCAAAAGTATTGCTGAATAAAGTCTGAAAAGTATTTTCAGTTTCTTTGCATTGTTCCAGATTTTTATGCATAATAAATAGTCACAATTGCATGTCTTGAATAAGTAGGATACAAAATAATTGCACCAAGTACAGAGAGCTCAGACACACAGTTCCAGTATTCAGAGACTGGATAAGAACTTCCTTCCTCCATCTTGCCATGAATACTTCTGTCGATTCTTTAATTTTTTCCCCCATTCTTTCAGATATCCTCAGTTTCATTCATATTCTAGTCAGTGGAAGATTCAAAAGTATTTGTGTATCTGTATGTCTATTTCCTTTCCTGGTATATTTATTGAAGCATTTATTCAATTTATTTTAACAATTAACACCAGAAACAATAACTTCAGCATGCCTTCCTCTGAAAACTTGGTAGTCTGAATTTGTCTCAAAACCCGGTCTCCTCAAAAGCTATTCTGATGGTGTATGGGAAGAGACAGCAGTAAATGTGTTTGCCACATTCAAATTCTTGATGAAAATAAAGCTGCATATAATGTTTTGCATTTTTTGGCTGATACTCCTGCCGGTGAATGACTTTTGATATGTAATGTAGTAATACACCAAGGCTATTTCCTGGATATGTTACTTATAGTCAGCTTTTTTAATATAAAGATATAATCAGAAAGTCCTCTAACTGATTCCCCTATGACAAGGATTCTTGTAAGTACACATAAAGTGAAAATACGACTCTTTTCCTAAATGAATTCATTATGATACTTTAGCAACTGTTGAAATGATTTGAAAAGTTTAGTGCAAACCTGAACCGGCAGTTATACCCAGAAAAATTTGCAGACAGAACTGTTATGTGTCTGTCCCATGTCCCCAGTTGCAGTGGAATAAATTTAAGACTGTTTAAGCCCACTTGCCTTAATGTGATGTGAAAACTCTTGGCCACATCTAGAATGTAGGTCATACTTTTTTCCTAGGAAAGGCTTTTATATATTTTTCTTTTCAGGAGGAAAAAAAGCCTTTGTACCACAGGACAAAGCATTGCAAGCTTGTTCTTCCTTTCAACAACGGGAAGCCCTGTGATAGTTTTGTCTCAGTGGAGGAAGCTGTGTGCCCCATAAGCCTCACATGACCACATGCATAATACTCTGCTGAGACAAGACCAAATAATATGAGGAGCCTTTATCAGTGAAAATCTGCGAGAAAAGTTGCTGCTGATAGGAACTGTTCATGTAACTTCATTGCCCTGGAATCTCCAGGTCAGCCTCTTGACCTCTAAACAGTGGACCTGGATAAGCTGTCTTTCTCTAGATACACATGAGAAATGAACACCCTTCGAAGGCCTTGACTATCCAGACAAACTAGTAGGCTATCTCTGCAGAGACAGTAAGTCTCTCCATCCAGCGCAAGCCTGCATGAAGTCATCCTTCTAGTTTTCAGGTTTTCCTTAATAGCAATACCTGAAAAACGCCAAGCAATTGTCATTACTAGTTAAAATTTTTCAGCAGTAGTAATACACACATTTCACAGCACAGCACATCTTATGAGAGTCTCTGTTCTGAAAAACATTTATGCCAAATTGTTCTGTTATGAAGAGTCAGAAGTGGTATCGCTATTATGGATACTGCCTATGTTCTCATAAATAAAGTCACAACCTCTTCAGTTTGAGCTTGCATCAAAGGTAGCAAATTAAACAAAAATGCTGAAGATGTTATTTTAGTGACAGTGTCTGTATTTACTAGAGGAGCTAAAAACAAGGGAGAGCACTGGTGTAAGATTGTCAAGTGTGGCCAATGCAGACATCTGCCTAAAAGCAACACAAATCGCCACAAATTTTTACTGATTTTATTACAATACTAAGCTTTTACAGAAAAACACTGAGCTTCTGCAAAACAATACTCAGCTTCTACACATGGGACATGTCTGATAACAACAAGATTTTGCTTTTGAGATATGCTTCATGTTTACTAAAATACTTCTTCATTGTCCTGCTGTTCTTTCACAAACAAAACCACATCTTATTTTTTCAAATCAACTTTCTTTAAGTCAGCCTTAAGTAAGCAACTTCCTCTGATTTTGCCCCGACTCAGCAAATAAGCCTGAGTTTCAAAAGATCATTTGTGCTTATGGCAAATGGATAGATGTACAGACAATGGCTGAGCTGTCCCCTGTCTCTAATTCAGAAGCAAACAATGTACTGACAGGAGCTGTGGATAACTGGAGAACAAAGGGCAGGTGTGCAGAATATTGGCATCTTGCAGAAGCCAGTAATACAGTAGAAAGCAGTCTCAGTTTTAAAGACTTAAATAGTTACTCTATCCTTAATATGGACACTTTGCAGGAGTCAGTGGAAAATTAATAACAATAATAACAACAATAATAATAATAAAATCAGTAAATAAAGTAGATTAAGGGACAAATGGACTAAAGCATATTTGGTATACAGGACTTGATTTGCTATAAATGGCAGTAAACTACAGATAGTTTCTGAGAGTTAGTGATGTATATCAAACTAAACATGGCATGATAGCTGTCATTCAGATTAGACAGAGTCTGCTGTGGGCCCTGGTCATCTGAAAGGGAACCTGAAGCAGGAGATGTGTGATGGAGATAAAGAACACAAAGAGCAAACCAACCTTGGGTTTCCAGGGCTGTTGTTTCTTCCACTGGCTCTGAGCACTGGGCAGTGTTCAGTGGTAAGGAAAGTCAGATGCTCAAGGACAGCTACTCTCTCACCTCTGATTAAAAAAACCCCATAGTACCTTCTGCTTCTGACAGCTGATTTCAGATTAAAGAAATTGTCCCCTTGATGCAGTACGCCCTTGAGTAAGATTTGAAACTTGATTTTGTGTTTATTTAAGTGGAAGCAGTGGACCACAAACACATCTGTCCTATCCTTCAGCAAAGGAACAGCAAAACCTTCATTAATCAAATACAATAAATGTTAAACACTGACTCTATTAACTTGGAGTAAATAAGCTACATGATTGCATTCAGCTTGGAGGTCAAGTCCAAGGGGATTTGTCAGAGTCCACTCCATAACAGGCTACCCTTCTGCCCTGCTGCATCCTTTCCCCTCTCCAAATAAAGCACAGAAAAAAATGGGCACAGGCCATGTGGTGTCTGTTGTGTACGCCTGCATTGCAGCACAGGATGGGACCAGTAACTCTGGACATTTTCAAGTAACTGGACTGGTTTATTTAACAACAACAAAGTTGCCCACAAGGATGAATAAAATCTCTTTATCCATAAGCTGCAAGGAGACACTTTCTCTCCTGACCTGGTCTATGCCAAAAGTGCAAGAGTAGAGAAGATGCCCAAGACTTTTCCTAAGTGGTCTGCCCAGTGGGCTGTGCTGTAGGCCACAAGATATCTTGGTACACCTCCTTGCTGACACCTACAGAATGAGTGGGAGGAAGGACTGAGCAAGTCAACAGACTGAAGAAGAGCCAGGGTATCAAGTCCATGAGCAATTCATCTTGATTTTGGTGAACTACCTTTTCAATACATTCCTAGCTGAAGACTTGAGGGAGTAGCAGAATTCATCCTCATACAAATAAATAATTTATTCCACAAGTGTAATGCATCCACACATTTATAGAAAAAGAAAAACAAGAATACAGGAAAAACAACTGCAAATTTTCCAAAACATGATTACATATTTACCTACAGAAATTCCTTTAATGCATTTGCAAGCAACTTCTTATGAAATGACATGCATATTTACAAATGCAATAAGTATATTTCTCATACTTAACTAGCACGGCAGAATTTCTGCACTGATAAATTATCTGTGAAAATTACATTACAGATTTTGCAGCTGATATGAAGACATTATAGTAAAAAACACCCAGTAAGAAATATGAACTAATTATATAATGAGCCTTGAAAAATCAAGTTCTCACTTGGTACGTCACTGGTGGTATATCAGATATCTACATCAGTGGCACCCAAAAGCAGTAATCTGCTCTATAAATATTGGTGATTAAATTTAATAACTAGGTCTTAATATTGCTGAACTGACTCTATAGGACTAGGTGTCTTCAGATGCCTCCAGTGCTTGGAATGATTAATCTATGTCAAACCAGGATGAGCAGCTCCCTACAGCACATATTTGTTTTTTAAAAATGTACCTCAAACAATACATACTGGAAATCTTCCTGTCTCTTCCTTAGCCTATAAACATCTTTTAATGTCTATATATGCCTCTATAATCTATATGCTCTTTGTCCCAGCACTTATTGGAGTAAATTATTTTCTCTTACTCAGATGGAAGTTGGGGGAATATCTGCCCACATGAACACACTGCACACCTGAGATCTCAAGGGCTGTCCCTACCTTAGCCAGTTGTGCACACCAGCAAAAGTGGCTCTGTGGAACAAAATGCTTGTAACTGGAGATCCCACATCTGTTATTTTTCCATTTTGCAGCTTTTCACATTGGAGTAACCCTCATCCAACTCCACTGTCCAAATACTTGCTTACAACTGGAACATATTATAAACATCTCTGGAGAAAATCTTACAGCTTTGTTTCCTCCCAAAGGAAAGCATCTCACATGTTCTGAGACAGCTCTGCACTGCAACCAAAGCACAGCATGGAGGGTGAGTTTGGAGACTTGCATCAAAAGTGACCTTCTAATCTGAACTGAAAAGCCAAAGATGGGGTAAATATATCCCATCTGACCAAATAATGCTTATGCTACGGGGTGAAATTCTTTTTCCTCCATCTCACCCTTCAGGATGGATTAGGACTTAAAATGCCTGGGAAATTTAAATGCAA
Source organism: Margarornis squamiger (assembly GCA_035222235.1). NCBI lineage: Eukaryota > Metazoa > Chordata > Aves > Passeriformes > Furnariidae > Margarornis > Margarornis squamiger. Next base: position 85,796,651 of record JAWWTY010000077.1, on the reverse strand, counting down.
TCACAAAACTTCAACAAAATGGTAACATATCACTTTAATATGAAGCTGCCTCTCCCACAAAACCTTGTGGAGAAAGTTATGTGGTTTTCCTGAGTAGCCTTCCACAGATGCAAAAACCTACACTAATGCAAGATGACATGAGACAAGGTTTCTAAAAATGTGTATTCTGTTCTACTGTTGAATTGTGATACATGCTCAGTGGTAAAGGGGATTTTTTTCTATTACTCATGACTAGTGTGCAGGTCAAGGTCAGACGAATTTAGAACAGATTTCTGTATATGCTTTTGCCTCCTTACACTAATTACAATCCAGTTTACACCAGGGCAAAACCTGGAGGGCCAGCTAGAAGCATCAGCAGATACTTGGGTCTGTCAAGCAGACACACTTCACAGTTGCAGTTAGCTTGCAGTCGGTATGAAAAATACTCAGTGCTGTTTGTGCATGTATGTGTTTTCATGTGATTTACTAGTCCTTTAAGTGTAGGAATTAAATTGTTTTTAAAATTATATATTCACACAACTGCCCACAGCTACAAAATTAAAACCTTCTCTATGGGTGAACAAGGAAAACTATGCAAAAATCCATGAAAAATGTGAAGTCCCTTCATGTAATTGGCATATAGAGAGTGCTTCCCAAAAGCTAAAGCAGTTTGTGACCAATTTAACGTGGCTTAAACTGTACAGAGCACAGCTTCTGAATGATATTTTATATGAATTTAAGGTGTTTTAAGTTATATAAGCTGATCACTGTAAATACTTTGTAGAGTATGGAGATGGGAAGGAATTAGTGTTTTCATTAACTTATATCAGTGTTCCCAAATATAATGCACTTATTATTCACACTTTGATTGTCTTCAAAGAAAATGTATGCAAAAATAAACTATCTCTACATATTGGAATGAAGGCAAATGGATAGAGGACAGCTACATCACAGCACAACACCACCACAGAACTCCAGTTCTGGCATAGTTTGGATCCTCTAGGAAGATGTAGGAAATAGCTCCAAGAGAACAACCTGAAAAATAACTGGTAATGAGTATGCCTCTGTAAGGATTACATGTTGTGCTTCACAGCACAGTGTAAATTTTTCTCTATCCAGATCTTAACGTGTGCTGTTCTGCAAGTGACAACTACTCTTTCTCTCCCTTCTGGAAAGAAAAACCACTGTCATGTCATCCTTTTGCTTCACAAGTGCCATCTATTTTTGTCTTTCAAATTATCTAATCGAACAGTAGAATTAAATTAAATCAACATAAGTTGTTCCTAATCTGCAGTAGTTGCTATTGTGTCTGTTTTCAACCCAGAAAGATCTTTTCTTCAAAGTTCATTGTATTTTGTTCAGATGAGAGATGCTTAGTTCCTGCTCTCTCTTGTCTCCCTTGTACTTGCAAAGGCCATTTCCCAGTTACTGTAGTTGCTCCAGCCACTAGCTGCTTCCTGAGCATTCATGTGATTATGGATTTCTCTCTATAGCTCCTTGCTAGGATTGCACACACAAACATCAATAGAAGAGAACTATGAGACACTGAATAGAAAACTTGCAGCAGAAGTAAATTAGGTAAAATTCCGAGGTTGATCCAAGGAATTTTAACATACATGTATTTTTGCTTCTCGCTTCTTCACTGTCTGCAATACTCCCTTATAATATTCCTCATTCGTATCCTAGAAAAATAATGTACGTGATTCTTAAGGAAATTTACTAAGTACATGCCTGAAGTTTGGGAAGGCAGAGTTAGAATGGTGTGGTTGTCTTTGAATGTTGTCTCTGTTCCTGATAATAAATAGATTTACAAAAAATCTTGATGCACAGGAATCATGAACTGAGGGGACAAGCTTGTAACAGACGCTTCTGACACAGCACTATCAGATTTTGACATAAAAAAGAAGAAGTCTAAAGTAATGTTTGTAAGACTTCATGTTCTGTTACATGTTTTCAGTAATTCTGGAAGAAAACATCACCTAGAAGAATCTTCCAGGAACTGACAAGACTAATGATATATTTGATCTTAAGTTAATTTCTCCCTTTGGATGTTTTCTTTCTTTGAATGTGGGGTTTTTTTTCACATTGATTATTGCTGTGTTAGTCAAGGTCTTGTTTGATTATAGCTGCCTGTGATATTTCTACTGAGGTGAAATTAAACTCTTTAAATGCGCTTTACTATTTTGAATACTTTTCTTCTTTCTGCTTTCTCAGTAAAATTAGGTGGTCTTTGGAAATGCTAAAGCTTCATTTAGACATGTCTGTTATGCTCTTTAAAAAGAGCTTTAATTCCTATTGTAGAAAATTACAGGGAAGGAACTAAAAATGGAGCGCCATCAGTGTAACCTCGCCACTGTTCAAACTGTTTAAGCCATTAGTATGGTCTGTAATGTAGCTCATTCTTGAAGCATTTCTTACATTGCTCACTCTATTTAGTAAAATAGGGGGATATGTATGGCAGCTAATGTTATGCTATGGAGCCAACATTTATAGAAAAATTGGAGACTCTGCCAAGCCTTGATTCATTGTCCAGTGTCAGGGATTGACCTAATCCAGGTCCCTAAACAGATTTTACCACAACACATGAGCATCTATTTGAGAAATACAACAATAATTTTCTAAAATTTGCCATCTTGTTTTATTTCATCCCAATAAAGTCCAAAAGAAAATGTAAAGCAAGGAAAAGAAGACAAGGCTGTGTTATCTAGCCAGGATTCTTCATTTAAATGCAATTTCTCCATGGATTCTCAGTCTTCAACTTGAGTGCTTGTGTTATTTTCAAAAATTGTTATCTTTTAATGAGAAAGAGCCAAAGCCATGAAATGGGAAATACCACTGTGGCAGGTGTTTATAAACAAAAAGAGCATTCTTGCATTAAAGGCTTTATGATTGTTCCCATTGTTCTAATTGACTGAACAATTAAAATACTATGCACTTGGCTTCATAGGGCTGCTGGTTCATCACTGCTCTTCCTACTTCTTGGCAATCATTTAAAGAGTAAAGTTTGACTCTTAATCACATGTGGGAAAACAAGGACTTGCATCAGTGTCTGAGAATACTGTGTTATCAGTTCAGACACACAATAAATGAGGGCTCAGCACAGAGAAGGCAGTATTAGAACTGATCTGAGGAAGTGGAAAAGCAAATGGTAGAAAAGCAGGTGCAACATAGTCAACGCTGAGAGGAATCAAAATCTGACAGAGGCAAGAGCAGTCCATCTCACAATATGCAAGGATCTTGATGATAACTAGACTATACTGAAAAGATGTATCAGATTCCTGAACCTAAAGTAATGCTGGAAAAGTGTGATGGAAAGAGTACAAAAGGACTTGTGGTATATCAAATCTATTCAATCTGTAGCTCTAGCACACCTGAGAAGTACTGAACCATCCCACCATTACCTCCAAAGGAACCATTATGACAAGAAAGAATGAAACAGAGGCCCTCAAACTTCTCAATTTTTTGGAAAAGAACAGTCTATCTGATCAAATATACTGAGAACTACCTCACTGCACTGGGCATATCTGAATCCTGAGCTCAACAGAACAATGAGTCATTCCACCCCATTGTCAACATTTTCCTTCCAGAGTGTAGAACAGGATTTTAAAAGGATGAACAGTTCTGCCTCCTAGAAACTTATAAGAAAGTAGTCTGAGCTCTTTTTTTTTTACTGAAAAAGTGCATTCTGCTTATCATTTCCACTGTGATAGTGCCTCAGAGTGTTATCTTACTGTAATAAATATTGGAAAATCATATGTTACTGATTCTTATTGGAGAGAAGAACATACCTGAAGTAAGTGCTGGGACATACGTATTCCAAAACCTCAAAGTAAGAGGTGTCATGAACTACTATTGATAGTAGGATGACATATGTAAGTCCTTTCTCTCCAGTGTCCTTGTCAGAAGACTAATCTCACTTCAATTTTTTATTTATACTTGATGTTAGTTTTAACAGTATAAAATGTATGCTAGCAAACAAAACAAGTGTTGTAGTAGTGCTTAAACATGATGAAATGATTTTAGTGACAAGGACACCAAAACAGAACATGCCATGAACTGGAGATTTAACAACTGTGTATTCAGAATTTTGTAAGACAGCAAAGCTCTTCACTCTCTAAGTTAGTATTAGTGTTGAATTCAAATTCATTCCACACTCCTTTACAGAAACCCTAGTAAGGTTTTATCTGCTACTTATAATTTGATTTACATAGCAAACATGTGCTAAAGATTACCAAAAAGGTTTCTTGCATTGATAAACTTAGTGAAAATAATATCCAGGGAGCAAACCAGAATTTTACCATGCAGAATCACATAGATGATAGAATTTCTTTCAATGTACTTAACTAAAGTAAAACTTGGCAGTACTCCCCTGCCAGAATAAAACTTTATTGCATGAAAGCTACCCACGTAGCTGAATAGATGGAAATCTTTCACACTAGCTAAATAATATATGCAGCTTCATGCAGAGCAATAAAGTGACTATCATCAGAATTTCATATTGACAATGGGGAAAAAAAGAAGTAATGGGCCTCATTTATTCCTGGTAAGGTTTTATTATCTACAGTAAGGTTATACCTTGAAGTATAGTTTGAAGGCTTGCATATGTCAGATTTATTCTGACTTCTCCTTTTTAGACTATCTAGGCTTTGATTTGATAATTCATTGTAATTTCATGTATTCAAGAGGACTGCCTTATAGGTCCTGAGGTCCAGTGGCTTGGAAAGTTTAAAGTAAGATCAGGGACTATCAAATCAGAGTGTTCTCTGCATTTGGCTTCATGGTCACATAACAGTGTAAACACTGTGCTCTCTATTAGATCAGGCAGTTCAGTTTAAGTTTATTCACATACAACTTTCACAAAAGTTGAGTGGGGCAACTCACAACTGAAAGAGGCTTTGACTCTAAATAAAATACTCTGTGAAAAAAAATGCACCCTCCCACATTATTAAGCTAAGTGCCATACTCAGAGTAATAAAATTGCAATGAGATAAGCCTTGGTGGGTGCCTGCAAAAATGAAGTTAGATATTTCATCTGACAGACTATGAGACATTCATGTCTTCCAAAGAAATGCTGAAAAATCTCTGAAAGGGAGAATTTTCCACATTAATAGTTTGTCTTCCTTTCTTATTGAGTGGTGTTTTCTGTTTGTTTGTTTGTTTCAAAATTTATTTTATTGTATTGTCACATGCCACTCCAGCTTCATACAGTGTTATCCTAGGCAAGAATTCAGACAAAAAGAGTATGCCAAGGTTGTGTCTTGATCATGAAAAACTGGCAGAATTTTCTAATGGGGAAACTGAAAGATAATCTTGAATTCCTGTTTGTAGTGCAGGTAAAATTAGGAATCTCTTCTTCCAAGCAAATAGTGAAGGATAAACAATGACAGCTTCTTGCATGCACATGACTGGTGTCTAGCTGGCTGTGAAAGAACAGGATGTACTGCAGTCAGGTTTTGCAAGCACATTGTCTTTCATGTTAATGCTTGAACACCTCTCAATCTTTCTCTCTAAACACTTGACATCTGTACTAACCCCATCTTGGTGGCAGATACATGGGATATTCCAGGAGCACACACAGTGCTGAAATAAGGTTTCTTTGGACTACAGCTGTGCTACACAGCTCCTTCTCTGAGTTTGATCACGGCTGTAAATGCATTTGAGTGAAGAAGAATGTCCTAGTTCAAGATTTAGCAACTTGGATGTAATCTTTGGTATAGATGTTCTGGTAGTTTCATGGTTTATTTTATCTTGCATAAGTAAGTAAGCCAGTAATCATAAAAAAGACACATAACAATGGAATCAGTAACATAAAATTCATTGTCATTTGGCTCCATGAAAGTGAATAAAGTGTGATCCAACAGTTATGAAAGAATCACAGTAAGAGGCAGAAAAATCCTGTATCATCAACTGAAACATATCTGAATAATTTTAGAATCGTGTTATATTGTAGCAGGTGAGGAGCTATTACACAGATTTATTGGTTCCTATTTAGCCCTGATATAACTCAGTTAAAATAAATGGTGGAACAAAAGGAATAGCTTTGGTATTATGTAGTAAACTTTTTTGTAGCTTTGCTGAGTGAATAAATAATGATTGACTGGTTTTGTTATCTACTATGATACTTATTTTCTGCATTGTACATTTGTATTCACAGCAAATACACTGAATGTGTTTTAAGAGAAAGCAATCGTAGAGTTGAACACTAAGACATATATCCAGTGTGAAAATAAAACCAAAACAAACATACCCCAGAGGGATATAAACATTTAGCCATGATCTTATGAGCAAAAGAAACAAGTCTACCAATGTTTCTAAACTGAGATCTGATCTCCTGCAGTGTTCTCACAGACTTATTCTGTCGGATTAAAGTGCTGAAGCTTAAGACATTACATTCTTGGACATTCACCCTCTTAGCAATTACTGTCTTCACAGCAAGGACAGCAGAAACAGCATGCAAAAAAAGCAATGGCTCTCTGGACACTGGAGCTCACAAGTTCAGTGAATTAGTTTAAGCTACGCTCAGTCTGTTGGATGTAGCATTTAACAAGTCCTCAGCAGGATGCTGAGGAGAACAGTATTCCCTTCTGTCTCTCCACCACATACCTGCCAGTCTCTCATGGCTCGGCCTCTGGACACCTGGAAGCAGCAATATCCTTATTGTTGTAGCTTAATCCTGCACAACTCATCTCCCTGAAGTCTAAGCTATCTGAAAACTTCCCCAGAGAAAGAACAGAGAACTTTACAGCACATTTATATTGTTTTCTCACAAATGCATATGGCTGAATTTTATTGGTCTCCATCATAATAAAAGTTTGAGCATCCAGGTTTAGAGGGTTCATGGAGGTTAGACAAGGTGCGAGACACTCTGAAATGTCCCTTGGACAATAACATTTTGCAGAGATTAGATAAGGAATCTTAGTACAACTCTGCTTTCCTTACCAAGGGATACATCTCTCTCCCAAGAGAGTAGTGGCAAAATTTTCTTTTACCACAGGCCACTGGGATCTTGTTCCAATCCAACTCTCAACATGTTAGGAGAAACTGTATATATTTTGATTTAAAGCCCAAGCTTATACCCAAAGAAAGTAGTCTGACTCACTGCTTTGCTCCACCATATAGAAGCCCACTCCTTGTGGCTCCACAAAGAGTGAGCAAAATAGTCCCTTTCACTTCTGCAGGAGGAAATGTATGGACACAGCTATGATACGCTCTTTGGCATAGCTTACCACAGGGTGCTGCATGGTATGGAGTAATCATGTGACTTTTACTATACAGGGTAGACAAACACTAACTGTTAAAATACAATTTCAAAAGTATCAGTAATTAATCAGGTAATGAAAATTTACTCAAAATTTAGTTTGCCACAGCTAAGAATTCAAACCCCTGCTGCTTTTAGTCCAATAGAAGGATAAATAGATTTTTTTTAAGTGACTGTAATAGTTCATTGCACTGGATTAAAACAAACTCAGACAATATTACTAGTATTTTCGAATGTAAAACTCTTGTGCTCAGATAACCAAACATACCTCTAAAAGCACTACTCCTTAAGAATTGCACCCTCTGATAACTCAAATGAAATACAAGGTAAGGAAGGTGAAGGTGGGGTTACAGAGGGAGAGGGAAGAGGCAACGGAGGGACTTCCAGGAAAAATTTTTTTTTGTTGCTCACACACATATACAACCCACTTTGCTGCTGAATGACATTGAGTTTTTCAAGCAGGTAACCTGCAGGTTAGACACATACAAATATAGATTCTTATTATTTGAGTTGCAGCATCCTCTGGAATGGACTTGCACCCTAGTGTGCTGACTGGGTTACAAACAGATATTTTTTAAAAAAAGTTTCTGTCCCGGAAGACCTTCACAGTCCTGTGAAATTACAGAAAGGTCAAATCTTGATGGTAAATTGAAGCCAATTCTTTTCTGGTTTTAAGACACTCAGAGTGTTTTATATTACACCCTTGGGTTGTCTGTAGTTTTCTTCAGTCACAAAAGCATTCGGCAATCACATTATAAACAGTTCAGAAAAATTCAAAATGCAGGAGCATAAATTACTTCAGACACTCTCAACCTTTAGAGAGAGAAGCAAAAAGAAGGGAGAGGTAATGTGAATGTGAAACAGGGAACAAATAAAAAAGAGTAACAACATTTTACTGCCAAACTTTTGTCAGACATCTAAGTAAGAAGGGAAGCATCTAAGGGAATTTCCCAGGAAGCTCAGTCTCCAAAAACTCAAATGGCAGCCATGATACAGGTGGAAATCATCATCTTAGGCAGAAGTTGCCACCTTTCCTATAGGTGCAAGGAATAAGTCCAAGATAGGTTGGGGTGTTGCCACCTCACTCCATCACACAAACTGTCTTCCTACATCACATATCTGAGCAGTGAGAAGTATGAAAAATTATAGAATCATAGAATGGTTTGGATTGGAAGGGATCTTAAAGATCATCTAGTTCCAACCTCCTGCTATGGGCATGTTCTCTCCTTATGTCCCTTTTTTTTTCATTTATCTTATATCATCAAGGTACATTTCTCTGAGGAATGTCTAGCATTATGTATTGTACCTCTTAAACAAAAGTAATAAAGTGAGATATCCTTACTATAAGGACCAACAGAGCTACAAGTGACATTGTCTACTACTAATACAGAAGAAGGAAAGAATGAATGTTGTGCTGTCTTGGCTACTTTTGATATCTGAATGCTGAAGGTGCTGCCAGAAGTGATCCAACTCACATATGTTAGCAAAACAGAGATAGTAATAATATTTCAAAACAAGTTTCAGTCCAGGAAAGTAAGGCAAACCCACATCTGTTACAGTGGACTGGATTCCCTCTCCTGTGGTGCTGGATGTGGCGGGAGCAGCAGTTAATTATCAGTACTTTTTGCATCATAGAAAGAAGGCCTTCAGAAGAGGATCACAAAGGAAGGATAAATTTTTTAACAACTGTAAACCAGAACATAAAGATACAGCATAACAACATGTTGCTAAACCATCCAGAATGCTTGGTTTGCACACAAACAGCAAATCTGAGATTAGCAGACTCCCTCTGGATTTGTTATGGAGATCAAAGACTCAGAAATTCAAACAAAGAGCTCTGAAAAACACATCAGTGGATGTGGTCACATGGCACACTGCATTCAGGCCAGAAGCCTCGACCTTGGCCCACCTGACCTGTAGGTACAGACACTTTCTCTTAAACTCTGGTGATGCTATCAGGTCCTCTGGTTTCAAAGAGCAGAGGCAGAGTATACATACACACACAAACATGAAGCAGATGATTGGACAATAATTTACAAGTGACTGATAAGTGTCACTCGTGCAGTTAGAAAGGGACTTTGTGATTACTACACTTGCTGCTTTAGGTGCTTCACCTGACAGAGCACTGACTGAGTTAAGAGAAGCAGCAATTACTCACCCAGCAGTGGGAAAGTGGGAAAGAAAGGCAAAAGCAGTACAACTACTTTACTGGGGACACTAAATGCTTGGCAAGGGCTTTTGGGGTTACACTGTGCTGGCCTTTTCAAGGACTAGTGACAACTCCTAGTGTCACTGGTTTTCCTAACAGAAATAGGGCAACATCTCACCAATATTTGCAAAGTTATAGAGTAGGTTAGGCTTGGCTATGGGCTAACATACCAATCTATACAAATGTCACACATCTGATTGCTTCAGCAGATTATCAGCTGATAATTTGTACAATGGGACCCCAGCACTGAGGTCAGATTGGCAATAAGGATGCTCAAACCAAACTGTTGCCAAAAGTTTAAGGTCTTGCTTCTCATCTCTCCTCCCCTGCTCCTTTCATCTGCTATGCTACAGCGAGGCCTGTGATTCTTCTTTCCTTGTGCTGGGTCTATCTACCTTCTCTTTGCTGGGTGAGTTTCCTAACAGGTCAGAGGAACAAAGTGTTTCAAGGAGAGGCTGGACACGCAGTAGAACTGGCCCAAGGTACTGAACAGAACTGCATGACCAGGACAAACAGGGAAGATGATGGAAAAAGGTACAATAACATCCCCTCTCAGTGGCTGTGGGAAGCTGTTAGATCAGTTCAAGGCTTATCTCCTTTAACACCTTCAAATACACCATTACAATGTAAAGATGTGACTGTGCTGACCCTGTTTCTGAGCTCCATGGGCAGGTGCCTGTGCACAGGTAACAGGGTTTTAAGGATGTGGAAAAAGGGCAGTGTAGGGCTAGTAATCTATATGTCTGGGCATGAATTTAACATGCAGTATAAAGAAAGATACTCTAACTCTGTAAGGGGTTAGAGATACATGCAGAGCTAATGGGAAAAATTCACACTCAGATGCACAGCTGACTGATCAAGAAGTGCAGGAAAGAGATGAATGTATAAAGGGAGATAGCAAAGAGAAAAGCATTACAAAAGCACACATAAATGCCTACAGAGGAGGAAAGTGAAAAGAACATCTGAAAACTAACCTTCATGTACCATGAAGCTTCAGCCACAAAAGTAAACTTCCAGGTGCTAATGCCCTGCCCTCCTTCTCCTTCTCTTCATGCCAGCACCAGCTAACGCATAGCAGTGTGATGAGACTGAACAATCCAGACTGACTGATCCAGCTGAAAAACAAGGCCATCTTCATCCCTCCCTGAATCTCACTGACTGCATGGCTGCATGATCAGCAATGATATTAATGCAGTGGCAGCCTGTACTTAGATGGGTTCAAAGCACCCATTACCCTGCTACCCAATACAACCCTGCAACACATTCACAGCACCAAACTGTGCCATCCATCCCAGGACTCCATAAGGCAGGTGTATGAGTCTGGGAGAGCTGGCCTATTATGGAGCAGTGGCTCTCTGCCTTGTTACCGGTTGCCATTATCTCATTAGCAGATAAGGAGAAAGTTCCATTAAATCCTTTGCTTTTCATTTTCATTATGAACAAACTGTTCTAGTTAGGCAAATGAAGTCAGAGGATGAAATGGAAAGCAGTACATAGGCATAGTGTGCTTACACAGCTGTCTACTCTAGGAAAGCACAGAGGTAGTAGTGAATGGGGTGACATCAGACTGGTAACCAGTCACTAGCGGAGTTCCACAGGGCTCCAACTTAGGCCCTGTGCTCTTCAACATCTTCATAAATGACTTGAATGCAAGACTGGAATGGATACTAAGCAGTCTGCAGATGGCACAAACCTGGGGGAGCTGTTGGCTCCCTCCAAGGCAGGGTGGCTCTGCAGAGAGACCGGGACAAATTAGGGGGCTGGGCCATCACCAACCATATGAAGTTCAACAATGAAAAGTGCCAGATTCTGCACCTGGGAAGGGACAACCCTGGATGTTCGTACAGACTGAGGAATGAGATGCTGGAAAACAGTGCCATGGAAAGGGACCTAGGGATCCTGGTTGACGACAAGTTGAATATGAATGAGCAGTGCCCGGGCAGCCAGGAGGAACCACCACATCCTGGGGGGCATCAGGCACAGCATCACCAGCCGGTCAAGGGAGCAGATTGTCCCGCTCTGCTCTGCACTGGGGAAGCCTCATCTTGGATATTGTGTGTGTGCAGTTTTGGGAACCACAATATAAGAAAGACATTAAGCTCTTAGAGAGGGTTCAAAGGAAGGCAATGAATATGGTGAAGGGCCTGGAGGAGTACAAGGAGCAGCTGAGGGCATTTGGTCTGTTCAGCCTGGAGAGGAGGAGACTGAGGGGAGACCTCAGTGCAGTCTGCAGCTTCCTAGTGAGGGGAAGAGGAGGCACAGACACTGATCTCTTCTCTGTGGTGACCAGGGACAGGACCTGAGGGAATGGCCTGAAGGTTTGTCAGGGGAGGTTTGGGTTGCATATTAGAAAAAGGTTCTTCACTCAGAGTGTGGTTGGGCAGTGGAACAGGCTCCCCAGGAAAGTGGTCACAGCACCGAGCCTGACAGAGTTCAAGAGGCATTTGGATGATACTCTCAGGTACATGGTGTGACTCTTGGGGGTGGTTCTGTGCAGGGCCAGGAGTTGGACTAGATGATGCTTGTGGGTCCCTTCCAACTCAGCATATTCTGTGATTTTGTGAAGTAGGGAAAAAAACTGATATCCTCCAGAACCTCATCATCTACTTACCTACATGTCAATAACTGAATCTCTTTAATGCCACAGAGACTTGGAATAAGCAAAGGGAAAGAAAAAAGAATAAGGGAAAGGTGTTCAAAGATGACAAGCTAACATTTCACTTTTTTTTGGTGAAATGTCTTAATTAAGTACCTTTTAAAAGACTTACTGGATTCTTTAATGACTAAAATTAAAGGGGGTATTGCTCTTGCAAGGAGTATTTTGAGAGTGTCTGAACTACTGGCCCAGAGCCACGGACTGAAGGTCACCATCTCCCTACAGATAAAACACAACTTCAGCCTCTGGTTTCTGATGGAAGCTCATTTACAGAGCTACAGTTCTGATGTCATAATCACAATATGTGGAATTAAAATGAATGTGGCTGATACCCAAGGATTATTTCTCAGACGAAATACAAGAGAGAAATATTCATGTTTAGTAATTACAGTAACATTGTATGAATAGCTTCCCTCAATATATTACATACATTCTGAGTCAAAATAAGGCCTGATGACAGCAAAGCTGAACATGGTCTTCTTTGCCTAAGCAATAATAGTTCTTTCGCATACTTGGCACTTCTGAAAGGAAGATGAATTCTGGCAACCAGATCTGTTTTCTTTAACAGATGTTTCAAAATATGGTAATGAGGTGTGGGTTTCCTAGGCTGTCAGCTGGAATTCACTAAGCAGGAAACAGAACAAAATGGATCTGACTCAATTAGTCTTTTCACTTTAAACCTTTAAAGACTACATTAGATTTTATACTAATTTTACAAAACACTGCTTGCAATAAATTATGTAATAGTACATGCACTTCTGCTAATACAATTTACTCTCAACCTTTTCTTCACTAACACGTAACTGTGTGTGACAGACATCATATCTATTTGAAGAATTTCAGAGTGGCTCTGGCATCCAGAACACTACCACATCCCTCAAAGAAAAAAAAATATTAAAAAAGCCAAAAGAAATACATTTTTGTGACATGTTCAGTCAAAGCCCAGTTTGAAAAATGCAACACAGTTTAGATAGTAAACAAAATTCATACTGAACTCTAATCTTAAGTAATTTCTTAAACACAGCTTTATCTTCATACTCATGAAAGCTGTACTAATGAAGGACCAGCTAGAATTACATGTCTAGCAGAGAGCTGAAAGAGAATGACTCTCTTAATTAAAAGCTGAATCATGTTTAAATTTTCCACTTACAGTAGTTGCCAAACTCTGCTTTTCTGCATTTTTCTAGAATAACTCTCATGTACATGTCAGTACAAAGGAGAAAAGTGTATAATGACAATGGATATATTAAATGTTTGCATACCTACAAACAGTTGAGAAACACGTAAGAACCTTCAACTTCCAGCATTATTACTCATGTAAATGATAAATTTGTGTGCCAGATGTCATATGTCAGGCATCATTAAGACTGGTCTTTGCTTAGCAGTTAAAAAGCCTATACTGATCCTGACAACAGAGAAAATAGAGCACTAGTCATTTTTAGCCATTTAGCTAATTTAGCCAATTTTAGCCTTATTAGAAAGCCAGTAACATTGGTAGCTGTATCAATAACATTATAACTGGCAGAACCCATAGCTTTGCCAATTATTAGGGCTATCTGGAAAATAAACAACTGGGTTGCCATTTTCTGACAGTCTGCATCTGGATTTCCCATTACACAATCACGCCACCCAATTTCAGACAGGACTGTTCAGACATTTCCATGAATGAAGTTAAAGAAAACTCCCTGGGTCTGAAATTTCAGACCATTCAGGTGATTGTTCCCTGAGAAATTGTAGCATCTCATGCACTGGAAGAATAACTTGCAATTTGTAAGATTGGTGGGTAAGGTTTTGAGTCAGAAATATGCTCCTTATTCTTATGTAAATCCTCCCAAAGTTGGCCAAACTATGAAAATGTGAACTACTGCTATGAAAATGCTTACACATTTATGGGAGGTTTCTCACAGCTGGATAAAATGCCTGGACCTCTTGTTCTTGCTCAGAAATCTCTATTTTTTCCCTGTCCCCGTCTACAGCTGAAGACTGAACTTACCACCTGATGTATCACCTGCCGTGCAGGACTCAGACTGCTCCACCAGGGAGGGAGAGGGACAAACCTCCTTCATCCCGCTGTGGTGAAGCAGTACAGGACAGTGTAATGGAGGATACTGAGCCTACCTCTTCTTCACCATCACTTAGCACAAAGAAGCTGCTGGACTTAAATATGGGGAAAACCCCAAATTTAACATTGTTAGAGGTTTATTTGGATTAAATTTTAAAAGTTGCTTTTGGTTTTCATCACAATCTCTTGGGCACTTTTGTTTTAATGTTCTTATGAGTGCCTGGAGAGTGTAACTGCTCCTGTATTGCAAATAAAATACTGAGCATTAGACATTCAAAGCAGCATCCCCAAAATGCCAGTTGTGTTGCAGAGCAGGAAGTGAAACTGAGTTTCTGGTTTTTTCTACTTTCCTGCTAGCCTGAAGAGAAGTTGGAGTAGAAGAAGAAAAGTGACTGGCACTTAGAAAAAGGCTAGGACTAATATATCTGATAGTCTTTGTCTGGTTAATTCCCACCTGTAAAGTGAAAATGCGTCTTCCTCATTATCTCTATGGTCTACTGTGAAGACAAATTCATTAAAGACTTTGAAGTCACCAGATGGAAACTACATAAATAAGTAAAACAGCAACTTGTAATAGATGTGTTAGTTCCACAATGAATATGACTCAGGAGGAGTAGGGTTTATTTATATAATAAAAAGAATATTTTGCTTTTTTAATTGACCATATAGAAGCAAGTGTATGTGCACAGGTATACCTACAGACAGATGGGGATAACCTATACCAAACTTTAATTATAATAAAAATCAAAACTTTTATGTCAGTCTCCCATTAAATAATTCTCTCCACTCCCCACAGAGTTAAAGTTGCCCTTAGAAAGGACAATTTGAAAGACAGTGACAAAACAGGTTCGTTTTTTCCCTCTGCAGCTTGTACAAAAGACAGTAAAATGCAGTTTCATTATCACAAGAGGTACAACACAGCCATTTTCTGCTGAGGCATATTTGTATTGACCTGGACAAGTAAGTGGCCAGGCTTATGTCTTAAGTTTGATGTGTACAATAAACAATTGGTAACTGTCAAACACACTGATATATGTCTCATACGTAGGTCTTTATATTTATTTTCTTGAGTGGTTTAAAAATTACTATGTTAGTCCTATTGCTAATGGCAGAGCTCATATATAGTAAGTTGTTTTTACTCCAATCGTTGCCAAATGTTCATACCTAGCAGCCATTCTCTTTTTCAGGCTATGTTAGGTTGTTAATCCAGTCCCAGTTTTAAATAGATAGTTTTCTACCCTCAAGCTGGCAAGCCAGCACAAGATATGTCCCACGATGACACCTAAGCAGAGCTTCATGAGGCTGAACCAGCACATATATCAATTATATCATGTATAGCAGTGGTCCTTCTGAGGCAAGAAAGTTCTTAGATGAAGTGTCTCATATTTCAGTGGATATAAAAATACCCTTTTTGGATTTCCTAGTCCACCATTTCCTACAATCATTGCAAAATTTTTGTTGAGCAGAACTGCAAAGGCTTCCTGAAGAAACCAGAAGCAAACTGGGCTTTCATCACCTCCTTAAACAATAGCGCATTCACTAACAAAATTTCACTGTTATCTAGTGCTAAGGAAAACAACAAAATAAAAATTGCTGAATTTGAGTACTTTCAATGGTTGCCATCAAAAGACAATCCACAACAGGACTTGCTTAAACTCTGAAATTAAGAAATGATGAAGGCATTAATGGTTTACACTGGTGTCATCTTTTATTTGCTATCCCATCCATATTTTACACGTTCATCAACACTGCTTGGCTCCAGTGGCAGCTGCATGTTCATGAAAACACTGGAATGAGCTGATGCTGTGGTTCAAAGGCACTCCTTTTTACAGGTGTTTTACTACCACTTGGGCGTTTCACTTGTGCTGGTGTGCTCACCTCCCCAGTATTGTGAGGCTTGCAGTCCAAACATTTACTTTCACATCCACTCACCTCTGTCTTTCCCAACCGCAGTCTTTTCTTGACTGTTTTACCAAAAAGTCATTCAAAAACTCTCTGAAGTTTCTTGTGTTTGATGGTCTGTGATATTTGAAAAGCTACTGCCAGCTTGCTCCATGCTGCTGTAGCTGTCACAGAGCAGCCTCCTAATGCCTAGCTTGGTGCAGAGTGGGAATTAAATCCACCTTATTTAGAAAAATAAGTGATTACTATCACTAGCACCACTTCAGAAACAAGCATCCCAAGTTCAGTTTTGTTGATTAATGCACAAGGAATCATAAAGGTGTCACTACCTTGGACCTGATTTTAGGCAAAAGATGTGTCTTCCACTCCTGTCTTTAACTTTTCCTCACGTTGTCACTGGTTCCTGCTGTGCAAAGCAGCACTCTTCAGTTCTTTGTATCCCAAGGGCTGTCAAAGAGATGCAGTTCTTGTCATTCTTTCTTTAGCTGAAAGTGAGATATAATCCCTGTATTAACACACTACCATTGCACAACTAAAAATACAGGCTTGTGCTCTGACAACACCTGCCAGAGGCAGTGCCATGTTATTGCAAATTTCCAGGTAACTGTCAGCGACCATTCCAGTGCCAGAATTTCCATTTTGTCACACAAATTTGGGAACAGCCATAGCAGTCAGCCTCTGGTCTGCAGGGCTGTCTACTCAGTGCCTTTATTTCATAATACAGCACTACCTTTCCCAGTTTCGTAGAGAAGAATGAGCCTCCTGACTCCATGCTCTACTAGGTTTCTAAAAATTCACTCCCTTCTCCCAGGTGAATTTTGATTTTCTGGCAGTTGTCAGGGACATGTCTCACACCTGTTCTCACTTCCTTTTGTTCAGTGGTAAGTATGACCTAGTATTGCTTGTCTTGTATGGAGTCCCACTCAAGTGCACACAGGAAGACTTTAATACTACAAGGCAAACAAGCGTGATTCTCAGATTCACATTCTCATTGGTTCCTTTAACAAACAAACAGACACCATCCCTACGCCACAGCTGAATTTTGCAAAAGATTTAACCATGGCAGCATGGTTGATGTGGAGACCTCTCCTGCCATCATCCTGAAATCTAATGTTTAAACCACAGTTTTCAATTACTTATTTTGTTGTTCTCATTCACAACTCCATTAAAGACTTTCTTGTATGTGACCATAAATATTAAACAGAGTTCAGTCAGGACATTAATTTCTGATTTCATCTGTGGATTGTAACAACCAGATTTTCATACAGAAAGAATACGTTTCACAGGCACATATTGTATTTAAATTGCTACTTTATTCCTCACACCTGTATGCAGAACAGAAAGAGAAAATTGGAAGCTCAGTTTCATATGGATGGCACTGAAGGCCAAGAGGAAACTCAGGTACAAAGAGAACTGAGAGCAAACGTAGTCTTTCTTTAAGCTTATGATTCTTGACTGTTGTCAGTAACAACTGACTATGTTCCACTAGTCATTTTCAATTATAAGCGACTTTGTTTTTTAAAAAAATCAAGCAAATATTTGGAGTTTCAAATAACTTGATTAAAAAATAAACTAAAAAAAATCACAAAAATATGCTGCCAACACTTTTTAATAGTGCATTAAACAGGATAATTAACATCTTACACATGCTTTTCATTAATTTATCATCCTCCCAGTGCAATGGGTTCCCAGGTCAGAAGCAGACTTTCCTCTCCTTAGATTGTAATGTGATAAGCATAAAAGTCAATGTTTATTCATTAGAAAAAGTGGAGGTGAGTATAAGACTGTGACCATTCTCACTTCCTAAGACAGACCAACCAAGGATTGTTTTCTCCCAAATTCTATTTCATCCAGCTACACTTTACCCATATCACAGAACTATGTTATTCAACCTGTGACTAAGGAGACATTGGAAGCCTGTCCAATAAGTAATCAAAAAAACCTTCTGGTTTTGATCAAAGATTTAAAAACATGGCACACATATTCCCACTCATTACAATCAAACAAACAGAAATGGAGGAAAGAAAAATGCAAAAAAACTTAAACAACCTTTTTTCTGTTTAGTTGTAAATTAAATATGGCAACTAATACACTGTCCATCTGTTGTTTTCAAAAGCATTTGGGTGGCTCTTGGATTTGGTTGTGATAGGGCAAATTATTTACTTTGCTTCAAAAGGAGTGAGAAATTGCATCACAAAGGAACAGTACTTTTGAGACAGGTTCTTGCCCAAGGATTGAGCATCTCAAATACCTCCAGGGGATCGCTGCTAGAGAAAATGACTGTAATTTTGAATCTGATTTCAAATTCTCCGCAAAGTTAGCAGAAAGGAGAGGCAGTTTTAATTTGCACTTGACATAGCTTGCATCATTGAGGAATCGTGTTAGTGCACTGTATTCTATTTATTGATTTTCAAGATTTTTATGCTAGTCTGAATTGCAATACTGAATTACATATCAAATTGCTACAAACTAGCCAAAAGAGAATATCACCCAATCAGATCAATTGCTAACTATATATGCTTAATGAAAAGAACAAGGGAAATAACTTTTTGCTGTTGTTGATACTGTACAAAAGAGAAACTCATTCCTAGAGCTTTCTTAATTAGATTTATTCTACAGATTCATTTTCTCAAGCTGAGTGGCGTATAAATGGGTAGAAAAAATTAAAATCGAAATTTTCAGATATGAATGAATTTGTATTAAGCTTATGGTTGCCCCGCACCTACTTAAGCACCCTCAATTCACAATTAGCCTGTATCCTTACACTTTTTATTAATTAAAAGGGCCCAGAGAACTTCTCATTGCTCAGTCTATTCTTCTACAGTATCCTACTGTGTTTCTTGGTAGAGATACTTCCCTGAATGCAGCACAATGAAAAGTAACCATAAGAAAAGTGAATTTTATTGCTTCCAGTCATGAATGGCATGGTAGTAGGATTGTTCAGGAATTGAGAAGTTATTATCAGGACTTAAAGTAAAAGGGGCAGGTGGGTTTGATCAGTGTAGCAGAGGAGCTGCAAGTCCTCACTGTGTTCTTCTAGTGGTAGAATTGCCTGTCAGCTGACTGACATGTTACATGTTCATTCAGTCATGCCTACCAGGCTGCTGGTGCTGCACTGTGGAAGAACTTCCACTGTCTTTTCCAAGCCAGATCCATGAACACCATCAGAGCATAAAAATCACTGTCCTAAATAAAACTGACACAATTCCACCATTCTTGTTCTATGAAGTACTCTTATTGGCCTCATTATTGCATTTAGGCCTTAACTTTTTCATCATATGCAAGCAATGAAAACAGTATAAATTTAGCTGAGATGAAAGGGGAAAAATCTTGTTAGATAAAGTGGCTGGACTTCTGTCCAGCAGAGGAATTTATTAATAAGCAAGAAGCTGAATGCATTACTTCTATATACTTGAAAGATATATAAACACATACATGCTGATAAAACATAAAAGCCCTATTCTGTAATCTTAATCCAGTTTTAAGCCTACAACAACCTGTGTTCTTCAACAGAATACCTTTTTTTTTTCTTTTTGAACATCTGGAACATATTATTTTCTCAAATATAGGAAAATAATACATTATGAATAAACACATTCAGCAAGAAAGTCAGGAGTGACAAGCAAGAAGGAGTCACAGTCTTTAAGCTGTGAATGCATCTGTCATCCTGACATCTAGCTCTGCTTAATTACTTATATAATATCTTTATGGCACACTTTAGAAATATCCCATTTCATACAAACTGACATTTTCTCAGAGTGAGCCTGTGTTGTTATTATTATCTGAGAAATATAATAAAAGAACAGCATGAGAAGCATTGCTTCACATATGATGTTACTTTTGTACGGTTTCATTACATCTCATGGTCTGTTAACTCAAGTGACTGGCATTCTGGTCTAACCCTCTTGAGATATTTAAGGGTAAGAAGAGGCGTACTCTGAAGCTCTACCCAAAAGGCTGCATTTTGATTTGAACTGACCAGTAATCAGCAACAACACATAGTTTTGGGATAAAAGCCAAACTCACACAATTTGAACTATAAGAAGAGCTGCAATAGCTTGCTTCAGAAACACCAAGGCATTGCCTGAACCTGGAGGCAAAGGTGCAAATAACACCATCAACAAGGATAATAACATCATTAAAATACCTCCAAGTTTCAAAACTCTCTGTTCTGGAATGCATATAAAGTTTCATGTATACAGGCATGATGGGGTAATCTAAACCATTTTAGCTTGCTTATCTCTAATAGAAAACTGAGACCTGGGGATTAGTGCTGTCTGAATATGCAGTTAAAATGCCCTACAAACTTAACTGGAATCTCAGTTTCAAAACTGAGTAAGAATGTTTCACAATATGTCTTTCCCCAATAATATATTTGCAAGCTGTTTTAGCTTGCAAGCCTGAGTGCATAGCTTACAAGAAGAAAAAAAATTACAGTTTTACAGTGAAGGCAAGTTATTCCATATTTATTTCTTTTAGTTACATGAAACTAAATCAGACTTAAGTCCTGGCCTTTGATGGAAGTATTTACACAAATCCTCTTGAAAGCAGAATTTGATACTTCATTACTTTTAAGACTATTCCCAGAAGCAGATGTATGAGGATGTTTATTAAGTCAGAATCCACTATCAGAGATATTATAAGCCCAGTTTTTCTAAGAATAGGAGAAAACAGTTATATCTCAAGGACTAGGCACTGTAAACTAGATACATTAACATTTATTAAAATATTTCAAAAATGCAAATTTCAGTACTTAGGAAGTTCTGTACTCGTATAGGCCAAACCATTTGAGTCAGGAAAGCAATGCTGTTTTCTCAATAGCACTGCTCATACAAGTTGCTTCCTTAGGATCATGATTCCCAAAGTGATTACAGTATTGATAATAACAAAAGTCTCTGCAAGCAGCTGTGGTTCAATGCCTTCAGAGTGTTATGATCTTTTTTATGCATCCATGTTTGGTATTCTCACACTGCTACTGTTCTTGTAATTCTCTCATTTACCATACACTATTGGGCTCTAGTTTATCTTACCTCTTTAAATATAACCCCTAGGTTATATTTACTTCCTACTTCCATTTTGCACACTCTTCACTCGGTTGCAACCAGTTTTTAGTCCTAAATCCTTAGACTCTCCTTCAACTCTGCCAGAACAGGGGACTCTCCATCAGCCCACTCATTTACACCTCCACTCATTTAGGAAACATGAAATGTTTTCTCTTGTGTGTAAGAGAAACAGAAAGTTTTTAGGTTTCCACTACACCTCACAACCTCTGTACAACAAATCCCAAGGGGAAAGCTGAGAGTGGTTTGCAAGATCCCCAGCAGCAAAGACACCACTGCTGGAGCTTACCATGCTTCTGGCATGAGGAGCACCACAACAGTCCACAAATTCCTCCTCTGCAAGGAGGATCTCACCACAGTTACTGCCATGTAACTCAAAGGAACTGCAGGGGGACACTTCTGCCAGCCCATTCCTCTGAATGGGAATAGCTTTAGTAAAAATGGATGGGAAACCACGTGTTGGACTGTACAAGTATCCATCAACATTAAGTTTTGCAGTCAGTGGCACAGAACATTGGCAAGCAATACTGGTGAGGAGTAAGGGAGAGAAAGCAGGTGATATTTGCTTTATGTTTTCACTAATAACCATAAAGTCCATGGCTATTAAACTCCACAGAGAGATGAATAGCTTTATGAAGTATCAGTAATGGTGGAGTCTTTAAGGCAGGAAGGATGTTAACTGAACTCCTGGGTAATATTTCTGGCATTACTTTTCCTCATTCTAGAGAGCCAGTGAATATCAAGGAAGCATTTAAAGCTCCTTGATTTTCTTCTAGTCTTACACTGTCCCTTTTACTTTCATAAAATTATCAGCTACCTCCATGCAGAGCTTGAAGGAGGACTCTGAGGAGGCTACCAATACCATCTTCCAACTATTCAGAAAATCAATGATGTGGGGTGTCAGAGCATGTTTCTAAAGAAACTGGAACTGGGCTAAGATTACTGTATGCTAAGACATCATTTTCCTGTGATGATGCAATTATTTGCCTCAGAAATTAAGACTTTGGTTAACAAAAGGTCATTATCATAGAATACAAGAGTGGATGTTAAATTACCTGTGGCACATACAAAGATCCTACTAGTTCCTATTTAAAGCTATTCTCTCCATTTTTAAGTCTGTCATTGTGGAATTTGCTATGACCAATTCATCAAAAAGACTTCAGTGAAAAAAATAACAGTTAATAATGGAACAGTTAATAAGGGAACTGCCATATGACTGGAAGCAAAGCCTGAAAGCCCATGCTTACTAACTGTTAATCAAAGTCTGTTAGAGCACGACCTGACACAGTGCTGCCATCTGCCATGCTTAAGGACAAGAGTAAGAAAGCAGAAGCTATTTTTTTTCAAAGTATTTCCTACCACACATGCAGGTTGGAGAGACAGGGGAAGGAAATGAAATATGACAAAGTGCTGACACACCACAAACAAAGATCTGGAGCAGTGATGAATGCCTTCATGTCTGCAGAACAACAGAGTGTGACCTTCGGGCTTTGTTTCCCATTTGGCTCTTTGAGGAAGCTACAGGGCAAAACACATGTATTGAGGGAGTGCAGTGTCTGCACAACACCTCGGAGAATTCCTGATTCCCTGGTCCATAGATCTTCAGGAGTCTAGCACTGTAATATTGATTTCTCATTGCTGTTTTAATTCTGCGACTTGTCTTCTTTCTACTGAACTCTGAAAAATTGTTAGCATGTTTAACTGCAACTGCTTTGAAGACCTTTGTGAGAGAGTGAAGGTAAATGATAAAGTCATTGAAAAGATCAGACATGAAAAATATCTTCTGCAAAACTAACCGACAGTTTGAGACAGTGAACATCATTTAAGAAAAGAAGGATGCAGGATCAGATAAAGTATAATTTAAAAGTCTTTCTGTGACAATTGTTCTAACATTACAAAAATATGAAGAAAAATGAAGATGATCCTGCTCAATGACACTCTTGAGAGAAAGGAGTGCCTAGATACATGAAGACACTTGTTATTTCCTTTCTTTGTTTACCTTTTCCTGCTTGCCTTGGTTTGAGTTATAGGATTGACACTGACTGTTGAAGGATATCAGGGCACAAGAATATCTGAACTACCAGGGACTTTCTGATGATGCGACGTATCCCATCCAAATCAACACTTGACCCTAAGTATGCTTTTTCAATTATACATGTTTAAGAAAATAGTTACGGGCTTCCTTTTTTCCCCATTCTTTTTAGGTTTCTGGTTCTGCACATCTAAGATACAGACAAAATTATACCTTTTTGTCCTGACAAAAGGCTGTAAAATGTAGGCATGTTTTCATAACTTCCAGAAATCTGTAACATTGCATGGGGATGCTGTTATATGCAAAAACAGGTGGGGGCCGTATAAGTGCATGAGGATGTTGAAAAAAGAGAAACTATTAGATGATATGGTTTTGTCAGACTGAAACAGAACTGTATTCTGCCTTTACTTAAATGTCAGCCTACTAAAATGATAGAATAAAAAGATAAAACTAAAGCATAACACATCTTGCTACATGCATTCCTTATTGCATACTTGTACGTATGTGTGACATAGATAAAGGAATGCA
The DNA here is from genome assembly GCA_035222235.1 of Margarornis squamiger. Taxonomy (NCBI): domain Eukaryota; kingdom Metazoa; phylum Chordata; class Aves; order Passeriformes; family Furnariidae; genus Margarornis; species Margarornis squamiger. Next base: position 85,772,965 of record JAWWTY010000077.1, on the reverse strand, counting down.
CTGCCAAAAACCTGTCCATCTTTCTGACTTTATTAGTGATCTAATGGAAGATACTAACACTGTTTGGACGCCTTGCATTACTTATCTGTGCCACAAGTACACAGCTGACTTGCTTGAAAAAAACACAGGATGCTTAAGCCCCAGTGTAGCATCCACCTTAAATTTAAATATTTATGTATGTTTAACAGTTTTAAATATTTTGTTGCCTAGTTTCTCAGCTTACTTCAGACTTGGAGATTAAAGAAATAATAGACAGAGATCACAAATTAGAGAAAGGCCACACATGTCCTGTGGCTAGAGACAGAAAATGTCTCTGATGTCTTGCCACTGCTCAGCCAGTTCAAGGAGAGGAGCATACCAAGGAGTATTATGAAGTCCTGTAACAGCGGAGAAGTTCAGAGGAAATATCAGAAGGACCTGTAGAACCAATGCAGATGACTTCTACACCTAACATTATGTTTTGCTATCTTGCTTTAATCTAGTCGTGCTTTGCTGCAAAAATACCTGAGAGACAGCGAGCCTTAGGCTGCTAAACAAACATGAATGTATTGGAGGGACAGTCCCAGCTGATGAAGTGTGTCCTAGTTCAGCAGATGGGGGCCAGTTATCACTGTGTGGGGGTGATCAAAGCTATGTATTCTACTCCCCTCTATTCATTTCCCAAGAACAATGG
>JAWWTY010000077.1:85756620-85772192 GCA_035222235.1 Margarornis squamiger | reverse complement strand
AAATTGTAACTCTGACTTATAATCTCTCTAGTGGTGGGTCCATTTTCTCCCGCCGGTTTACTTTTAAACCAGCACAAGTGCTACACCATACACAGCACATGCTTGTTTTTGCCTCGTAGAGGTATCAGAAAGGGCACGGGAAGGGAAATTGAGTTAGTATGAGGGTGGAGATAGGTTATGGAACAGATATTGATGCTTGTTAAATGCTTGTTTAACAGCTCCAGATGAATCATCTTCTGAGGCCTAGGGACATGGCAGTGAAGTAGGACCATGGTAAGACAGCTACTTGAGTCAGCAGCCTTTCCCTTTATATGTATGTGTAGAGACACATAGCATCTTCCAGCTGCAACTTCTGCGTAAGCAACAAACATCGGTTCCTTTATTCTGCTTGCAGAGCCTGTAAGCAGCTTTCAATCCAAGAGCATCAACTAAAAATATTAATGTAACAAAATTTATTTAAGAATCTCCCATGGTAGGGGGTGGTGAGGGATGAAGAAAAGGATGTGTGACACATCAGCATTCTCTCTCACCCCTTCTATGTGCTTGCATTTCAGTACCTTTAAAATTAATTTTAAATTAAAATTCCCAGTCATATCGCAAGGGAGTTTAAGCTACATACTGTGGCTGGGAAACTGAAACGCATAACGACAATAAGACCCACTCAAGCATATGTCTCTTAATACAGAAAGGATATTTGAAGATGCTTTTATCACTTTTTTGTTTTATTATTTATGAGGCCATCTGCAGCCAGTCAGTTCACCTAAGCTTGGTCACAGCTGAAAACTCTAGTTATTGTTGTTTCTGCTGTTTCTGGGGTGGAACCTGCCTCTCAAAAAGACATGTTATGAAATGCACTACTCACTCACAGCTGCACCTTCTTTTCCCCAGTAGCTGTAGGATTGTTTGATGTTAATGCGATCAAGGTCTGTAGGAGGTAGCTTGTTACCCCCCTTATAAAAAGCAGCTCATGTACAGGTAATTCATATTGATGGGTTGACAACAAAAGTAGCATACTTACGCTTATTTTTTTCAGTTGCAGTTTTTCCAGGCCTTTTTTCATTTAAATATCTTTCAATAGCAGGAAGTCCTGCTGAATAAAATATCTGAGAAACGTGTATTTGAGGCATATGAAAGTAGAGGCAGAGCACATATTTTTAAAACAAGAATCTAAGATCTTCCACCATTTAGTACCACATCTTCCACATACGTCCAGCCATGCATAGTCTCTGTGCCCCAGGCCTGTTTAGGTCAGGCTTGAGCATTCAGTCTGTGGGAATAAAAGCTTTCATTCCCCGAAGAGTTGGAAGGATTCCTAAATATCTGATTCCATCTGCTCTGTCTCTAAAAACGTGGGAGGAAGTGTAAGTATTGGACCATAACAGGCACCACAGGTAATCCACTTCTAATGTTCTGAGGACAACACATCACAAGTTATTGTAGCTATCATTGCTTATGTCAAAGTTGCATTTGCAACGATTGACCTGCAGGTGAGGATCTCATTTCCTTCACCAACTCCAAACAGGACAATAATGATCAGCCAAACACAAGCTAGCTAATCACAAAATTGGAAGTTTCAAATGTGACTTTGAACTTCCAAAATGCAGCAAGACCATATTTTCACACTTTCTCCTGTGATCATGACTATCAAGTTTCTTGTATTGGCTTCTCCCAAGAACTGTAGATTTAAGGAAAACAATACAAGTACATGTCTTGCAGTAAAATTTCCAGAATTAACATAACTGTATCGCACCATTTAATCACTAAAAGTTTTGGTATGAAGGATGAACAAGGCATGTTGTGTGACGGTGGCCATACAGATAGACAACATCATGCAGGAAACTTCTTCAGTGTTCTAAATGCTGTATCAGAGCTATGTTTAAGCAGATATGGTGAATTAAAATAAAAATAGCAATAATCCTGCGTAAGTGCCCAGCACTTTCAGGCTGAAGTACTATGGTTATTTTCTGAAGAGCCACAGCATTTCCACTGACTCTAGAGAGGATTTCGTATCTGACCGGACATATAATTTTTTCAGGCTCAGTAAAGCCATATGCCAGCCTAGGTAAGGCTTTCCATACAGATTTTCCTTTTTATTATTATTATTTTTTTTTTTCTGACAGGCTTTTTGAATACTTCAGCAAGTAGCACTCTGTGGTCTTTCCTAATGTCTAAAAGTTGATATTTCAGGCTGCACACAGAAAAATTAATGCGTTACTGTCTAAGGCCTCATTTTGTCCTAAGGAAAATTACACTGGGCAAGAGATCAGAACACAGGATGGCGTTTCTTTCCCAAAATCTTCTAGATGCATTTACAAAATCTAAGGCTGAAGAACTAACGCAAAATGTCAGATCTAATTTAGAAAGTTCAGTATCTAAGATGTTATTTTTGCCATTTCTCAGATGTTGTGTAGCTCAACTGTGTTCAGACAGAATGGTCTTTGCTAAAACTATCTCCTACAAATAATCATAATTTTACATTTAAACTGTTAATCACAAACAACAAAACAGGACCTTCTGCTTGATTTACTAGATCAGCAACTTCAAATATGTCCTCCAATAAAGTATGAGCAGAAGCAGCTTGTCTTTCCAAAATGCATTCAGACACCTTGCTGTGTGTCGCTGCTGGTAAAACAAGACAAAAGAGTAGAGAATTTACACAACATACTGTCTCCTTTCTCCAGATGAAGAATACATGTACACATTCTTTTCATGTCTACTTTGGAATAAAGGAAGTTCTACCAATCTATGGAAAATTATTCCACAGGGTATTAGTTTTTGAATACCCTGCCTTCCTGAGTTCCTTCCACCTACAACCACAAACAACTAGTTTGTAAGTTTGAAGCCATATTCTGACAAATTTGCACTAAGAGACAGCTGGGGAGAAAATTCATTAATGTATTTTATCTCCCTGTATTCTTTTATCAATGTGGCTCTCGCTTCAGAAATTGTCTTCAGTTAAACCAGAAAGCATCTTGGGTGGAACTAAGATCCTGCATGTCATAAATAAATTGTAAGAATCTGCTTCCAGAGCTGCATCTGTGAATCTTTCCTCCATATACAACCCAATATCAATGTAAGCCTCTAAGGGGCAGACAATAAGCACTTGGAAATGCTAAAACACTTGCATTTTCTTGCTAAGCTAGGCCCTGTGCACCTCAGAGGAAAGAAGTTTCGGATGTTGTTGACCAGTCATCATATATTGGGCTTGACAGAGATCAAAGATTGAGGTCAGTCAATGAATAATCCTGAATAGTACAGTTAGCACATGTAGTGTTTTCTCCTTATTATCTCCATATTACCTTTTACAGATGTGAAAGATCCATATCATCTTTCACAGCTTGTAAAGGAGTCTCATACTTTGCAAATGCTTCTGCTAGAGCAACTGGGAGGCAAAATAGTCAACTACTCTCCAATAGCTGAAAACTCAACATACCAAAGGGGTGAACTGAGTCCATTTCTAATTTCCTCACAGTGTTTCAGTCTGTTATGTACCAAAGCATACATGAAGTTTATACTTTCACCTTACCTTTTTTACCAGTGGTCTTACTGCTCCCTCATTACTATCTACTCTGCAATCAAGCAGGGTGCAATACTTCCGTAGTGAATGAATTTCACTAGCCCTCCTTTTCAATTACCTTTAAAATAGCCTGGTTTTTAAAAACTGTTTGACACTGTTATCTTGCAGCTCCTCTCTTTAAAAACATCTCTCCTCTACAATTTCTACCTGCACTTGCAGGTGATAACTTTTCTTCATTACCAGACAAACAAATTTAGGCATTAATCCCAAAGGAAGTACCATAAAATTGGCTTCAGCCTGCCTTTAAATTTCCTTGCTATTTACCTCAGCTAAATCCATGAACCAATCTCCAGTTTTGTGGCTTTGCTTCCTGAACTCATATATTAATGATATGTCAAAATCTAAAGCTCCCTGAAGAAAAGAGGTTGCTATGGGATACTGAGTGCTTAGCAGCAAAGTGTAGAAAGACGTATCCTCCTAAGAAAGGCTCCAAAGACCTTGCTGTGTCAGCCAGTATTGCTTTTTATCTGTTTAGATGAAACAAAATCACTGCTCTGGGAGGCACTGGGCATCTGTCAGCCCTGATTGCTCCATCATACTGACCGTTTCAACAGGACTATAGGAATTTGTGGAACGGGAAGTCTTCCGGTTCCCCAAAAGCTCTGACTCTGCTGTCTGGTGTCAAAACTGCTCTCTGGCAACATATATAGGCAAATAACTTTTCTTCAGCAGTACCCTCCTAGCTTTTTAAATGTCTCCAAACCCATAAGCAAAGAAGTCACATGCTACAGATTAGTGATGCCTATAAGAGAGAAAGGAGAATAAAGCATGAATGCTTTGGGTGGGGTTAGCTAGCTAGGTGAACATTATTTCTTCAGAGGTGAAGGTGACTTTTGAAAAAGACAAGAGAAAAAGAAGAGATGACTAGAAAATGTGACTGCTGAAGCATGGTTTCCAAGAGAGCATAGCTTCTGCCAGAAATGTGTACTTCGTGAGTCTGAATAGCCTGAAGGGCTAACAAGAAAGAAGACATTTGTGACAAGTTCCCTGTGTGCATCAAACAGCATGGTCACTGATGTACTCAGAAGTGTTTATGTAGTCCCACAGCAATGTAGTCACACTAAAATCTTTAAAATTTTACTTTTTTTGAATACAAACTGCTGTCACAGAGCTACAGTACATACACAGAAGTGTCTTTTGACATAACCTTAGCAACATACAAGTTTAGGAAAATTCAGTTCTGCTTGCAAATAATTCACAAAGGAGAAGAAAGGCTGAATTTGAGTAAAAATTTGCACCCATTTTTTTCCTATCTCTGGTTGCAAACTTACCCTTTTTAAGAGTAGCTATAAAGGTTTGATTGCAAATGTTCTGCATAATGATTATGTTGTTTCAAAAAGCTACCTAAGAACACAATATTCAACTGGTAAAACCAATTATGCACTGACATATTTCATATGTTTCTAATTATTTCTTTGTAGGAAAACATAACAAAATTTTGCCTCTGGTTCATCAGTGGTATTCAGCTGAAACAGAGGTGATACTGGAGATACTGTGATACTGCACAGCTCTCTAAAGATACAGTGTCTACAGCTTTTTAACCATACAGCTAACGTACAGACTCTGGTCTTCCTCTTTTGCAGTCATTTGTACAGATAGAAGTGAGGAAAAATGACAGTCAGGGGACAGCATGCTCTCCAAGAACAAGTGTAGTGTGTCTGCTTCACCAGTCGGTGACTGGTGGAGGTAAGAGAAGTTCCCCTGTCATAGTGGTTTCCAGTGGAAGACCATGCTGGATTCTCTCAGCAGGATCTATTTTATATCATGAACATTCAATGCTAAAAGGAAGAGAAGAAACACAATATGCGTTTTAGCTACACAATACAGATAACATTTTATAGTAGAGCTTGGAATGTGGTATTATTTGCCTCCAACACAAGATATAAAAAACCCTCAATGAATATATCACTGAGACAACATCTGAAATATCGTGTTCCTGTTCCTGAAAAGCCTGTGTCACAAAAAACCCAGGAAATTTACAGAAAAGATGAAAACATTTTAAAGAACAGGACACTGTGATTTCTAGGTAAAGATTCAAAGATTAGTACATGGTTAAATTAAGGCTATGAAGATAGGGCATATGAAAATCAGCTTCAAGTATTGGAATGTCATAAGGAATGAAATGGGAGAGAATATACTTCCATTTAAAGGACAAAAATTAATAATAATTGAATAATCATAACAAAAAGCAAATTGGGGGTAATAATAGGTAAGGAAACATCTCCCAAAAGTGCATTTGACTGCACCATATTGCTTTTCTTCAGAAAATGTTGAGGCTCACACCTCTTACTGTAAATGCACATACTAACTCATCAAGTTACCCACATGGGCAAAAAAGCAGTCTAAGAGAGCTCTCTGGGCCAGCTTTGTCCTGTGAACCTACAAAACTAAATTCAAAACCAAGAAAAAATGTATTGAGTTCAGAACAACAAGTGAGAGCAGATTCTTTAAAAATATGTGCTAAAATTTACAGTTCTTGGGTTTATTTACACTTTTTCTCCTACTGGAAAGCTTTGAGTCTCTTAGAAAACCCCACAACAGAATACACAATATACAAAATTGCCTTTAGTGAAACATTTCTTCTTGAAAAAATCTTTTTAGCTCAACCGTATTTTAAGGGTCAGAAATCTCTGACAAATCACAGAACCTTTCAAACCAGAATTTTTTGTTTGGAAAGCAACCACAGTGATTTTCTGTCAACTTTATTTCTGAATAAACATAAAATGCTCATTAATTTTTTTTACTGTATTATCATGAATCTACTGACTCATTTATTTTTAAATTAAAAAAATTAAATAAATAAACAAGAGCATCAAAACAACAACAGAAAAAAATTATTGAAACTAGCAAAAAAATTATTCAAGCTACAACTAGTACCCAGCTCCCATTGTACACTTTTGAAAGCTTCATCCTCCCTGGTGCAAGTGGAAACTCAGTGACACAGCGTGCTTGGGTCAGGCTGATGTTCCAGATAACCTGCACAGGTAACAGCAGCATCAATTCCCACCCATAGACCAGGACAAAATCCACAGAAGCAGTAGAGCATTTAGGTAGACAACAGTCTTGGATCATTAATGGAGAATAAACTGCATCTTCGTATGTTTGACTCTCACTTTGCAAGTCATCACTTTCAGGTGTAAGTCAGACTTACTGGGAGTGAGGTTTTGAAAAGCTCCTGTTGTAAGTTAGTGTCAAAACTTCCAATCATTCCTGGGAGTTGTTACGAGCCTATATGACAAAAACACATCAGCAGTCTGAGTGACTGAACATCTAAAGTGTTAGGAGGCACAACACTGTGGTCATTTACTCAGAGTGGTAACATGACATCTATAAATGTACAGTTTGCTTGGACAGTAACATATGTTTGGGCCATGTGATGCTAGCCAACTAATGTAGACAACCAATTTTCCTAGACTCATTCTGTAGTCAAGTAATAGTGATATATAATACCTAGCTGGTTCCTGTTGGCCTCACATTTAACAAAATTAATTCAATAATTTCAGGCACAGTCCTGGTTCTCTGCTGCTTCCACCTAACAGAGCTGCTGTGGTTGACATTTCATTCACCTAACACAGACAGCTGCAGTGTTGAAGCACACCTCTGAAACATCCTTCATCTCTGTTGCAGAGCAGAGAGCAAAGAGCAGTGCAGTAGAGAACTACCTAGATTACCATTTATTTACCCAAATACAGACATTTTCAACTGCTCAGCCCTTTCAGTTGGAGACTGACCTTTGGAAATACAAACCCCACACTTTTGAGCCTGCACAGAAAGAAACACCGTAGTTTATTTTAACATAACCTCTGTTAAACACAGAAAGTCAGAGCAGCTGCAGTTTTCATTCCTGCTACAGGATTGCAGTCAGCTTAATGGTGTACAACATATTCTGATTTGACTTCACACGGATTTGGTGAATCAGTGCCATTTTGCACTTAAATAAATAATCCATGATGGCCATTAGAACCCACCAAACCCCCAGCTTAAAACAATTATTGAGCCTCATCAATGTTTTCTTTGTACATCGTCTCAGGGATGACCCCAAATTGCCTATGAGAAAGCTAAAACTACCTTACTCTTGCCTCCACTGTCATAGTAAAGCAACACTCCTGTCATGTTGATTTAATTCAGTGTAAAGAGATCCCTTTTTTTTCAGTGAAGACATGGCCTGAGGCTGCTGCTTCTCCTTTCTCTATATATTGAAGTGTGGATGTCTTTTGAACTTCCTGAAGTCAGCAAGATCCTCTGGGTATTCCCATGTTTATTTTAGAAAAGACCTATTGTTCTGGAGACTAAGACCATTTCTGAGGCTATTTTGAAACTGCTTTTTCAAACAGTTAATTGTTCTAACCTTCAATTTTAGGGACATCAGAGGAGAAGTAATTAAAGACCCATTTCCCCCAGCAGAGACACTATTTTTATTCATTTTTGATACTCTATTTGGCTATTTATTGCCCTTATTGTTCCTTCTGATGGTTGCTAGGGAGAAAGAGATTAAAACTCAATGTGCTCATTCTAGGGTATAATTTTTTTGGTATTTAAAATAATATATGTTAGATAATAGATAAAAATTACTGTGTTGAGCTTAAAAGAGGATATTATTGTGCCATATTTAGTTTTATTTTTTCCTAGTCTTCAAAAAAATGTTTCCTAAGGGATGCACAGGAAGAAGACAGATATGATAAATACAGATTTCCTCAGTGAATGCTAGAGGAGAAACATAAGTCCCAAAACAACTGACTGTTTTCCTCTACAGAACAAAGAAAAAGTTCCTCTCTAGACACTTTAATTATAACTTTTTACTGAAGAATGCATCTGCTGTAATTTGGAGCATATGACATAATTCTATGATTAAAATTAATTTCCAAGTATAGTTGTATTAGCAATTGACCTACAAAGTATGTGCAAATACACCCTACTTGGTGGTCAACGACATTGGGCAGGGCAAAACCCAGGGTCTCTCTTGGAAAAAGCAGAAAGTTAGTTAGCAATCATGTTTTGCTCTGGGTCTCTAGTTTTTTTGTTTAGACTCTTCATTTCTTTGAGAAGGCTGGCTTTTCCAAACGCAGTGAAGCTGCAGATTCTGGGTACACCACATGAGGCATCAGCTTCACTGAAAAAGGTCACTTAACGAAGCTGAAGCAGGTTGTTGAGGAGATAGACTTCCATGTGAATGCTGCTAATCTGGATTCAGTGTCCAGAGAAGGAGGAACGAATTGCCCACTTCTGAGCCTATCTGGACAGGATGGGTAGGAACCCTGGAGGGAGACCTGTCACATGAAGATCTGCCCAGTTAAAACAAGGGCTCTAGAATGACTGTGCCACCCATGATGTACCATTTGCCTTGTGCTATTTTTTAATTTAAGTAAAACAAGAGTCAACAATTTTCATCAAGTAGGAAGAAAAAACTCAAGGTGACTGACAAATTTTTAAAGCTCCTGAAACCTTGGAAACTTTTGGGTGAGTTGGACAAAGCATTTATGCTCTTTCAGAAACAATATCTGAAATGGGGTAACTGATTCCTGTTGCTGACACTTGTCAGGAAGAATTCAGAAAGGAATTTCTCTGCTGTATTGAAAGAGAAAACATGCCTGTGGTCACAGCTTCCTCTTACCTCCTCAGGCTCAGTTTCTACAGCTGACTGCCGTCGGGCACATGCCTATGTGCTGCTCACATAGTTTTAACAGGGTCCCACGAGGAGGGGAACTTGGAAAGAGCAGGGTTTGATTCCCACCCCTACCAAAGGGTTTCTTGTGAGCCCTGAAGCATCTCATTTCATCTATACTGTTCACTTCTTCAGTCAAAAATAAATATAGTCGTGCTTACCTATTCTGCCATAAACTATAAAAATATTAATGTACCTGCATCACTCAAATGTTACACTGATAAGCATCACACAGAAACATCCTTAAATATTCACAGTGAACAACATATGATCAGATCAAAATGTTCGGCTATCTCACATGAATTTCAGATTTTTCTCTCACAGAGATTACAATATGCTTCAGTTGTATGACCAGAACTTGTAAAAGTTGAACATTAGTTACCAGTGCTACTGATTTAGGAATAAACCAACAAAAACAAACTTGAAAGAACTCTGAAAGACTCCAGTTTGAATTTCACAACTCAGCCTGTGATAGTTTCAGTCTGTGACTGTTGCATTGGATATTTAGCCAGAACTCTCAAGCTATCTTCACAAAGTGGTCTAATTGGCAAACATTGCAAGTACCCAGAAAGCTGTTTTTCTAATAGAGCCTTAATTTACCAATTTCAGTCAAGACCAATGACCTCAGAATTTACAACTATATTTTAAAAGAAATTACAAGAACCAGTGGTAATAGATGCAAGACAGACTAACGTAAAATACTATCTCAGCTGCTTTCCTCATGGATCCTTTAAAATCTGTGATCCCTGAAATTAAGTATTTCTAGAAGTTATAAAGTGTATCATTTACTACAGCAGTTCAAATCTTCTGTCAATCTCAAAATAAAAGATTCCCAGAGTTCATTAACTTGCCAAATGCAAGACCTGGCATAGATATACATGGTTTTCTTCTATCATGTTCTAGAGAATTTTCATTTATGAGAATATTTTTCCCCCAGCTTTCTATCTGCTCTTGTATGTGCATGCTACTCTGACAACTTGGGTTGATATACAGCCCAAGAAATAATATAACAAAGCAAGAAGAATTTTAACCTCAGTACATACTATAGGGTGAAAAATACTTCCTTTGAAGTAACTTGAGTTTCATAAGCATAAACATTAGGAATCTGAAAAATACTGAGAACGCAATGAAAATAATGGTCATATAGAGGTCAGCTGATAGAAAAGCTGAAAATATGACTGACTGCATAGCTCCAAAATGAGAAGTAACTCAGGACGCAACAAAAGGGGCAAAAGCTAGAGAGACAGTAGCTACTTGAAAGTCAAGTTTTAAATTAAAACAAGAGGTGTTGTAGGAGGCAGGTGAACTCAACTGACATTCTAGAAAATGAAAATCTAAAAATGGAAATAGAAAATCAAAAGGATGATGTAAAAGTATGGTTTTGAAAGAAAAAGATGAAAGCACATAAGGTGAATTCTTAGTAGATTTGAAGATCAGCTATCAAGGGAAAAATGAAAATATTAACATTTAAGGAGATGATGAAGGCTACAAAAAATTACTCCCAAACAGTATGGGCAATGTTAAATTCAAGAAGACAATGAAAAGGACTTTCCTGAAGATGTGAAATGAAAATATCACTATACTAATGTAGCACCTTAAGTAAACAGATGCTTAGGGACAAGTATAACAATTGCATCAGCGACACCTTTTTAGATGGGTCATTTTGGCAGTGAGATATTACCCAAGTTGGGACAAAACCAAAGTGTGCAGTACTCTGACTAGTGTGCATGTGTGTTACTGCCACTGCCCCAGAAGGAAGACTTCAGGAAATATTTGCAACTAAAGTCTCCCCAGATGAAAGGAATTATAAACATATATGTACTGTGTACACCCTTTTACTAACCACAGTAGTTTCATTCACAGAAACAGCAGGGAGTTATCTTTTTGCAGTCTAAGATATTAGATAACCTCTTTGATGCCAGGTATATTCAGTTAACAGCTGTGGTTCTTATGAAATATATAAAATGACCCTGTGATACCATACTGGATGTACCTCTTCTCTTGTGCTTTACATTTTGGCAAATGTATTCCAACTTCAAGGAGGTTAACATCAATTCTACTGAAGCACACAGTTTTAATTTAGAAGAAAATAAAGGCTTGTAAAAATTATGACCTTAAATAGGTTTAAACACCAACTTCCTCTGAAGGAGAAAGTAATTTAGAAATCTTCTGCACTGGATATTTACCACACATTTGCTCAATCTTGATTTAAATGTTTCAATCAATATGGCTTCTGAGCATGTCCTTAATGAGATCTTACCATCAGCTATTCAGCACTTCAGCTCATCTGAAATCTGAAACCAAATCACACAATATATAAATGGGACCAGTCTCTCGCTAGTCTTTTTTTTATTTTTTTTTATTTTATTTTTTTAATTTAGATATGCACATTAAAATTTCCAAGGGAGAAGAATCAAGTCACAGCAAGCATAATGCAGAAACATATTAAAATGAACTCCTGATTTTAAAATCAGATGTTCAGAGTGAGCAAATTTGATCCTATTTAACTATAAACCCAGACTATATTTTGACAATGCCTTTTTTTTTTTTTAATTATGCTTTGTTACAGTTGTCTCTTCTTCTTTCATAATCTAAATTCAGATATCAAGCTGAGAGATTACTCACAATTCAGAGTTTCAAGTTTGTCTCAATTTTACAACCAAAACTGAGATCAAGATCCTTTTGGAGAAGCTTATTACTCTAATCAACTAATCATAGAATAGAATCATAGAATACCTGCATTGGAAGAGAGCTCTGAGATCACCAAGTGCAACCCTTGATCCAAGACCACTGTGATTACTAGATCATGGCACTAAGTGGCACATCCAGCCTCATCTTAAAAACCTGCAGGGATGGTGAATCCACCACCTCTCTGGGCAGGCCATTCCAATGATGTCACCAACAGCAACAAAGGCACAGGGTCAGTACTGAAACTACTCTAATTACTGTTTGAAGTCCCATGGAGGATGTGATAAAGCACAAACCATCAGAGATTTCCACATCCTTAAGTGATAATCTGCAAAGCTCTAAAAATTCTGAATGTGGCTACTCCAGTATAAAAGCCAGAAAGGTAACCCCAAGAATCTACATAGTCTCATTTTTGATTTAAATCAATAAAAAAAAAAATAAATCTCACAAGTTTATGATTATAGACACAAATTATTTTGCTTAATTAGGAAAAAAGTGCCTAAATATGTAAATTTAGAAAATAATATGTGAAGAAGGTTAATCGTCTTTAATTGACATTTTCTTTTTTCGTTTTTCTATTACACTCTGCATGAGAAAGTATTGCTTGGAATGCCAAATAAGCCAAAAAGACATTAATTAGCCAAATAAGACTACATAACATGATAAACAAAAATGAAAATTAAATGCTTCCAAACTTAATTTAGGCACAGGGCATAATAATTTTGAAATTTAATAAAAGGTGAACAGAGTTTTAAGAGTCACTTTTCAATTCAACTGACATGTAATATGCTCCATTTACATGCAAACCATATCTTGGATATATAAGCTCCCCACAGCTGGAAGGGGTTCAATTTTCCAATTACAGTGAATAGATTTTTACTGTAAGCTAAGAGAAAAATCGTACACAATATAAAGAATGGGACCACCAGGTGATCTGAGAAGGAGTACGTAATCAACAGGGAGCAAGATCTGGAATAGGAAGAGCAACTGTTGTTTCAAATGGGGGAAAACAATTGCAGGGACAACTGGAGGGACAGAACCCAGTGTGCACATGTGCAGGACGGGTATGCAAGGAGAAGGATGACAGAAGTTGAGAATCATTTACCACTTGGTTCCAGCTAGGAAGGTGATGTTTTGCTGTTGACCTTTCCTGCCAGGGGAAGGCACTGAAGAGAAACCACATCAGGGTGAAAGAACGGACACAGAATCACATGCTGATTTTCTCAGTTTTAAATGTGTGTTCTTGGAGAGGGCAGCGGTTCAGAGCACCTAAGCAGCATAAGATTAAATTAAGATTAAAAGGACTGCTTTTTAAGACAGAAAATCCTGAAAATATTCAAATGTATTGTTATACATGTTATATCAATTAACTTTTGCTAACAATATGAGTGTTGTAGAGGTGGGTCTGGTTGCAGCCCCAGGCACACATTTTCCTCCAGGCCCTGGAAACTCTCCCTTGCACTATCCATCCTTATCTCCATGCCTCTAGCTGAAGCCTCAGAGACACGTTTTGCCCAGAAAATGCAGGAACAAACACAGAAGTGGAGCAGTCCATAGGGTATTTCATGCTACAGTCGGGGTGGCTGATCCCAGCTGAGCAATATGCAGATACCTCCAGAAAAACAAAGGCCCACTGCATACAGATTGACAATGTGTTGCAGGAAGGCCAGGCAGCATTTGCACTGCTCCACGATTTCACAACAGGAGAGAAATGCAGTGAATGATTTCAGTTCTTCTAGAATGTCATAAATTATTAGCAGTGTTAATTGTGTTCTGTACTATCTCACAAGGAAAACTTCTCCAAGAAATATATTAAAGATAGTTAATGAGAGAAAAGAATAATTTTTTGTGCTACTGTTACTGTTTGCAGGTGCAAGTGCAGAATCTGTGTAGAACAGGATAAAAGAGGAGGGAAGAATGGGGTTTGCAAGCAGAATAAAGCATTTACAACTGTGTTTATTTTGTGGTATTACACGTGTAATAAATAAGTACTTTTTTTTCTTTTCTTTTTTTTTTTTTTCTTTTTGTGAGGGGTGAAGAATAAAGGTGAGATTTGAAAAAGATTGTGAAAAAGTTATTTTATTAGCCTGTACAATTCATACAATCAGCCAGTGTCATGATAAAAAATGGGAGAAGCAGCAGCCATAGAGGTTAAGAAAGAACCGAAAACACAAGAAGGAATGGAAGAGTAAGTAGAAAGAAATTAGGCCTAGATATAGCACTGTATCTTATTATGGTGCTATCTTTTGATGTAAAGGTTTCCACTATCTGCTTCAACAAAAGACTGTCTTATACAGCTGAAGTAAAGGTTAAGCCAGAAGGCAAGTGCAAAAGTGGAATGTTAATACAGGAGGAAATATACTCTTTTGTGAAAGATGTGAAAAGCTTTCCTTCATTGTTTTAAGACAACTTTGTAAAAAGTGCATTTTCATGTGAATTCATGATTTCCTCCTGCAGCCTGTCATGTGTTTTTCCCAGCATTTAACATCAAAGTGAGTGTGTATATAGACTACAAGGTCACCCAGCCCATTAGTTCACAGGATTTATAACTGTTGGTAGCTAAATAACCTTTCTTTCTGCAATGCATGTTGTATTGGAAATTTGAGGTTTCCAATAGCCAGTCTTCACTTCATCTCTGATCTGAAGTGTAAGGAAACCTTCAAGCTGACACTGAGGACAGAACAGAGAGGCGATGTGGCCAAGATTAAAGAAGGCAAGATTTCAGTGGGAAACCTGAAGATCTCACTAGGAACCCCTTCTGGCAGATGTCAACACAAAAGACACACTGGCAGGAGGCATGTGACTTTTTTGCATTGTAGTTCACTCTGCACACATGGACAGGGTCCAATGCTTGGAATTCTCCCAGGCTCTTGTAAGGGCCAGCATCACACATGGGTGTACACATTAGTGTCATTGCTGGCTTAGCTCTGTCTGGAGAAGTGTTGATGGATGACATCCTTGCTTCCCTTTCCTGGAAAGTGCATTATGAGGGATGAGATACTGAAATTCTTTATCAGGGCACTCAGAGGAGCTGAAAAAAAGACTGGTCCATTGGCAAAGACAGCTCTCTCAGTCGCTGAAGAATACCACACACATACACAGAAACACAGACACACAGACACACACACAAATACAAATACCAAGAAAATTGTTCTGAAAATCTTGCCAAAACTTGACATACTGGATTTTCAGAGTTTCTTGTAATGACTGTATTTATTGGGAAGACATTTATAAACACAGATACAGTGAATGCATACATGTGTGCATATGTATTACACATATTACTGCATGTGTGTACCTAATTACACCTATGTCATATACATGTGTATATAAAATAAAATAAAATGAGTTTTTATCATTGCTGAGCTATATTGCCAGAACTTTAGGGTACATTTTGGAGTAGAAATGACAGGAAAACACAAGATTGCCACCACATTTGCAGTATATCTCTTGATAAGGTCTCTTTCAACTACTGTTGCAAATAAAACCCGAGACTGACAAAACACACATCTATTACCAAAGCACCTTTCAGTCCATGCTGTCTTTCATCCTGTTCTTTGATTTTTACATATTTCCACTTAAAGACATGCCCCAACTTATGCTGTTGCTACACAGGATGTAGCTAACACATCCTGTTTATGAAAA
>JAWWTY010000077.1:85679566-85756520 GCA_035222235.1 Margarornis squamiger | reverse complement strand
TTGTAAGGGCCAGCATCACACATGGGTGTACACATTAGTGTCATTGCTGGCTTAGCTCTGTCTGGAGAAGTGTTGATTGATGACATCCTTGCTTCCCTTTCCTGGAAAGTGCATTATGAGAGATGAGATACTGAAATTCTTTATCAGGGCACTCAGAGGAGCTGAAAAAAGACTGGTCCATTGGCAAAGACAGCTCTCTCAGTGGCTGAAGAATGACACACACACACAGAAACATAGACACACAGACACAGACACATACACACAAATACAAATACCAAGAAAATTGTTCTGAAAATCTTGCCAAAACTTGACATACTGGATTTTCAGAGTTTCCTGTAATGACTGTATTTATTGGGAAGATATTTATAAACACAGATACAGTGAATGCATGCATGTGTGCATATGTATTACACATATGTGTGTACCTAATTACACCTATGTTATATACATGTGTACATAAAATAAAATGAGTTTTTATCATTGCTGAGCTATATTGCCAGAACTGTAGGGTACATTTTGGAGTAGAAATGACAGGAAAACACAAGATTGCCACCACATTTGCAGTATATCTCTTGACAAGGTCTCTTTCAACTACTGTTGCAAATAAAACCCGAGACTGACAAAACACACACCTATTACCAAAGCACCTTTCAGTCCATGCTGTCTTTCATCCTGTTCTTTGATTTTTATATATTTCCACTTAAAGACATGCCCCAACTTATGCTGTTGCTACACAGGATGTAGCTAACACATCCTGTTTATGAAAAAAAATGACGTAAGGGGAAGAATGTGGAGATCTCAGAAATGCCAACCAGCTCTCACTATAGTTAATAAACACATCATAAAGACCTGTTTAATTTTACTAATGCTCCATCTCCAAATTGTTGCATAAATACAGCATTTCAAAACTATTGCTGCATGCTGGAGGCTGACATGCAAGAACACACAGGAAAAATTACTTTGAAAAGCCAATCTCAGGCTATTATAATTAAATTTGAGCTGGTGCCCTGCTTAGCTTAATTGCACAAAATTGAAATGAAGGATAGAGAGAAAAACAGTAAAGCTATACCAGTGGTTTGTGCAACACAAAGTCAGTGCCCCCACACGTCAAGAAGTGGAGGAGAGGAAATGGGCACATAGGACACGAGGAGTACACTGAAGACAGACAGAGGTGGGTAAGTAATCCCCTAGTCCCAACAAAAGTGGGCCTAAGCTGCAGTTTAAAGTTCTGGGTAATATAAATCAGTATATTTATCTCATTTAAATAAAGCTGTATTACCTTACACCAGTTGAAAATCTAGTCCAATATATTTCAGTTGACAGCAATAAGTTGACAAGTGGATTTAAAATCACCATTTGAACTAGGTGGATCAGCAATAATGAAAATGTAACCACTGGGGAGAATATCCCTTCAAATGAGAGCTTTGTGATGCTAACATTATGTTGCACACATTATTAAATAATAGTCTAACAGGTTGATTAGCCCTTTCTAATTGTGCCCATCCATTATTAATAAAGCAATCATACTTTTAAGGCCTGTTTCTCAATTATTTCATTAACTGAATGCCACATTACACAAAGATGAAAAGAGAAACATTTTAGTTTCCCCAGCAGCGCTGGAGAGGAAAACCTTTTCTTCCACAGTGCATTTACTGAATTATTTGACAAACGTATTAACCAACCATTTTTTGCAGGTGAATGTATGCCTATGAACCTAGCAGATTTGATCATGAAGTCTGACTTATGAAAAGACTAAAAGAGTACATTATCTCAGCAACAGGAAAATACTGTGCTTATACAGGCTCTCCAGTCAACACATTTCCATTTTCTGACAGCTTAGTACCCACTATCCTATGTGAGAGCCAGAGATTCAGCTAATGTCCTACCATATGGCAAGAGATGCATACTGATTTTTGTAGACAAGATTAATTCAGCCTATTGAATTCATTTTACATTAACAGGCAGGAAAGGACACCAGCCTCTAGGTTGATACTCAAGCCTTGCAATAAAGTATGTGTCTGAACTAGAGCCAAAGGGGGATGAAATTGTGTTTATCTGAATCTCTTAAAAGTTTTGACCTTATTCCTTCATTCTTTCTGAAAGCCTCTATATATGCTGCAGATCTTCTAACAGCTACTCCAAAACCAAAACTGTCTGCAGAACATTGCCTATCAAAGACTTCTTTCAAAAGAACTAGGGACAGGACTGAAAGTGAGACAATTTACAATTATATCATGCAAGAGCTGAAGCAGGGAGAAATGGGTGAGAACATTTCCCCAATTACTCCCCAAGCTGCTCTTACTGCATCCCTGCTAATGCACTGTATCTGTAATGATGTTTGCTAGTATTTTAAAGAACAGACTTTTGGGCCATTTCCTTCCCATATTCCTTGAGTGTCTCTCAGGCCTGGGAACACAGGTGATCATTAAGGCATGCCTTCATGTTAGAAATGAAGTCACCTCACAAACCACTTCACTGTCACCCAAACACTTGAAAAAACAGAAAAATGAATAACTTTTTTCATATGCAGAGAAGGCAGAGCACAGCATTCAAGAAATATGGTTGTAGAAGTGTTCAGATAAATACTAATTTTTCTTGGTGTTCCAGATGTCTTCTTATTTTCTTTTTTATTCCCTCTTTTTTCCTTTGATTGAAATGCAACACTACAGCATTAAAATTCTTTTTGTATTTATGGCTAATACAAGGAGGGAATAGTTGCAAAGTGAAATGAAAGCAGAGATGCAGTGAATGGAATCTAAAATTTTGCCCTAAGAACACAAAACAACAGAAAACAAGAAGAGATGTTTCTGGAAAAAGATGATGAAGGGCACGGTGAGATTCACCTCTATGGAAAAACATACATCAAGATGATGATAATTATTATTATTAAAATAATAAACCAGAGAATTCTTCCAAAAGAATTTTTTGTCATCAGACTAAGTGTAACATAATGTTTTCCTTGTGCTGTAGTCTGAGAATAGCCTATTTAAGAGTTTATACTATTTGCTTCATACTATCGGTTTATACTACATACGTAAGCTTTTGCTGTCCAGACATACCCTGCCACAGCTCAGACCCAGAACAGAAAAGTACTCCAAAACCTTGCCTTCATCTAGGCTCCAAGCTCCCCTCCATCCAGTCCAGACATACTGGCAATAGGAAGTGCTGAACACCCTAAAGTTCATCCATCAGTGTGGCTCTCCCTGGGAACAGTGTGGATGTCAGATCCAGGTTATCCTATATCATTGAGATTGGAAATTGCATGGTTCATATTACGCTGCATGCTCATGTTCTCTCCTGCACCCTTGCCTCAACTGGAAGATCAGTCAGAAGCAGGGCCTAAACAGCAGCCACCTGAGCTGGCAGACACAGCAAACAGTCATCAGGCTCTTGGACAGTGGCAGAGTTTTTCCCATTCATTGTAAATGATGACTAGCTCAATGGCATCCCTTGATTACTGCTTTTATTACTATTACTTACTAATAAAATTCTCTGGACTGCATGAGCCATCATGGCCACATCTTCTCTGCAAGCTTTTCAAGTTCAAAGTTTATATACATCTTGTTTCCAGCACTGATTATAAAGCAGCACCTCTTCTGTCTCCATTGTATAACACTGCAATGACCCAGACTGACTAAATGACTGTGGAGTGACCAAGACGTTAAAGTCATAGGCAGGGAGGAAAGATATGCTTCTATTAGCATTCAGTTAATGTTCTTCATGTTGCTAATCCTTGACCTCAATCTGTTAATACAATATTTTCAGATTTGAAGCACTAGGATCATTTTTGAGGTCATCCATTCTGGTGCCGGAAATTTAATTTGGGCTTATGGTAAGTGACAGAATTAAAAACTGACGAGGTGATAGTACAGCATATTATAGTCTTAGAATACCTGATTTCTGATTTACTTTTTGCAATGCTATAGAAAAACACTAATGTGCAGTGATCAGAGGTCTGAAAAGACTGGAAGACAATACCCATAACTCAGGAAATTAGCAACTGAATGCAACAAACACCCACTGATTACCTGTCATTAAAAAAATGAACTGAAGTACATTCAGGGTAACATGCACTGTTGCAAGAAAGGAAGTGCTGTATGACAAACATTGACAACCCTGTGAAAGAAAAAGAGATATGGTGTATTTATGAGGTGTGCCAGTTGCAATTCTTGGTAGTCATACTTTGAAATAAGTGATACATTTGTCATTTCAGTATCTCAGAAAAGGCTGAATAAACTCACTCTCTGCTCATAAGAAAGAGCTGTAATCATAGCTCCTGCATCATTACATTATCAGAGAACTAGATTAAGATCTTAATCTTTTCACTACAGGTGACAAGAGCAGTTTTGTCATGAAATTGTGCAAAAGAGAATACACCTGAATATTCCAAATCAGCAAATCTGGCTGAAACCATGGACTTTGTGCAAATGTTGACAAGCACTGAACTGCTCCTGCATGTTCAAACAGAAAGAGGATGAATAATTAGAGAACCTATTTGCTCAGGAAAATTTGAAAATGATTCATAATCTTGTTTTCTCCATTAAAGTGGCTTCTGATATGTAATCAATGTATTTCAGGATATCACCTACCTAAGAAGTACTTACTAAAAATAAAATTAAAACATGCACAGGTAAAAACATAGGGCACTTCAACAAACATTTGACTTAGAGCAGTAGTCAGCAAGTCTGTGGAAATTAAATGCCCTTCTTTATTCATTTCTATCCCTATCTTGCTGGGGAACTCAGGGACTCTACATATTTTCCCCATCTATCCAATGGATTTCTTGAGACCTTTGATAAGCCAATGTTTCTAAGTAATTTGGGTAACATTTACAAAACATTTTACTATCTAATCAGTGTAAAAAAAAAAAAAAGAATTTGAGACAGTGTTTTTTATATTTTTATAATTTGTTTGGGTTGAGGTCTGTTTTCCATTAATTTCCCTGCAGCTGAGAAGAACTTTTTGTTTAAAATTTCTTAGTCACATTGAGTTTTCTGGGAAACAGACAATGGCTGAAATTTTTGAAGTAGAAAACACTCTGAGATGATGGAATGAATTCTGCATGAACAAAAACCTTTGTGAATTCCCTTGCAAAGATTAGGCTTAAAATCAATTATTCAAAATCCTTTCACTAGTCCAATGTTTACAAGCACAGACTTAACAGGTGAAGCAACTTTTTTCACATGGGAGGATTGTTTCATTGGTGTCTTGTTTTCTGCTAGTGTTTAGCATGGGGGAAGGATTCTAGACTAGTTTCACTTGATTCCAGTGTTGGCACCTTTGGGAAGTCAAAACCTGAGTCTTGCTCTAAACAGGTATTTGCTTGTCTAATAACTAATAATTTAAGATTCTCCTGCCTTTTAAATAATACATTGAAAATTCTTTGTAGTTGCATCTAGGTTTTAAATTTCTGTAATTGCTTTAAAAATTGGTCTGTGCTACAACCAGACCTATAGACCAAGTCCACATGACTTACTACATACCAATAGGAATCTGGAAAAGGAGATGCAGACACTCATAAAAACCACCAATAAAGAATGTCTTACCCAGAATATGCCTATGGGAAGCTGAATTTTATTTTCTTCCCTGGCAGAAGGATCCTGAAAAATTTTCCATAATCCTTTCCCCTCCCTCCCCAACCCTCTCTCCTTTTTTTTTTTTATTTTTATTTTGTTACAGAAATTTTGGGTAAAGAGTAGAACAAGTTTATCTATACATATGACAGTCTTAACCACTGTTAAAAACCAACTGTCAGTGGCACGTGACACGGTAGGATTGTAGACAGACACCTTCTTTAGAACACCAGGGAAAGAAGAATGCATAGGAATAGGGACCAACTTAAAAAACCCCTTCCCCCGCATTCTTTTCACAACAACAAAGAAATGTTTCCTTTCAGAATAGAACACTGTCTTTCTCTCTGTCCTCCCACACTGTGGTGTTCTGTTCCCCTAATTTCCATTATTAAACTTTGCTTAGACATTAAAATGTCAATGAAACAGCACAGAGAGAAACATTATAAAAAGAACTCCTTCTGGGAACTACCAGCCTCCTAAGATATGGATATGAGTAAATGGAAATTTGGATCTGTGAAAAAGAAAAGGACCTTGTGAAAAAACACATTAATAACTGAGGAGAATCAAGACAAAACTATAAGAAAACCAGCTGTAACCCCAAGAAAAACTTTGTGTGATGAACTTGCAGAAATAAAAGTTGTATTATTCCTAAGCGGACTGGCTGGTATGCTACAGCTTCTAGGTGTTCTGAAGACACAGCTTTGATTTCACAAACCCCCCCACACCTCAAATCAAACCCTACATGGTGACTCATAAGTGACTCTATTTCTTTATAACATAGCAGTCACAGTTTCTCACTGTGGCTGGTTTCGTGTAAGGACTTTTTCAATGAGTTAGTGGTATTAGAATTTTTACAACCACCCATATTAAAAATGGTGTAATTTCCCAACTCAGTGTCAACATGTTATTTCTTCTAAGACATCTGACAACCCCTCACTCCCAAATCCAAATCCTCACATTTTATATTTGCTTTTTATTTCTGCACAATTGCTTTTTGTGATTTACTCAATTTTAAATGAATTCATTTGGTCCTCCTCTCTTGGCAAGAGTAATGTATCCTGAATCATCATAATAATTAAAACTCACTTGAAAATTAATGAATATTTTTTTCTAGTTACACCACATACAACTCTATTCTGCTTAAAAATGCCCTTTAAAACCCAAAAATGTCAGGTTTTTTACAGATCAAAAATTGTATAAATACTTTTCAGCACATTCCAATTATATAAAAAATGAAAGTTTGAAAATTAAATTTTGATCTAGTTCTACTACAATGAAAATAAGGTAAAATCTTTTGAAAGAGCACAAAAAATCAGAACCATACCTAGCATATTATAAATAAAACAGCATTTTACTTCATTACACAAAAATTTACGAACAGATGTAAGCCCCAGAGCTTTCATTCTGTTTCCCACAGGAAAGTCTTGCTGCTGGCAGTCTCCATTTAAATCAGTCATCAGCCTGATTATCACTAGTTCAACATCATGTTAGCCAGAGTTCTTCTTCCAGTTTTATAAAGAAGGAGGCAAATCAACACACTTGTGATGGAGTGTATAAATAATAAAGAGATGTAGTCTCTGAAAAGCTTATAATCCTAGCTGAGACATAGCAGAGCCTGTGTAATGACCAAAATGTCAACAATAGCAATCTCCGATACATCTCTTCTCTAAGTAATTCTCCAATTTCCTATTGAGCCCACATTTTGCATTTGCAACATTTTCCATTAAGGAGTTGTATGTTCTACTATTCTGGTCAAGTAGTCAGTAATGTGGCCCAAGTACTATGTTCTTCCTGTCCACAGCTGGAATTTCAATCCACATTAATTCTGATGTTAAAAATTGCAGTAGTGAGTTGACTAATGGAATTTGAATCTTATCTCCTTTCACTTACATTATTATTAGCATTCCACTTTATCTTTCTTGTATATTTGGTATTAGTATCTTTTTTATTGTCTTCTTTCCAGTAAGACATTGACATACACTATTATATTCATGTCTTCATTTAGTTATGAGTTCCAATTCCATCTTAATTCTTGGACAGACACAATTTCTTTAGAAGTACACGTACCAGTACCCTCTTGGCAGTCTCTTGAACTGACACTTCACTTGTTTTTAATTTCCTATACAATTGGTAAAGAAGATAACCAATTACTCACTTAAGGATATGAATGTTTTCTATCTTGCCTTAGAAGCATTATTCCAAACTACTAGTAGAAATGTCAGCAGCTCAGTTCCTGATCATCTGCTGTGTTTCAAAGAACACTTGGGGAAGCTTTCTCTGCCTACTCCTGTTTTGCTTTACTAAAAATGGGAAAGGTACTTCAATAAAGGCATAATTTCTGCATCCAGGCATACTATTTTCTCCAAATGCTACAACTGGAGTTATCCACTGCTATGTATATCTGAATAGCATATACTTATGACCTGAAAAAGTTCAGTTCTTCTATTTTTGGTATTATTAGCAATTTTGCAAATAATGTTAATGAAGTCAAACAAAGATATTAGAGCTTGCTACCACTGTCAGCAGTAGCTGTCTAGAAAACCATAAGAAAAGGGCAAACATACTTCTCCCAGATTTTAGCAGCTCAAGGACTCCTTGAGCCAAAGATGTTATCTTCTATTTGGCAAGCCTTGATATTCTTCTTCCATTGATTTGTCCAGTCTGAATCCATGTAAAGAAAGCACTAAAAAAATTTTAGACGCAAAAGTTTTCATCCTTGGCCTCATCTTACTGCTCTGTCAGTTTTTATCAGGAGCAACAACTACTTCTTGTGCTGGAGCATCTATGGATGTCAGCTATATAAAAGACAAGTAGAGTTCTGTTTTATCCTGAATTGACTAAATATAGAATAAGACTGAACTGCATCCCTGCTGAAGTGAAACATGGCTCTAATGCTTACAGCTGAAATTTGGGAAGAGCCAAACCAAAGTATTTCTAAAGTGCAGTGTCACATCCTCCTCATAGGAAAATCAACATGATTTCAAAGAAGTTCAGTGAAGTGACACAACTCATGGTGTCTCTCCCCAGTTTCTGCCCCCACCCCCAGTGTGCTGTTAGGTACAGCTTGCACCTGCAAATTAGAGACAAAAATGATTTTGTGAACCTGCAAGCCTAATGCAGTTTAAGCTACAAAATCCATAGATTTAGGGGACACTTAAAAAAAAAATCCAACCTCTGGTTTTTTATGAAGGAGGAAGAACACGAGACTGTACATTCTATTCATTTTTGACAAAGCTACTTCAAAAGTAGATGGGATGTGAGAGATGCACATGGTCCTTGCCCATGCACATGGTCCTTGCTTAGTTCTCCTGATCCTTTGAAAGACTTCTTGACCTAGCAAGGTTCAAAGCACTTGAACACTGTGTTGGGCATGCTCTGCAGCTATTTTACTATCCAGGCAGTGCACTCTGAAATGGAAACCTAACACATTCATGAACAGTTGTGAAGTATTCTGCTTTCAAAAACTCTAAGAAGCACCAGATGAATTTGCCCAACTGCTTCCTCCTAACAAAAAATTTATCACTTGCTCTAGTTCAAAACTGGATTGCTCCAAAGTACTGCATCTGAAAATTTAGACATTATAAGCAGTTAAAGGCAAGCCAATGTTTCAGAGCCTCATGAGAGCCTAAATTATATCAAATTCAGATCTTTATATCAAGATCAGCTGGGAGAAAGAAAGAGTAGTAGTCTTTCCTTGGAGAAAGTAGAGAGAGCAAGAGACAGAATAGAGAAGTAGCTCTAACACCCTGAGGAGTTCTTCAACAACATAAATCAAACTTGTATATGGATATTTAAATAGGTATAAATTCACCTACATGCAGAAATCTATGTACAGAATCTGTTACTTATCCTGAAATTATACCATTTCTTTTGTTGTCTGAGACAAAGGATGTTTGTTAAATCAGCTTGCTAGCATACAATTAGCATTGTGACAAAACTAATTTAACCTTGACTAGCTGGAGGCAATTAATCTCCAGAACCAGGGACTTCTCTAGCTCTCTTGGAAATTGAACTTCCATCAAACTAAAGAGTTTGTGATTATGTTGGAACAATGTCTATTGATGTGAGAAACAGAAAAATGTCCAGGGTTCTATATAACATGGAGGGAAGAAAACCTGCCCACTTATCTATCATTTTAAATGTACAAGCTGCACTAATAAAGCTCTGTGAAATACCTAGGAGACAATCCATCTCATGAGAATTCTGTGGATTTCTTCCTGCTTTGTAGGGTCTTTCTTAGACTTTGTGCACTGTATTTAAGCTCCCGAAGCTTTCATGGTCAAGACTTAAAGAGAAAACCATCCTTCACATGGACATATTTAGATTCCTTTAGCACCAACTTCCCTAACAAT
This sequence comes from Margarornis squamiger, assembly GCA_035222235.1. Classification (NCBI taxonomy): domain Eukaryota; kingdom Metazoa; phylum Chordata; class Aves; order Passeriformes; family Furnariidae; genus Margarornis; species Margarornis squamiger. The sequence continues at coordinate 85,746,595 of JAWWTY010000077.1, read as the reverse complement.
ATCTGCTTCTGTGTCTGAAAGCTGGACTGCCACAACAAGATTGACTTTATAAATTAAGTCACTTGTTTCCCTTCATGCTTTGGAATTCCCTGGAGGCATGTCTAGTCCACATCAAAACTGAGAAATCCAATAGGGAAAAAAAAAAAAGTTAGTTTTCCTCCAAATGTTTTACAGGAAGTGTCATCTAAACCAGACATACTCAAGATGAGAACTAGCCATTCTAATGTTTCCATGATGCACAATCCACACTGGTTTTACAACAGCCAGCTGGGAAACATGGACATTACTGTAGGTATAAGTAAAACATGCCTGTGACAGCAGACTGCTGAGGTGACTGTGGCCGGAGAAGAGATCCAGCAATGTCAGCATCACATGCAGCTCCTCTCCTTTGCTCAGCCCTTCAGCCCTGCTGCTACCACAGAGGGCAAGGCTGAGCTGGAGAACACGGTGACTGCAAGGCAGAAAGGGTCCCCCTAAGCAACTGCAGCTGACATCTTGCCCCTGACAGCGTCAGGAGCAGCAAGCGCTGTCTACACTGTCACAAAGCCTAGAGCTGGCTCAGAGAGTTTTAAGATGATTGTCTCTTCTTTCCATCCCTGTACTCATTTTGCAATCAACCTTTCAGCAGATGAAATGAAACATCATTCTGATTACAAGTGCATCTTCAAAACTTCATTCCTGAGCATAATTTTTCAGTGACTAGACAAAGAAAACTTCTGATTTACCATCTGCTTTTAATTCCTTTCTGAGCGAAGATTATAGCAAACAGGCCATTCTCTGAATCCACACACACGACTGAAGGCACTACACACAGAAGCCATTATACCTGAGGTTGGTGAATGTCTTCTCTTCCAAGTGTACTACAAGACAAATACATTAGTATCTCCAGCAAAAAACTATGCAGTATGGCATTTTTATATCCTGCTAAGATTAAATCATAACTACTTAAGGATGCTGAAAACTGTTATTCAGTTGAAGATTATTTTCTCTATTAAGATGCACTAAAAAGGAAACTATTTCTCATTCAAACTTTCCACATCACTTTCTGAAAGAGCAAGGTTATTAAACAGCTGCTTATTTTGACCCTTTGAAATGACTGCAATTTAGTAATGGAATTACAGTTCTTCACCTGTCACCATATACCAATTTGCTAGAAGCTTTGAAATGAATTTCTGTGCAAATGAGAATGATTGTCACCATTGTACCAACCATACAGAATGAGTTCATTGTTTCTTAATAGGATACAAATGCTGTGAGTATTTTCTAATAAATTAATTCAATCCTAAAAAAAAAAAATAAAAAATCAAGAGTTTGAAAAGGTGAATATGAAGATGCAGCCAGCAAGACAGCAAATGTTAGAGGAGGATAAAGCTGTAAGTGTGGGCAGAGTAGGATGCCAAGACTACAGAGAACTACCAAAAAGTGCAAGAATATGGAGTCTTTTACAGTCAGTATCAAGCTTCTCTGAAACAAACAGCCTTCCAAGTTAGCTTTGCACTTTCTGAAGAGGTGGGAGGGGAGTCAGTTAATTGCTTCTTTGCAAACTTTTAACTTCATTGTGTAACTCAGTTTCTCATTTTGGCTTATGACACATTAATAGGCAGCTAGAAAAGTGTGGTCCCGAAACTGACATCTGGTCTGTTCAATCACACTCTTCGTATTTCAAAATTGATCATATTTAAAAATCCTCAGTCCAGTGACATCTCAAATAATCAGATCACTGTAAGTGCTGGTACATTAGTGTTCTATCCTGATGCATCACTGTTACTGTGCCTGGTCCCTTTCTGGCTCAAAAGGACTGGACAGCAAGCAAGGAAGATGAAACACACCCAAACTTTGTCTACTTTTGCCTAAATTGCCTTCAAGAAGCTGCTAGAAAATACAGAGCCCAGATCCTCCAGCACACATCATTCCCAGGTCTAACAGGCCCCCTTGGTTTTGTTCAGGTGTACATTTTAAAGACCAGTTTAGCTGTCTACAGTTTTAGTTTCCCAGGAGATTTTAAGACTGCCTCCTATTTTATGGGCTCATAGGACCAGTCAAGTTGTGAGGGACCTCAGGAATTCTCTGGTGCATCCAGTCTTCTGCTCAAAGCAGGGCCAGCCATAAGGTCAGACTGAGATGCTCAGAGAGCTTGTTCCAGGCAGGTCTTGAAATCCTCCATGCTTAGCTGTTTTCAAGGTGAAAAAGTTTCTCCCTATAGCCAGCAACCTTTTCAATTCACAGCTCTTGCCTTTCATTCTCCTACCATACATTGCAGTGAAGAGCCTGGCTCTGCTTCCTTGCTAACCTCCTGATAGGTGTTGGCAGGCCACTGTTGGCCTCCACTCTCCTGCAAGATGAACAAGCCCCATTTCCTCAGCATATCCTCACAGACAAATGCATGTTTCCCAACCTCTTGGTGACTCTTCACTCAGTGTGCTCCAGTTTATAATTTTCCTTTTATTAACAGCCCCAAACTGGATGAAACATTCAAGAAGTGGCCTAGAAAGGCCATATAAAGAGGAATAATCACCTCCTCTGATCTAACTGCAGTCCTATTAATGTATACCCACATATTACCAGCCTTCATTGCTGGCAGGGCACACTGATGACTCACAAGCAGTTTCCTCTCCACCAAAAGTTTCCTCAGTCACACATTGCTTAGTCCTCTTCTATTCCTTTTGATGCTAATAGTTTCTTCCAAGAACACAGTCTGAAAGTTTGGTGCTCCTGAAAGCAGTGCCAAGAATAGCATCACTCTACCGAAACAAGTGATTTCCTAAAGAGAATCAGAAATAGCTTAAATGCACTATGCTACATACCTCTACTAGAACAATTCAAATCCTATACTTAAACAATGAAAGAATACTCAGTCACAGGCAGGTAAAAAAAAGACATAAATGATAGAGTAACTTGATCTGTATTTGCCATGGAAAAGATGTGTAAGAAGTGCTTGCTAATAGAAGTAAACTAATATCTACATCCAACTGTAAGGAAAATTAACTACACTAACTACTAAGGAGAAAAACAAGATAAACAGTTACTTTTACCTCAGGCAATTTTTAATCTTTAGTATCGATGTTCTGTTTCTACAGACAATTACTCTTAAGATCTTAAAGCAAACAATACTTGGATATTTCAACTGTTCTAACAGGAAAAGGGGAAAAAATGCCCTCATTCACTCAACAGTACACAGCTTATTATTCTGCTGAAACTAGGATTTATGGGCTTTTTTTTTCTTTTTCTTTTGTGAGTGCTAAATATACACAAGAGGCACTGAGAAAGGAAGGGGAATCAAACTGTTTAACTTACCATCACTGAATCAGAGGCTCAGGCTTCTCTAAATCCAAGTCCTTAGTCATCTTTAATAGGAATATAATTTTAAGAATCTTCAGGTTTATCACAAACAATTGAACATAAGATTTTTTCTCTACATAAGAAAAATTTATTGCTTGGGCAATCACTATGTATCTGTCTGCTAGAACACTTTGTAGGACTTGAGGGTTCAACCTTGATTTTATCATAATGTAAGGCACAGATTCTTACTTAGATCTTTTAGAACTTCTAAAACCTTGTGATCTTCACAAAGAGAGTACTGAATATTCCATTTCTGTTAGGTTAAAGCTAAGCTAAACCCAAAGTGTGTTGATGGGGGCTTTCATCTGAAAGGTCCTTGTTTAAGGTCATAGCAATTAGGCAATTTCTTGTGTGTTTTTCCTTGCTCACTGAACTCAAAATATGTGGCTCATCACATGCATTTCTTCAGAGACTTCCACATTCTTCCCAGGTCTCTGCACACTCCCTTAAAACCATGCCCATTCATTGGTTACCTCCAGTCTTGGAAATACATTAACTTTGGCAAGAAGATCACCAGTATTCAGATCTCATTCTTTTAGTGAAGAGAAATGAATTCCAAATATTTTCACCTTCAGTGCCCATGGCATATATTGAGTGCATCTGCACCTTACTCTATTGTGTCAGACTTCTCTCACTCCAGAGATCTTCATGAATTTTCTGTTCTGTTCCTGTTTATTTATTTTCATCTGCTCCTGTGGAATCAGTTGCTAATGGCTTCTGTACACAGGGACAGGAATTTGTGTCTTTTCTATTTAAAGTTTCTAATATAGTGCATTGTGAATCATCATCATCTCAGGCCAAATTGCACTTGAGTGAACAAGGAAATGAGCAGGATGAAACCTCCTGTCTCCTTGTGTGATTAGATGCATGCAAGCTGCAGCACTATTTACAGTAGAGGAATACGACTCAGCTATGACAAACATAATGAAGATTCTTTATTCAGGACGTTGGAGACTGTCAAATGCCCTGCTTCTTCCTCAATCATTTTAAACAAACTGTCCTCTCTGCTGCTACCTGCCTCAGAACTCTTTATGTCCATGCATGCTCTGCAAAGCTCCATATCAGAACTTTCTCAACAGTAAGTACGGCATCTTTTTTAATTAATTGCCCTGTTCCTGATAAATACCTCTAAATCTTCAGCATCAGTGAAAACTCAGTCTATTTTCATTAAAAATCACCTATCTCTCAATTATTTTAAAAAGCTCACATAACAGCATCTAAATCACTGCCTTAGATGCTCCAAAGCTCTTCTGTCCTTCATTTTACGGTCAATACAAGTTTTGTTAACACTTACCATTTTGAATGTCACTATTCTTTTCTAATTGTTAACAATTTAAAGCTGTCCTGCTTATTTGTACTTAATTCAAAACTAATAAAAATTATTTTTTTTTGCATTCATAATGTAAGCTCTGCTTTGAAGGTATGGATATAACGTTTATCATTCACAGAGTCCTAGTGAAATCTCTAAACTACACACAAAGTAAACACTACTTCTAATTGCTACTTTTCTTCAGACTTTGTGCCATACAGATACAAAATTCTAGCTTGAATTGCATTACAATTATTGCTTTTATTTGACTAAAGTGCCAAGACAAGTGGAGTCAGGTTTCAGCCATATGATAGATATGTGGAACTCTAACAAAATCCAGATATGTGCCAGTGAAATCAGAGTCTCCTTGCACTGCATCTAGAAATCCTGATTATTGTGGTTTGCCAAAAGTCCCGACTGTAAGATAACCAAGCTGGCTTAAACATAGTGGTTGTCTGGAAGCTGTACAAACATAAATTAACAACAGTAACTTTCCAAATGCTATCAAGAACAATTACTTCATCCACAACAGCATTCAATGCAGCTTGGCTAAAAATGTCATTAAATAGATTTCATAAGTACTTTAGCCTTCATGGTGGACTGATATAATCATACATTATTCATGGACAGTCGATGGCATTGTAAAAAAATCAGTTTTCTTGTCTGAGAGACTGAACTATTCTTTTGAGAATATCAGTTGAACAGCTACTGTGTTTTAAGACAAAAGTCTTTCAATGAATACAAAATATAAAAACCCTGTAATGATATCCATATCTATGGAATGTAAGTCTACATCTATAGTCACAAGCCATCCATTTTTTATAATGAAAAAGGTATAAAGTTCATAGCCTTGAGAAAGAAGAGAAATACATGGATGCCTCAAAGTATCCAGGTATAATGAGTCCTAGAACTTTCACAATCAAATGTACAGAACCCACACAACCACAGACATCGATATTTATATGACCAAGAGATTTAAAAAAAAATAAATAAAAAATACACCCCCCCAACCACCTTATGGTATATAATTAGATATCAGTATAAAAATATGTTATTAACTACAACAAAGTGAACCTAGCAGCTAATTAATGTTAATGTTAAAGAGGAATAAGCACTCAGGAGACTACAAAAACTAATATGCAGACATTAGTGCAGACAGCTAATATGTCTGAACAATATTATGTCCACAAGATTCACAACTTTATCATGGGCAAGAGTCCTTGCAATTCAGCTGTGCATCATGCTGCAACCGCACTCACAATCACAGCAAGAAAAGTAGACTACTTAGTGTTCTTCATGTTCAGCCAAAACTGTATTAAATACTTGCTACGGCACTTCATGGTGTAAAGAGAAAAAGTAATAAAATGTTCAAGGTGTGCCAAAAACCAAGTCTGTCACCATGTAACATGGCACAAATTTCCTCATCTGTAACTTTCTCCCCGTTTTTACTCAAAACAAGAATGGATAGTAACAGGTAATTATCTGGGGTGTTAATGTTCAGCAATGTGTGTCTGAGCAAAGGCCTGACAGTATGGTAAAGTGCTTCATGGTAGACTTGGGCATGACTGAACCACAGATCCAAGGCACAGGGTGTAGTAACCTCAGCCCCTGTAACTTGTTATGCAAAGAGTGAATTTCTGTACAGTAGTTTGTAGGCAGTACTCTTAGGAGAAAAAGCGATGTCTGGTACCCTAAGATAAAAATCTACCTTATATTACTCTGCATTTATCAATCTCCTTACCAGTTAAAGAAAAAAAAAAGTTTTTCCCTTTTGTTTTCTAACAAGTAATGAAAGATCTATTTTACCTCTCAATTTTCTTTTTCCATGCGTGGTGAAGCAGACTCCTTTTTAATATCTCCTAGATTGCTCCCAACTGCCCCAACCTTCCTGTGTGACACCAAAAAAGACTGCCATTAAATGCTTCTAGGTCAAACCCAAATTGAAGTTTCCTGTTGGACAGCTGAGAACAACTTATCCTTCACTGTCACTAGGCAAACACAGTATTACTTTTTAAAGAAAATCATAGCAGGAGAGGAAGTAAAGCAGTGACGGAAAAAAACTTACTCTATCAAAACACTGGCAATGTTTTCCAAAATAAAAGGAAAATTCTCCAACTCCTCTACAGCACTCACTCGTGTAATTTTTTCAGAGACAGTTGCAAAGGAATTCACCGTATTATTGAGGCTTGAGTCATTGAAATTGGAAACCCCATCAGTAATCTGGGTACAGGGCTTATTAAGAAGCACCACTACAGCAGTCGTCTGAAAGTAAGGCCAACATGCTACCATAAAAACCAAATATACATGATAGGACCTTTAGCACTTGGTTAGTACACATTTAATTTCTCTTGATCCTGCTCATGAAAGTGTCCTTGTTTTTCTGGTCAAACTGGGAGGTGCCTGGGACAAGTGACAGCATCATGCTCAAAGGCACAGAAACTTGTCCTTCATCTCAGCAGAGTCATTCTTTGCTTACACATTTAAGCTGTGACCACAAACAAGGTGTACAATAAATTTATTGTCACCTTGGAAAGAGCCCACTGCAGATGTTTCAAAACTTGAATGGCAATCTCTAAAATTCGTATAAGAATTAACTACTACTGAAAGGAAAACCATCTGTCTGCAGGTAATTTTGTATATAATAGGCTAAAAACTAGAGAAGAGATAGTGACTCATCCATTAACCAGAGACAGTGGGGAAAATATTGCATTTGCTTTTCCCAAAGAACCAGCCGGACATTTGCTATATCACAAGAAGTGAAATAGTGAGTCACACAGAGAAACACGTTCAGCCCAGAATGGTGTCTCTGGCTGGTTATATGCTTCAGCAGAAGTGTGGTGTCATGTAACAGAGAGCTAGGAAAAAGAGAGGGAACTCTTACCAGAATAGAAATATTAACAAATACATCCCTGCAATGAAAGATTCATTGTGAGCAGCCTCACAATCAGACAAGGAGAAATAACATACAGCTAACTCAGGAAATGGTTTTGCTAAGAAATTTTCTAGAACTGTGAGTAACTACAGTAAGCCAGTTATGTGAGGGATCAGGTTCAAGAATGGAGAGACATTTTATGTATGCAAGCTCATACTTATAAACTGTCTGTTGGAAATTACTTCATCCTAAAGAAGCTTGTGGGGAAGGGAGGTCTATATCAAAAAGCCCACTGTGCCGTCCTAGTACCATGGTCATGACTCCATAACTTGAGAATACAGCAGACATGATTTGCAGTCCTGATTCATCAGCTCTTCCTCTCTATAGTTCAAAGATTTGTCCCAGAATCCTGCTCAGAAAGCCAGGCCCAGGTTTCCAGGTCCACTACCCAGAGTCTGAGGAATTCCTGCTCCCCAGAAATCTGTCAACATACTCTGCTTGGCCAGATGAACATCATAACCCACCACTGGCTTCTTTTAGAGGCATGAGATTTCCCCAGCTGCCCTCAAATCCACAGGGCAGCTCCCAGGCTATCCTGAGGTGTGACACCCTTAACTGCTCTCTAAATAGGAAGAAACCAGAAGGGATGGGAAAAGAAAAAAAGATAGTGCCAGAAATAGGAGAGAATCAAATAAAATTTAAATCAAAAAATAAAATTACCAAACCTTCTTGGCAGATCCTAATTAGAATCTTGAAACAAAAAGTGATTTTCAGGTGACTACAATACAAGTCAATATCACAGAAAGGAATAGTTTAAGAGACAGTTTAAAATCATCTAAAATAATTAGGTTTCAACTTATTTAAGCACATATTGGTGCTATTCTTCATATAATGCTCTTTATATATACATACATATTCTTTATATGATACCTCTCTTCGTAGCTCGAAACCTTGTTGCCTTTTGATCTTCCCTGCTGCTGAATTATTTAAAGCAGAGTTAACAGAGAGTATCACAATTATAGAACCTATGGGGTGGCCTATTTAGGAAGAGATTTACTTCCTCTCCTGTAAGAACACCTGTGCAAGCCTCATACATGCAGTCTGTCAGACATCTGGCCCAAAGGCACAGAGACTGCACACTACCTGACAAGTTGGAAACTTGAATAGAGGAGGAAATATCAAGCCATTGTCCTGTGTCAATGAAGACAGCAGATCTATTGAGAGTCTGAACCCATTGCCTTCATATTGCTCAACATTCCCTTGACAGCCTGAGATTTCCGCTGGAATTTACATCGTCTTTGCAGGGCTCTTCCAGTTTTAAGTGCAAGTGCCAAGTGTAACAGTGCTTGCTCCTGCACATAGAGAGGAGGAAATGGTCCTGAGAGAGAGGATTAGGATGAGATTGTTTCAGGCACAACAAATCGAGGGAACTGTTCTATTGGCGATAAAGGCTAACTCCGCTAAAGAAATATTTGAAATCAGTGTCACTAAGATCATGTTATAGTTTGAGAATCCATTTTGTGTTTGGTGATGTGGACTGTTTGTTTGCTTTATCATACAAGGGCACGGGGTTTTATTTAAAAACCATCAGTCGTTTTTTTTGCAGACCTTGAAATTTCTGGTTCTGCAAGAGGGATTCAGTCAAAGCCATGCGAAATAAAACCCTCCCCCCTCGACACACACTGGTTGCCCTGAGTAAGCACACAAACCCAGAGAAGCAATGCCTGTGAACTTAGGAGATATAACACACACAGCCAAACCCTTTAGTTTCTACCTGGGAGCAGTGCTAATGGAAGCCACATTCAGAAATCTTGTAAAGCAACTCTACCACTCATTAACGCAAAAGCACTGACATCATTCTAAATGTCATCTTGTTCAGCCAGAAACTGGAGAAACAGTTAAAAAAATTCTCAACATAATCTTCCACTGTTCAATAATTACAAACTAGAGAGATACATGCTAGAACTACTTCGTTCACTGCAGCAAAGGTTGCCATGCCCTCTGATGTCTTTCACATGTGCTTTTCAGTGAAACAAACCATGTAATAATACCAACTGCTTCATACTTTGACAGAAATCAGACCTTCCTCATTAAATTTGGTGTTTTTCTGCTCTGTTGTAAAATTTCACCTCACTTATAATTTGTTCTTTTTTGATATTTTTAGAGTGATTTAAGCCCCACACAAAGCAACTGACCAATTGCAGTGATTACTGAGATGGGAGAATTATGAGGCAAGTTGAGAGAACTAAATTCAGTGTCTAAACCACATCAAATTCTACCCATGTGTATACCTCTCATGCAATCTTCTACACTACATTTACTTTCAGCTGTTAAACGGTGTCAAATTCATGAATCATTTCAAGAACACACAAATTGCTTGAGTTTTATATTTGCTTGTAAAACCCAACCAACATCCGTGCTTGCATGATCCCATCCTTGCTTTTCTTGCTTGGAAAACATCTGCCTTGAACCAGTAAACCAGGGATGAAACAAATTTGACAAGAGAAAGGTTACCAAAGCCATTTGCAGCATTACAACCTTCTCATTTTTTTTTCCCCTGCAAATAAGAGCATTAATGTTTTGCTTCCTTTACTGTGAAAACAAAAATATAGTCTTTGTGCATGCTCACACAAAAAAGTTAGCTAAACATACAGTTAAAAAAAAGTTTCACCCACCAATCACCCAAATAGTTTGAAGGTCTGTCAAATCTCATTTTTCTTTCCACAGAAACAAGACTGCCCGACTCAATACACATCACTGGTTGACAAGTGGAAAAAAAAAGAAAGAACATGTTTGAACTCCCATTCTTCTTCCCGAACTCTTTTCTTTCTACACTTGGTGGACTATTCCAGCAGTTTGCACAAACAAGTTCTTACTGTTTTTAGAAATCTTGGTCCTGAGAATACTACCTCTGGGCTGTATCACCATTTTTAATAAAGTAGGTCTGATGTAAAGAAGTTATGTCAGCTTATAATCAGCTGGAAATCAAAACCATGGTTGTTCTTTCAGAAAAAACATTGGAGAACATTACCCAGTATGGGACTACTGGCATAGGTCTGCTGCGAAAAGGAAGCCAGTCAGGTCTGTCTCCTTTCTGTGCCCTGAGCTGTGTTTGTAGACCATACAGTGAGAAGACACCACAGCAATGATGGATCAGCCTTAATATGATGTAGGGTCTTTTAGATGCAGAGGATGTGGATGGGATTCTTCCCCCGTCCATTATTTCTAGCCAGCACCTTATATATTTGTGCATCTTGCATAGGGTTTTCCAGTTGGCCTGATTGTCAGCCTCTATCCCATTTCAAGCACCCTCCTTTATACTGCAAATGCAGTCTGGGACCTATTCCCCTACACTAGCCAGGAATTTTAAGAATGGAACCCAACCATACCTAATTCTCTTCATCCTAATGTACACCACAACAGTCATTGGAATGCTTGCATAGTTCTCACCCCTTTCAGTCATGACTGGACATGCAGCTGTAGCTCTCAAGAGTGCCATTAGCACGCCAGCTTTAGAGATTATCCACCCATGCATGAGCAGCATGAGTAGTTTGGATAGGTACATGGCAAGGAGAGGATGAACTGTGCTCAGCAATAAGCCAGGAGAAAACAGGAAGAGACTGTTTTCAAATACTCACCAGTTCTGAGGGTGGGATTCAATCCAGAGCTAGAAATCTAACAGGCAGGAATGTAGCTTCATGTGCTACCACATGCAAACCTTCCAGTCAGCATCAAGGGAGACTCCCGCACCAAAGGTCTTGGGGACACTTAGAGATCATTGTTCCCAGAACAATGAACCCAGTGTATTGTTACAAATAAAAAATAGCAACAATCTATTCCAAAACAAGTGTTATTCTTGACAGGCTGCAACACAGGACTTTTTACATGACTGTTTTAGTAGATCTCAGACATATTCTTAGAGATTATTAATTACCTTTCAACCTCCAGCACACACAGAGTACAGTGGCAATTCTATCAGACCTGCAATATAGGTTCAAACACAACAGTTATTCCAACCAAGTAACCTGTAAACCTTACAAGAGTGCTCTGCTATTAAGTAAAGTCTTTACTAAGGGAGAACAACTTTTCAAAGATTTAAATGAGAGAAGGGGTAATAAAATTGCCATCCAAGCAACCCTTTAGGCAGTACTTTACTTCAGCATCTCTAAATTTTAGTTTTGGTGGTGCTTTTTAGTATTTGTTCCACCATCAATGCTTTTTGGTGTATTTCTATGATATTAGCCCTTTTTTCATTTCTTGCCAAGGACACATTAATTCAGTCATTGTAACAACATCTGGCATACCCAAACCACTGCCCTTCACATGGAACCATACTTAAATACGTGTGATGAAAATATGCTTTCTCCACAAAAAGCAGTTGAGCCGAGGATAGGGTTACACAGTGATCCCATGGAAAGCTCATTATCTTCCTTTCAGTCTGGAAACTAGAAAATTTAAGAATGTCTGAAGTCACAGGGGAAATAGAATGGGTTCTTCTGTTTTCTGAACACACTTTGTTTGGGAAACATATATACATGTATGTACACATATGTAAAATCATGTATGTATAAAACACACTCAACACTGACATACAATTGATAGTTTGTCCACAACAAGAAAAAAACACCCATTGCAACTAGTAATACAATAAAATAAATAAATAACCATTGGAATCAGCACCAATAAGCACAGATTTCTCCAGGTGACTGTGCATTGCCTAGTGTTCACTGTGGACCAATCTCTTTTGTTTGCTTTTTGCTCAGTGAGGGCACAGACATAGCTGATAGTCACTGTAACTCAATGGCTTTAGATATCTGTCCCTCTGTCAAGTTTGCCTGAAGCTGGTTTAAAAAGAAGATAACTCCCAGGTACAACCAGAGAATGATCATGAGACTCTTGCTTCCTTAGAAAATTAGGTTTAAGGAGGGGAAAAGAAAGAAAATAAAAAGGGAGAAGAGCAAAAAGTAAAGGGGGGGAAAAAAAGATGAGAAGTATAGTTAGAATAAAACACTATTGACAATTTCTGAGTCTCTGACTCTGAATCCTGATGGCATATTCTTTCTATATTCCCAGCAAAAGATCCCACTTTATGTGTGCCTTGATTCTCCCTTAACATAAAAATTACACCTCCAAACTCAGAGGGTTATAAACTCCCATTAAGAATCATAAACTGCTCAGACACTACAGGTATAAAACCATACACAGTGACCATACTGCCAGAAAGTGGCTACATTGCTGTAAATCAGAAGAAAGTGAAATATATATCCACTCTGATTGTGTTTCAGAGGCCACAAGTCTTCATTTCTTAAGGGATTTAAATTTGCCCATAGTTTAAGGATGTTCTTTCCCTTGAACTTACTAATTCTGCACGGTATTGTTCACTGTCTCTATTTTCAGCTGTCATTTCATCATTTAATTGGCAGCATTACAATTCCTCCTCAGGCAATTATATAACAATATTATACTAGATAAAGCTTATTTAACAGGGAAAAAATATTTTTGCTAATGTTTCTTTTCTTTCAATGTGTATTATTTAACAGAGAGGATACATATTTTAATCTCAGACTTATATTTTTGCTTCCCGTCGCTCCTGAAGTGAGAAAACAAATCCTTGACTTTCAAGTGCTCAGTAAGAGAAGATATATATTCTAGGTCTTTAAAAAGATATTAGTACAATGTTTTCATTACTGTGAAAACAAGCATCACCTTTTATTATACCACACGCAACTGTGATGCTAAATTCAAAATTAATTTGAATTAAATTTAGGGTAAATAGTTCATGGAGTTCTTTGAAAAAGCCATTGTGCAGGATTATTATGAGGGCTTACAGGTCAGTGCCCCAAAAGTCAACAGATATATTAATGTATTTTTGAATAAGTGACTATTGCATTGATTTCTCAGAAGTTACTTGTCAAAACATTACCACTTGAAGATGTCATCGTATTAGCTGTACCATAATTATAGTCTCATAAGAGCCCTCAGAAAACACCAAGTCTTCTATTCCAATATAGGTAATAGGTGATTTTAAAATATGGTTTTCTATAACTATGCAACCAGATAAAGCCAGCTGATGTATGTGTGTGGAAAGGAAGAAAATCTGTTCAAACTGATTAATACAGGTACTCAATGTTTTAACAATTCAGACTAAACCCATACCTTCAGAAACAAATCAGCTCAGAAAAATAGTATACATTTAAACTTTAATTTTATTCACTTTATAAACTATTCAACATTCAAGTTGCTTATTATGCCTGTCTCCTCATTTGTTTCTGTTTCAGAGCAGAGACCATTTTATGCTTTGAAAGCAGGATATTGGTTTGCATTTTCACACCTGAGGAAAGCAGAATGTTGTCTGTTCAGGTAAAGAATGAGTTCTTAGAGTATGAACTACTAATACTGATAATAGTTTCCTGTCTTAGAAGTCATTAAAAACCCATTTTGCAAATGCCACAGAAGGAAAAATTGGGAAGAAAAGCTCACCTCTGTGTCATTAAAAATTACTGTAACAAACATTATTATGCTAAATTAGAACTCTAGGTTTAATAAGCAGCATTACCAAAGAACTGAAGTAGATTTATGTGAGAGTCCTGCAATCATACTGCCTTGGTCCCAAGGGCTGGATCTGTGCATTGTTGGTTTACTCAGCAGAAGCAGCATGTTCTGAATCAGGCACAGACAAACCATGGCACTGCGCTGAAATTCACCAAGGCACACTGTGCACTCTAGATGTGTTTATGCTGGCTGTGGAAGAACAGATGATACGCAATGGGGCATGAAGCCTGCTGGAACAAAGCCCCTGTCAATGTTTTGTAAGCTTCTCTAAGTGAGTTTAGAAAACATGTCATGTGGTTGCAGTGGGCTCGATCTGGCAGAAGTCTGAGAACTAGGTTTTCTGCAATAGTTTCATTGAGCATTTCTGGCACAGCTTCTTTTCAGTTTAATTCTAACTACAAGTTTGACACAATTACTATAAAGAATTATTTGTTTCACCTGCTTTACTTTGCACAAAATTGCAGGTTTCCAGTAGTTCTTATCTGTCATAACAGCAAACCCTAACAGCCTACTTCTGATGTCACTTAACCTAGCGTAAATCTAGGGGATGGCTCCTCATGACCAATCCTAAGACTACGTCATAGGCAAGTATTTAGGACCTTTCAAGTGAATCAGTTAAATGACTAAGAATGCATCTAAAACACTGTCTTAGTCTGAAACAGTAGTGCACGTTTGATGCAGATCTCCCAGATGTCCTCACTTTGCACTTTGGTTCACATCACAAAGGAATCTCAAGCTATTTAAAGCTCACAGAGTCTTGCAATTACAAGGAATAAATAAGGACTCCAGAAGAAACAAATTCTATTCCTAGACTCCTTCTACACTCTGTCATCTTAAGCAAACTATTGAAAAAAAAATCAATCAATCAATCAAAATATTGGTACTTTAATACTTCAGTACACATGAAAATTTTTCATTCCAAACAAGACATTAAGCAGTTCGGACCAAGTAAAATTTTGAATTATGTACATATCTAAAGGCCTGAAAAAACAGCATTGATTCTCCTTGAGCTTTAGTTCTCCTGTTGGTGATAGAAGTTATTTAAATAGATAATGTTCCTTCCTAATAGATGGATTGAGAACTAAAGATATAAATAGCAGAATCAGGTCTCCAGTTTCATTATTAATTAGCTGAACACATACACACACACATAAACATTTGATTAAAAAAATTTGGCATTTTTGAAACAGTGACATTTTGATTATAAACATGTGCATTAGCTAATTCTCCCAGCACTGGCGAAGTAAGGAGATAAGTATTAATATTCCTTCCTTAGCTGAAAGAAAATCAAGAAATTGCAGTGAGCAGTAAGTGATTTTTTCCAAGACCATGTATCAAATTAACATAAGAACTTAGCTGCTGCTTCTGTGCTCATTCTCTCACTTCATGTTGCCTCTAACTTGATTAGTTTCTTATGAATAACCATTAATAATTCCGCATCATGCAATCATCCTTAGGTAAAAGAGAAGTTTATTCTTAATAAATGTCAGGGAATCTAAACAATTTTAGAGTACTACAAAATGTACCATAATCAGATTAATCAAAGTGGACTCTGCTTGATCATGGCCGTAACCTGATATACCCAGGCAGTCAGTCTCTCATAGGCACTAATTGCCAGACAAAATTACATTTCAAATGTATCAGGAAAGGAGAATATTTTCCTGCATTTAGAGCAATTATTTGTCTTCTCTGCCAACTGTGCAAAATCAAAATTAACTCTCTCTACTTCTCAGTAATAATAAGTAAATAATAATAATAAAATATAAAAATTTGTGTAATCAACAGAAGTCTTGGTAAAAAAAATAATAATTTTCAGTGAACAACAAAAAACCTGTCACTTGACAGTGACGTAGAAGTGACTCAACTTTAGTAGATCTGATCACCCCAGACAGCTTTTAATCAATTAGTCTCATTTAGCAAAGTACATAAGTGTATGCCTAGTATTAGTTTGATACTGTCTTCATGGTCAGACATACCTGAGCAACCTACTGAAACTGGATCTCAGCTATTGCATTGTCGCTCAAACCAACCAACAAAGTAAATATAACCTGTGAGAAGGTACATGAGGCTCTACCTGCCTTCCTCTGAACAGGTAATTTCTTACTGGTCACCCTCACAGAGTGATATACAGGGCAAACAGCTTAAGAGAAGATGCCTAATACAAGACTATCCACATTCTCATAAAAGACAGTGTGAACATAAAGGGCAGCTACAAACGAAAGTTTCAAAGATGACAGAATTCCAGATTCAATTATTTCAGGCACAACCCTCACTCCTGTTTCTTTGCTAGTATGGCAAATAGGTTTGCTTGTCCACTCTCAGATTGCACTCATTTTGCTCTTTCAAAATCCTTAAGGAATTATGGAGAAGAAAGCATGGAAAGTTTGAAAAGTTAGGATATCTTTACAAACGCTACATCATGCTGGAAAGCTTAAGAGGTTTCACATCTTAAGCTTAAAGGGTTTTGAAAATCACACAATGAAGTTGTGTCAACATTGCGAACTTCACCAGATCTTAAATCTTTCTGGTTTGCTCCATACTCAAAGTCCCCTTCTCCTTGGCAATTTGCAGATGGGAAAACCCTGCATCAGCAACTCTACAGCTCCAAGCCAAGTGCCTGCCTCTTGACCCTTCCTGATGCCACGTTGTCAGAGACTGAAATGGATAATGACTTAAACATTGTTAAGATCACCAAAAGACTTTAGTCCACTGTAGCAAACTGCAAAGAAACAGCTGCTCATCCATGGAAGGCCATCCCTCCCTGAATATGACTCCTAATTTGGACTGCAAAAGGACCTTGAGATATTTTCCAGCTATCCAAGGTGCAGAAGGGCATGCATACCTGAAGCTACAAAGTGTATTTCCAGTTAAGGCTGATAAGAGGCAAATCCTCTGAGGTGGGATAGTCGTTCTTATGCCAATGTCCTCCCTTACATGATGACTCTGTTGTGAAAATACCTCTGGGGAGCATGAAAGTCATTCACACCTAACCTGGACTATTCAGCTCAGATGATGGACCATAAGGGACTATGATTGATTTTGTACAAAGGCTCATGACACGTCCCAGTGATCCAGTATTACATCATTGCCGCCCCAGGGAAGGTACCATGCCTTCCCACTGGAAGCTGAGTGTATATAACTCTTGAAAACCTTTGAGTTTTGAGGGACCTTCCCCCACCCTCGATGGATCAAGACCATCACTTTGACAAGATTGCAAGCTCCACTTCTACCAACAGACATCAAAGTTGCGATTACCAAGCTTCACCACTGGATCCAGCGGGTGGTGACTATACATCCTCCTGCTTTTATCCTTTCTTTCTCTCTCTCTCTTTTTCTTATACACATTCTGAAGTGTTATTTTTATGCTTTTACATTGCTATATTGTTATAGATGATGACAACCAAAACAGCTACATCTATTTTCCTTTGAAACCAGACTGTTCTAAAATAAACCCTACACATATATATATATATATATATATTTACAAACACTGATCATTTAGTGTCATTTCATTCTAATCCTCTCCAAGTGAAAAGGAATCCAAGAACAGGGGTTACTCTTGCCTTCTGGGGCAGGTCGTAACACACATGCTTCTTTGCCCAGCTTTCTCTGAAGTGGAAGAGGAAGCAGGAGCAATCAGGTATGGATGTGAACAGATCTGAAATTCCAGGGACACTTGGAAAAACTCTATATCTTCAGTAGGATTGCCTTCTTAGGAAAGAGAGAGGACTAGTCTGACATTTGGACTCCTCCTCCTGGCCCCAGGACAAGTAATTCTCTTTGCCTTGAATGATCTGGCCTGTCTGTTACCCAGATGGCAGCACTTGTGGACAGCTACCACTGCCTGTAAATTAAATTGCAATTAACTGTACCATCCCCTTGATAGGTAGTGCTAGTCCCCTCCCTTCCTACTCCTGTTCCTCATGCCTATGCCAAAAGAGACCCAAGGCACCAGCTGCAGACAGAACATCAAATTAGCCCTTCAGCTTTTTCTTCATTCAGCCCTTTCAGCTTTCTCCTGAGGTTGGTCTCAGCCTCGGAAGCTGATCCAGCCTCAACACTTCATCTTTGACCAGTAGGGCCAAAGCTTCAGCAGTCCCTTGGAGACCCCCCCACTTCACACTCACAAGATCCCACCTGGAACACTTCCTCCAGCTCTGGGGTCCTCAGCACAGGAGGTAGATGGACCTGTTGGTGTGAGTCCAGAGCAGGACCACAAAGATGACTGAAGGGATGGAATACCTCTTCCATAAGGTGTCCTGGTTATAGTGGCTGGGACCAGTTTGTCACTGTGTGGGTGTGGCCAGGGCTTTCTATTCTACACCCTCCATGTCATTTCTCATGGACTGCTAACAATTGATCATTTGCAGCAGCTTCCCAGGGTACACCTAGCCCCTCAGGCTACAAACTGGGTGTTTAGGAACTCTGTGAGAGAAGGAAGTGTTCCTGTCTTCACACCAATGACTCAGGTGTGATAACTCCCCTCTGGGGAGTCACTAGTCACCCCTCATACCCAGTCTGAGGGGGTCATGTCTGCTAATGGGCCATCCAGGAGCATCCCATGACCCATAGTGTAAATCACTCATTGTGAAGCTCCTCACCCGGTGGGGGGGGGGGGTGCTGAGCACTCCCATCTGAGCCCAAGCATATATAACCTTGGGGATTTGGGACTTTGGGGGACCACTTGTGGGATCCAGAGAAGGACCAGGATCTTAACAGGACTGCAACTGCCACTCGACCAGACTGCGGACATCAACCTCATCAACAGGTTTTCTCATTCCTTTTACTTTGTACTAAGTGGGCAGAGGAGGGAGGGGGGGTCCATGGTGCTCACCACAGGAGCTGTTGAGCTCCATTCTGTTCGTGCCCCGTGGTGCTGGGTTGTACATCTGTTTTTTGTTGGTCAAATGGATTTTTCCTCTGCATCACTGTATTTGTTGTGACCTTTTTATTAAATTGTAATTCTGACTTGAAATATCTTTTGGAGTTGGTTTCATTTCTCCTGCTGGTTTACCTTTAAACCAGTACTTAAGGAAAAGCTGAGAAAGTTAGGGTTCTTCAGCCTGGAGAAGAGCAGGCTCTGAGAAACATTACAGCATCTTCCAGTGCCTAAAGGGGGCCTACAAGAAAGCCGGAGAGGGACTTTTCACAAGGGCATGTAGTGATAGGACAAGGGGGAATAACCTTAAGATGAAGGTGGGTTTAGACTATATATTATGAAGAAATTTTTTATTGTAAGTGTAGTGAGACACTGAAATAGGTTGCCCAGAGAAGCTGTGGATGCCTCATCCCTGGAAACACTCAGAGTCAGGTTGGATGAGGTTCTGAGCAACTTGATCTAGTTAAATGTTCCTGCTCATAGCAGGGAGGGTTGGACTATGTGACCTTCCAACTCAAACTCCTCCAAGATTCTATGTTTGCACTGTGGATCAATAAGTTGAGTTTTCCAGGCTAATGGCACTGTACTTCCATAGAAATCCGAGACAAGCTTTTCTTCTGAAAGCACCCAAAAGCCAATATACATCTTTTGCACTGGGCATGTTGTCGGGGACACGTATCCAATACTTCAGCTGTACCCACAAATTCAGTGCCAACAACTATTCATTCTCAAAACATTATGACACAAAGAATACAAAGGAAAACAACAATTCAGAAGTTTTACTAGAAGAAAAGAACTCTCTGGTTTCAGGTGGTTATTATGTGAATAATATGTGACCATAATTTGCTGTTTATTTTCTTCTGCTACACTGATCAGCTCTTTACTTCAAAGGCTTCTGGGCTTCTGTCCAGAGTCCCTGCATGATTACAGACTTTGAAAAGATGTATTTTTGAGTAAGCAGAGAGAAAGAATTCCCATTATTTTATAGAAATCTGGCTTCCTGGGGAACAGCAGTAAATAAAAATGAGCTTAGATCACAAAAGTGGATATCACAGACACATGGGTGTTTTACAAGAAAAAAGAAATGCCTTTGTGAGATAGGAGTTTCCATGTGTTTTGACCAAATCTCTGAAAACATGAACCTTTTTACCAGAAATATCATCCCAGTAAACCAGTATTCTTGTAGTGACAGTGACTCAGAAGTAAGAAAAGCTTCCAGCTGTTCCTTCTTCCACTTAACACAATTACTAATTTTAGTCTACAAAATACAGTATAATTCCGTATTATAAACATTAAATTGGACATCCAAAACACTTGGTATAATATATGAAGAAATAAGAATGTTCTTCAAAGACCATTACCATAAATGGAATGAATACATCAGACTCGGTCCTCCTCCTTCCACACTTTACTGACTCAAATATCTAAGCACTAACAGGAGCTGAAAAAGTTCAGCATAGAAAAAGTAGCATAGACTGTAGGTAATGCAGTTCAAGAATAATGATATCATATTCCAGGAATAGACACAGGTTGCTCCAGGTTGAGATAATGGAAACAATTTGGGGCACAATTTAAGCTAAATCTAAATTATGTCTGTGTGAAAGAGCTATAAATTCAGACAGGAAGAGAAAGGAGTAGTTACATGACTATGGGTTTTCAGTGAAGTAGAGCTCTTTGGATAATTGTTGAACCTGAGTTTTTAGTCTATAATTGAGGTGATTATTTAATTTGAATTTTATTAGGAACCATGCACTGTAGCAACATCCTCTTTCAGTTTACAGATATCAGCTGGGTAAGATAGGCGTGAAGACCTAGGATGAAACATTACACCTCACTGAAAATTCAGCATGTCTAATTAGTCACCTAAAGGACTGATTAATTAAGTTTGGGGAGAGAGTTGCTTCCATCATATTAAATCCTTCCTGAAAATGTACAGATATTCTAATAAGTGCAATCAGAAGGAAATCAAATTATAGAATGCTGCTCCTACTACTGTTTCTAAGCTTGCAGAGATCCTTTGTCAAATGCTACATACCATGGTGAAATACTGGAATTAGAACTAAAAGGCATTCAATCTCCAGTTTCAAATATTAGAGGAATTTCATTAAATCATATTGTACTTCCTCTTAGATAAGACTTCAACAGAGACAAAAAATAGGAATAGCTTTCAGAACTTGCATTTTTGCAAATACCTCAAGTTGCTAAAAAATGGCTTTGGTTTTAATTACAACTGAACATTTGCAATAAATACAGATCATATTATCTAGTGACTATTAAAAACTTTTAACATTTTTAGTAATCTCTGACAACATTTAGATAACTAACAGCTTACAAAATTTATGCATAGAACCTGATAGAACTATGAAACAAATTAAATTTCTGTACACTTATTTATTCTCTCCTTAAAGCAACAGATAAAACCTCAAATGTAGCCTTTATTAGAATCATAATGACTGCTTGGTTTTCTGTTTTTGCTTCCTTTTTTATGTCTGGAACACTCAACAGAACCTTGGACAGCCCTGGTTTTAAAAAGTAATATTGACAGGCTGCATCCATGTAGTTTTCACTTTGATTTTCTGAGCATCAACCACAAAGTCTTCCTGTGATGGCATATTATGTTTTCCCTGTTAGTAATCTGCAGAACAGAAAGAGTTCTCTTGCTCTTCCTCCTCCCTTACTCAGGGAACACTGCCTCAGCATGGAGAGCTGATCTCATCCATTTAACACAAGAAAGGGCAGAACTGGGAAAATATTAGTTGCACATTCACCTCTTATTTAATATCAATAACGTGCATTGCAGTATTACCTAGCAGCCAGACACTGCTGTGCTTTCACCTCTTCATATGACACAACAGAAAGAAACAGACAGTTTAGAACCTGCAAATAGGAGTCCTTATAATCACAACTAAGGGGAACCATCCTGGACTGAAAAATACACAGTCAGGATCAGATGTCCATGTTTATCTTATGTGGCATAAATTTATAGAATACTACATGAGTAATTCATGTCACCACATAAGCTGTAGTGTTACCAGGCATATAAATATAACTGTTATCTGAAGTATGACAGCTAAAAAAAATTATGGAAACATTGACAAAACTACCTAGGAGGCACTTCTTTCCTGTAAAACTTAGACATCAATATTTAAAATTTTGTAAGCATTTACATTTTTGGTACTAAAGTTTTATAAGGACAATACATATAGTATCCTCCAGAATTTCTGCTTTAGCTATCAGACTTAAATGCATCAAATATACATGTATTTAATGAGCCATAAAGAAGAAATTTTTAACAGTGAGGGTGGTGAGACACTGGAACAGGTGACCCAGAGAGGGATGGATGGTTTCCCTGGAAACAGTCAAGATCAGACTGGAAGAGGCTCTGAGCAACCTGATTTAGTCAAAGATGACCCTACTAATTGCGGGGGGGGGTTGGACTAGATTACCTTTAAAGCTCCTTTTCAACCCAAACTATTCAGTGGTTCTAAATTGAAAGCCTCAAAAGTCTGGACAGAGAGGCACAATTTTGAACTACTGCCCTCACACATGAGTTGTCCAGCTTGGTTGGGATTTTTTTACTTCAAAACTTGTTTCATCTTCCCATCAAAAATGTCTTCCAGAAGAAAAAAAACAAAATTGCCAAACACCCTTTCTCCCTGTCCCTCAACACCTTCCAGGGGGAAATACTTGAACACTTTTTTCAGTTGAGAAATTTTTATGAAACAATATGTTCCAGGCTGCTTTGACTTGATCAATATTCTACTTGCTTTTCTGTCTTCTGCTGCAGCTATTCCACTTGGCATAGGCCACTAAATAATCTTCCAGCCATAAGATGAAATCTCAGAGAAGAAAAATAACTACCATAAATACTATATTTCCTTTCTTTTCCTCTCAAAACCTAAAAAGGGGTTTTACCAGTGCAAAGGAACAAAACTCCTGAAGCCACCTCCAGCTTCCAACTCTAATACCATCCAACAACTTTGCAAGGAAGTAAACATCCACAGGACAACAAGTCATATACAGATATCCAGAGAAAAATTCTTCCTTCTGCTGCACTACGCAGGAAAACATAACTGCAAGCAGATCAAATCTGATCAGATGAAACAACAGATATAACCAACCCACCATCCTGCACCCTGAAAATGGTCAGTGAAAGGAAGAAAGTTAATTTCTGAACAGCATATGTACCTGACAGGAACGCAAGCCAGCAAATCCCAGTTAACTACAGAGTACTTGGGGCAGCTCTCCAATAAATTCACTGGATATTCAACCACAGCAGAGATCCATGATCTGCTGACTCTCTGCTGAAGCATCATCTTTCACTAAGAGCTGCCAATCCAGACCTTCACTCCTGTGTAGGTGATTCACACCACGCATACTTTAATGTATTTGCTGCTCCCATTTCCAGGAAGGTCATGTGCTGGGAATGTCCACTATTAGTAGTGACGTATTTCAAAACAAAAAATCAGGGATGTCATGTCTGGCTTTCTGTCACCGTACCCCACTGAATCCAAAGTAGGTGTAGATGCACACAGGAACAGAGAGCCACTTTGCTACTTCTCGTCTAACATAACATACTTTGCTGGCTATTGGCAAAGAACAGTTGAAGACAGAAGGTGCCCAAAATCAATTAATTTTTCCCAACAATTTTGAGATTAATAACCTTTAAAAATTTCACAGTGAAAGCATTTATGTTCAAACTCATTGGCAACAAACTCGCTTTTTTTAATTCAGGCTCTAGTAGCGGCTCATGGATCTCCATGCAGCCATATAATGAAACACAATCCTCAGAGCATTGGGAGTCCTTTTGCTTTCAAGATCCATCACATGCATTCTCTTTTTTAAGCATACTAATGAAATCAAATATAATGATATTATACATATGAATTCTTTATCCAAGAGCTCTTAAAACAGAATAAAACTTCAGCTACCTCACTCTGAAGCCAGGAAATCATAATCACGATTATTTGCTTTGTAGAACTAGAATCAAAACAAAAAATTCTGCTCTGTAATACTGAAAGCTCTCTTCAAAACCTACTATTTTCTAACATGGTTGTCTTAGATGTAGTATTTCTTCAGTTAAATATAAACAGAGAAGATAAGCTAGCAAGCAAGTTCCAAACATACACTGCTTCTACCTTGAACATGATCTTTTTGCACTGCTTTTTTCTTCATTTTAAGAAGGGAAAAGGCATCCTCCAGAGACTGCTCTGCACCCAAGATGCAATTAAAAATCAGTCTTGTAAAACGTTATTGTTTCTCACAGACAGGATACCAATTGCAGACTTGTGCAACCTGAATGTGAATGAGCTCCTACTGTATCCCATAAAACCTCACCCTGTTAATCACAACTGTAGGTATGTGTGCCCAAAAGGTAAAACAAGTATAGTGAAGCTGATAATAAAGAAAATTAGCTCCCAGACTGTGAGACTAATAACAAATAACTTCTGTCTGCACACACACTTTCAGTGTATTTCTGATTTTAAGAATTTTTCATAAACATACACAGATGTTATATTTTAAACAAAACCAGTTCCCTTCATCTACTAAATCAAGAAAATCAGCACTGTAAACAAACCTTAAAATATATTTTTATTTAAAAGACTTATGTGTGCATGGTGTATGGCATTGGTAGCAAAAAAGAAATCAGTCAGATGCAATGTCCATTTTTCACTGCTCTGCCTCTGACTACCACTAGAAGGAACTGACACCTAAGGAAAGTGTAAATGAGTAAGGCAATGGCTACAATATTTCCTCAACAGCCAAGGGAATTCCCAAGCCAAAATTTGTGTCTATACCATTGCTCTGATAGCACTTCTGGGTGCTTTTACTACGAATTCATTAAATGATTTCACATGCTGCTCGTGTAAAAGAATTTCCAACAGTTTTAAAATTTTTTGAAAGCTTTCAGGTTGAAAAATTGTGTTTGATGCCCTGATTCTTTGCACCATAAGAAACAGAATAAATAGCCTGCAGCCTGTGTTCTTTTCCATACTATTAAGGTGTATAAAGGTTAGATAAAACTCTGGGTTATGTTTCTCATAAAGTAGGAATATGTCACTGAACTTGACCTCCTCATATATGGAAGCTGTCTTGTACTCTTAATTGCTGACCATTTTATTCTTCTGTAATTTCCCTTTCTCTTTTGAGAAGGAAACCCTTACCAGCATGAAAACTTCAATACATACACCCATCATGGATTTATGAGAGTATATATGCAGCACCATAATGACATTTCCGTTCCTTTTTCTTTCTTACTAGTGCCCAGTTTTGACTGTTGCTGAGTTTGAAGAGATATTTTCAAGGAGCAATATAAGACATTGCTTCAAGACCTGCTGGCAAAATGCTAATAGCTAATTTTAGGACCATTAATGCAATATGTATGCTGTAGGCTGCTTCCAAATATGAATTACTTTTATTATTACTAAAATCTGAAATTTCATCTTCTATTTTACTGAAAAAATTTTCCTAGAACTTTTTGTGACTTAATCATTGGGGTAATCATTTGGTCTCATCAACCAGGTTGGCCATGTCTGTGTTATCCACATTTAAAGTATTCATTTTGACAAACCTAGCAAAAAAAAAAGAATTAAGGCTTGAAGAGAACAGAAAAGTAGTGACACATATATAAGAATGTTTTGTCTTCAACATGACAGCATCCATGACAGCATACTGTAGAGTAAGAAAACTACACTTTTTTTAGGATTACAGTGCTTTTATAACAAAACAAAACAGATAAACCCCTTAAGATTAACATATCCAAGCAATTTGTTCAGATTTAAAGTAAATAAGTATTTAATCCTCCATAAATAATGATGCAGAAGGTAAGTAAAAATAAAATTTGTAATGCTCATGGAGCTATGTTAAGTCAGCAGAATGTTGTATTTTTCTTCTACTGTAGGATCATGAATAACAACCTCTCCCCCACCCCAATGTACAAACTGTCCTTTATGGGTTAAGAAAGATATTAAAGAATTGACTCTGATGCTCTTATCCTACAAGATACCCTGAAACATGGCATTGCTCTTGTTTCTGTCAAGATGGGATTGCACATTTGAGAAAATATGGTTGTTGATTTTAGTATTAAAGACACATCTCTTTCTATGCAGAAGTGCCCCATGTGACTATTTTAAGGAGGTGAACCAACTAGCACAGAAAAAAAAAAGGAGAAAAAATTTAACAGTCTAATCGTAATTCATAAATTAAATTTAGAAACTATGTCACTCTCCACCTATTTTTCCAGCTCGTGTTTCCAGATTAAGTCCTACATGGTGTAAAGCAACTGAAAATTTAAACATGCAGCCCACTTATGTATGAGTTACAACACACAGTAAAATCAGCTGTAAGCATGAGGAGACCATGTGGCCTCACTCTGAATGCAGCTCTAGGAGGAGTATGTAACAGACCAGAAAAAATAATTTATGCACACAGTAAATGATCATCAGCTTGCAGAAGGGCCCCTGTTAATTTTGCCATTTGATCTTCCATGCATAATTCTATAGTAAGCCTCAAATTAATCTGTCAAGCAAACATCAGGGAAGGATCAAGCTAAAGCACTAGCTGGTATTCTTGGTAAACACAGGAATGGCACTGCTCCTCAGATCACAGTGTGTAATTGCACTGGGAAATATGAAAATTCTCAATAACAATTTTTTACTACAACTACGTTTAAAAGCCAGAAACCAGCACGTTTTGGCCAGATAAAGATGTGATTACAGTCCAGATCTGCAAACAGAGCTAAGCACTTCGCTGCTATTTTCACTCTCAACATGAGATTGGCTCGTGAATGCTTTTGTTGGAAACAGGGTCTCAGTGCTTCCAGCTTCCAACACCTTCTGCTGGCCCACGTCTCCTACACAGCTGGGCAATTTCATTCTACTTAGCAAAAAGACTACAGCTAATTAAAAGCAATGTAGTCTTTTGGAAGGCAAAGAAAAGGGGTTATTCAACCCTTCCATCACTTCAAACACAAATTCTCAGATTCAGTTCTGCTACCAATTTTGGAGTAAACAAAACAGCACTGATTGCAAAATGTAGGCTTTAAAATAATTTTAAACATATTGAGATAATTGATATATTTAAATGTCACTTTCTTCTTTCTTGGAACAGTTCTACAAGATGTTTCAAAACCTTCAAAGGGGAAAAAAACATGCAATATTGCCAGTCTTTGAAGTACGTGTGGGAGATAACTCCAGCTAAGAGAAATCCTTCTTGTAAAGACAGTGTACATTTAACTACACTTACAATAAAATACATCCCTTCTTCAGACAGGCAACTGTTGTGTTCCCTACACTGAGCATCCCAAGGAGTGGGGATTTAGCAAGTGATCTCCTGCAGATATTGAAGTCAGAATGAAAGACATGGATGTTCATACTGATGGCTTTCAGTCCTAGAAGTGAGAAATCTGGATTAATTTAGTTAATTTCATTAAGACAGAAAGGAAGGAAAGGAAGGAAAGGAAGAAAGGAAGAAAGGAAGGGCTGTTCTCTCTTTCTCCAGCTGTATTAATATTAGATGGGTGCTACAAGCAGTTAGGCTTGACTTACAGAGCACTGTCCTTGCATGGAAGTCAGAAAATTGATTAAGGAAATCCCATAATTGCTGTAAACCACTACATTTTATCAAGCTTTACTCCCACTTTTTACAAGGAAAATACTGGAAATATTTCTAATTGGTAACTCACAGATCTGCCATAAGATATCAGTGGAGAAAACCACCACGTTGCAAGTTCAAGTGAATGACAAACAGTAAACGCCTGATAACAAGGAAACACTTATACTGTTCTTGTACTTCTTTTTTTAATACAAAATATAATCTCAATAATATTTTAAAAAAGTTTTTGAATTCTTGTTTTATAAGTACGAGAAACATTTTTGAAAGGAAGAAGCTCATTAACATACTGATGAAAACGTTAAATATTTCAAGATTCAAAAGAAATGTTGGAATCAATTAAACAATTTTCCACCCTGGAATTTCCACCTCTTATTTTCATACAACAGAAAACATCTTCAAAAACCAAAAGCTTCTAGAGTGTTTGAGACTCCCTCCACTCATAAAATAAGGAATGCCACAACTAGCTTCAGAAAAAACCCAATCTGACAGAGTATATTTTGTAAATCACAAAGTGCTCAGGGATGTTTCTTTTTTGTTGATTTTAACCCATTATAAAATACTGAACTAAAATGTTGTCTTCAAAAATGTGAAAAGTGGGAGGGGGAAAAGTATCCACTCTGAATGAGCCCAGACTTGGACTTCGCAGTCATGTCTATTCTTTTTTTTTTCTCTTTTTTTAATGAGAAAGTACATTTTGAGGGGGGGATGAAAAAGCACAGAAGAACAGCAAAACAGCACAGAAGAGCAGCAAATATTGAACCAGAAAGTCTCTCCAAATCTTTTTCAGTTTCACACCACTGCAGTACCCTTTTTATCTGAACATCTCTGTGCATTTCACAAATTTCCTGGCTGTAATGCTCCCAGACTGATAGCGCCCAGCAGAGCCAGGTACCAGTGGGGCCTCATTGTGCCAGCCACAGTACAAAGCACGATGGCAGATGTTTTATCTGCCCCAAATTGCTTCTAATCCAGTGGCCATGACACGTGGCTGACTGGTGATAGCACAATCACAGCCATCAAACAGGCCCTGCTCCGGTGACGTTGCCATGATTTCACACAAAGATTTAAAGTAATATTTATCAACTCCATGCATAAAGGTTTTACTCTGAAGACAATCAAGCATTTGAAATCTCCCCACTGACTTTTCAGGAAACCACATGTTACCCGGGCTCCAGGCTCTCCTCTTGCCAGCACAGTATGCAGAGAGCCAAATGTGCTCCACAGCCCTCTGGAAGCTGTCTAGGCAGAGTCCTTTTAGACACAGTTATTTCATTTTGAAAAAGCAGCTGAGGCTTTTCATTCCCTGTGTGGTATTTCTACTTCCAAACTGCAAGTGATCATAATTTCATGACAAGCAGTTTAGAAACAGAAAGAAAATAAACCCCCCAACAAAATCAAAATCCCAGGCTGACTACTTTCTTTATGTAGAAAATAGTAAATGTTCTACAGAAGTGACTTGCTAAATGACTGGATTTCCTCCCAAATTAAACAAATGCCCCGGGTTTGTCTCCACCTTCCATTTTAAAAATGGTATCAGAATTTTTGCATGCTTTTTCATCTGCAAGGTTGGGACCACCCTATAATCCTTAGTTTGAATGATCCATGATACAGGCTCTGATACTGCTTAACCACAGGCTTTCCATTTTTATCTTGTAGGCATAGCTAAAAATGGATTTTAAATGACACTGTTACAGAAGCAGTACTGTTTCCAGCTACATCTTTTACTCAAAGAAGGTTTTTGCTCCTTCAGAGCTGATTCGGCATTCAGACAAAATATGCAAATGGAACTGCTTAGCAAGGAGGAAGCAACTCCTCAAATTGATTTTCTTAGGAAGAAACTTCTGCTCTGCTGAAGGTTGGTTGCTCTCAGAAGATTTTTTCCGATCACTCAACTCTGCTCTTTGGCAGCTGGAGATGGTGATCTGTCAAGTCTCTCTTCAAGCAGTAATAACTTTTAAAAGTTTATTATTGTACAAAACCCAGATATATCAA
Organism: Margarornis squamiger; assembly: GCA_035222235.1. Lineage (NCBI taxonomy): Eukaryota > Metazoa > Chordata > Aves > Passeriformes > Furnariidae > Margarornis > Margarornis squamiger. Next base: position 85,717,039 of record JAWWTY010000077.1, on the reverse strand, counting down.
TAATGGGCTGCTGCTTAGCACCTGCTTAATTATTACATTCAGGCTACATCTTTTCCACAGGAATTTTTAATTTATCTCTAAGAGGATTTATGGGATGAATATGCTATTTAAAAAACAGATGATGAGGTCAGTGCAGCCCAAGGTATTTCATTTCATCATTTACAATTAACACGCACACTGGAAGTGCTGGAAAGATCTGAAAATAGCAGTGGATTTGGCAAATGCTCTCCCTGTCTCCCACGTGCATTTTCAACGGGAGGTAATGAAGACCAACAGCAAGTATACCGATATTGTGCAAATTAGAAAGCTCTAGGAGAGAATTCAATGAAAAAAAATGCCACAAAGAAGCATCAGATAGAGCTTTTATTTATTTCTTGCAGTACGTTTCACCAGTAAGAAAGATTAGCTTTCCTAAAGGGACCTGGTTGAGAATGAAGCTGGCTTCACTCTCTCTTCGTAGTTAACTTTCAACTGCCACACTTTGATGGCAGAATTCATTGAACTTATGTCTGCTTTTAAGAGAAATGCCCCTTCAAGCAATACTCTTTGACCAGTGTTATTATTTCTATCTGCCTCAGCAAACACAGAAAGAGCAGTTTTGATGCTGTCTTATTAGAGATGGGGTTGTGTAGGATGAACTAGGATATCCTAATAAACCTAAACTTCATGCATCGACCTGGAACCAGGGCATTGCTGTGAGAGCTGGCACTCTCTGGGAAAACAACTGCTCATTTGAGCTTGGAAACAAGTCCCTACAGTGAACTGAAACCCCAAGGATTTGCACAGATTTACTAATATATGTATAAGCTATACCATATAGAATGCATCCTGATGGAGACACAGCTTTATATTATTATTGTTATAGAAAAAGCAGCACTGAAGGAAGAAGGGGGAGAAAAAGGAGGGGAAGGAAGACAGAGAACAGTAGAGACTCAGGGGATGAATTAGTACAGAAAAGTCAGCGGTTTCATTTTCACTTGGCTCCCCAGGCCATGGTAAAGCCTGTACCTCAGCTTCTTATATTTAGAAATGGATGTCTTCCTGCAGGTTTATTCAGTGATTTGAACTGGAAAAAATTCTCTTGTTGGGGGAGGAAAAAACAAGAGGGTGAAACATCCTCTTGTGCTGCTAAGACTGAAATTATTTTTCAGATTGAACTAAGTCTGCAGTAGAATAAGACACCCAATTTTGAATCAGACCTTGGAGTTAAACACACTTAGATAATTTCAGCATTAGTGGTTAGACACAAAAAAAGCAGTCACTTATTTCTTAGTTTGTTAGCAGCTCCAGTCTCTGAAACACAACTTGGTTTCCCAGACACAGTTGGCAGAAACATCAGATTTTCAGTGTGTGAGATACCATTATTCTCCTTCTCATCACCCCTGTCACGTATTTACATTAGAAAAAAAACCCAAAACCTTTTTGTAAGTTACCAATAAACCAGAAAAAATCAAACAAATTTTTAATTCCAGGGAAAAAAATAATTAGTTTCTGGCACAAAATACCCTCCATTATTTGGCTGGGTCATCTTTATGCCTGCTGAACAATAGAAGATTGGGATCAAATTAAGAGGTGCTCTCAGCTACTTGATACCAATTCAAAGGTAAAACATAGCTGGAACAGGCAATTGCTTATGAAACTTATGCAAAGGGTAGAGGTATGCTGAGGGGAAGAGAAGGGGTTACTGACATTAAATCTGAGGGGTCTGCTGGAAACTTTCAAAGGGAGAAGGCTGAGCAGCAAATGCTGTCCAAAATGGATACAAATACGTTGTCAAGTTGCTGTGACAGATCCATTATGGGTGAGCAGCTTAGCAAAATGAACTCTGTCTCAACTGTCTCACAATATAAATGCCACAAACTCAGAAGGACTTCAGCTTCCAGTTCCCCCATCCCTTCCTCTGAGGTTAGTAAAAGTGACTTGGCATTGCAGAGAAGCAATAGGTCAAGAAAAGCCTTATCCACAAGAACAACAACTGTGGGAAAGACCCTCCTGTCACAAGCCAAATCTGTTACACTGTGAAACTACAAATTTTCAAACACATATGTTCCCACAGTTGCTCTCTTCTTCTCCAGCTGCAGAAAGGAAATTTCAATTCGGTTACAGACAAGTCATCTGTCTATTTGCATATTCTGAATTCTCAAATTACACAAAAACATCATAGCACGACAATTTTCTTACCATGAACTAATGAAAGAGAACAAGAAGGATAATGATCTAGAGGTGGTAGCAACTTCACTTTGTAATGTGACATTTCCTTGAGGTATTAGCAGTAATACTTTCAAATTCAATCTATGAGGTATACATGTGACATATATGGAAAAGTGAAAACTAGAGCTTTTAAAATGTGTTCAAATTTCAAACACAGAATATTTAACACACATGAGCCACCAGCCAAGTTGAAAGGACCTTCAGAACAACCACAGCAGCAAGACAGCAGGGTGCAGACTGAGAAAGGGTGAAGCACATTATCTCCACTATTCAGGAAGATTTCTCTCACGCTGTGACAAATTTATTAGGAAATACAATAATTTATAAGATATCCCATTATCTCTCTCCTTTAAAATTACTGCTAGAGCAAACACCAAAGTTTCATAGAGGATCTCTTGCTAATTCAGTACAAGCATTGCCACATGTGTAGACCTGAGTGCAGAGACACCTGGAAAAGTGTATCAGAAAAACAGGTTCAGCCAAACATGTCCTCCTAGCCACCCTGAGGAGAGACTAAAGTGCCCTCATTGTAGAAAATTCAGTTTATTAAAATCTAACCCTGGCTTTGCTCCAAACTCCATGTTTGATGCCACAAAATAGGAAGAATAACAAGGACTGCTTCCTGGCTGATGATCAGCTAGCTTAGTGTGTTGTTCCACAGGACTCGGTACTGCTGAGAAAGCACACAAAGGAAAAGTTTCATGGACAAGCCAAATCACACAAGAATCACTTTTATATCTTTCCTTGTTCTTTCTGATCTCCACCCTGCATCTTTTCCCATGCTAGAGCACAAGAACAATCCACCTACTGGTGAAGTCTTACTGTTTTTCAGTTCTACTCAGTGAACACACTGACAGCTGACACTATGGCTCCTGACCTTAGCCAAGGTCCAAGTGTGATTCTCCTGCTGTTGCAACCCAGCCAACACTGTGTGGCTCATTCATGGTGTGAGGATTCCTCAGTTACACCCAAGAGTTGGTCAACATTCATCGTAAAAATCAAATACTTTCTCACATAGTTGCTTAAAGTCACCTGAGTTACTCAGGGACAACTTCCACTCCCCATTCACCCACATGTTTTTTAAAGTACACAGTCGGGCATTTACTACAATACAGCTTTTTAAGACCTCTGTACCTTGATACTTGCAGAGAGAGGATACTGGTGCCGATTCTAGCTTTGAAGGTCTTCTGAGAGGGAGCTGAAGGGCTTTTGCTTTTCTTAAACTGGTCAGGTCCTCACTGGCCATGATTTTTTAATTTGTGTGTTTTGTCTGGGTTGGTGGTGTGTTTTTTTGTTGTTTTTTTTTTTTTTTTGGGGGGGGTATGTTTTGTTTTCATGGGTTTTTTTTGGTTTTTTTTGGTTGGTTGGTTGGTTTTGGTTTTTTTTGGGGGGAGTTGGTGTGTTTTTGAGCTTTTTTTTTTGTTTGTTTTGTGGGGTTGTTTTTTTGTAAACACCAATAATTATATTATTGTCATGAACTCTGATTAGATATCCAACCTAATAGACTTTGAATTTTGCACTTTAGTCTGAAAGGACTTCATTATATTATTATTATTACAATTTGTTGAAAGTAAGTGGTCCCCAATTTTTCAGTGTGACCACATTACACGAAAAGAAATATTAACTTATGGAAATATTTATGTGAACTAAGCTACCATTGTCAAATGATGACCTTTTGAGACTGGACAAAGAAACTAACATGAACTGGCAGACTGCCCTGAAACCTAAGGAGAAAAATAATGAGATCTAAAGCAGATTAGCATTTACTAAAAATCAACCAAACAACCCACACACATAAAAAACCAAAAAAGTAACAAAACAGCCTCCAGTCTTCAGTATTTACTGCACATATAATGTCAGTTGTTATTTTTATTGACATCTTTCTGAGCCTCTGCACATTGTAGTGCCCTCGAATAGAAACAACACTGTCAGAACAGAAATAGCCTCATTTTCAGCTCTGTCTTCACTAAAAGTTTATTTTAGTATTTTTCAACTCCCAATACATCTCTGTGGGGAACAGTATCCAATGCATGGCTTCTGAACCATAAATAATGATATCACAGTAATAAATAACTCTAATAATAAATTTAATAGCAAAGCAATATGATGACTAATTTTTAAAGGTGAGTTCGCTCTGAATTCTTATGTGTAGTGCATGTTCAAATTTACCTCTCCTGTACATTTGAACTACATGTGGATTGTGCTCCTTCATTTTCCCAACACACCACTTGTCAGCATTATTCCCTAACAGAGAAGCAACTTCTCACAAATACCTTCAGCAGATTCTATTCTCTTCTGCCATCCCTAGAGGACCTGTCTGAACTTGGCCATTATAGCTCCGATTTCATTCCCTTTGTCCTTTTGCTCTGTTCAAGCCATGCAACTGGTAATTAAAACAAAATGAATCAAGATGGGGAGCTACCAGCACAACAGGTAATTAAGCACTAGCAAGGAGAGAAAGCCATTATCCTGAGCCAGGGATAATGAAGGATTTTTTAAATTGTATTTGTTCACTTTCCCATCCCCACCAGTTTCTCATTGTAGCTCCTCCAGTATAACGTCTGTCTCTGAGCTGTCACCTTTGGGTTCTTCATTTTCCTCTCAGACCCATATTTTCAGCTTGCTGGAATTTTCTTTCCTGAAACAGCTGCCTGTGCGCCCATTTCCCCTTTTCAGCAGAGAGCTGTTCCTTTTGCAACAATAAAAGTCTCTCTATCTTTCTCCCCACATAATGAGCTATACACACATCAAATCCATTGGCTGACATCTATTTTCCTGGTGATCTTTTAGGACATTAATTATGCTACTTCAAAATATTTTAAGTGTGTTCAAGGCTTGACAACATTGTTTGCTATTCTGTCACTCCTGTGTTTCCACTTTCAGCTGGTGGCACAATTTATATTCCATTTTCTCAGGATCAGACCTTCTAAAACATTGGATACTTGCTCCTGACATATTTAGGGAAAAATTGATCCTCTTTGTGTAGCCTCTTTTAAGGAAAGATCTGTCTATAAAATACCTTGATCTTTTATGCTACAGAAGAGATACTTACACATGCAAGCACACACACACATGGAAGAAAACCTCTACTGAAAAGGTGAGCTCATGAAGTGTTCTCCTCTGAGATGAATCCTTCCCTTTCTGCAAGGAAGGAAAGATCCACATATTTCTGAAGCACCATTTTTCCTTTTTCTTCTTCCCATGAGCAAGAGTGGATTTATCCAATCCACAATAAAAGGCAACATAGCTGGGATAAAATATATCCATTAGATCCAGCGTTACCAATCACATTTGCATAAAAGACGTGCAACACCAATTTCTCTCAAGCACTCCTGTAATATGAATGCACCTCCCACTTGGGGTATTCATGCTCAGACCCCATTAAGTGCCTGCCTGTAAAACTAATTGCAAGGTATTACACACACATAAACTGATGTTCATTTTATCCAGGAAAGGATGAGTTTCTGAACTGCAAAGCACAACGTACTGACATTTTAGAAACTGCTCAATCTATGTGTGATACATAGGTATGGATGGCAAATTCTTCTGGTGCTAAAAATATTATATATTTTATATTCCCTGTCATTAAATTTACTGTCACTTCATTATCCCAGTGTTAGTCTGGTGCTACCAGTTTGCCTTTGATAGTCTGTATCAAAATGAATGAAAAATGCAAGTTAAAAACCCCAAACATATTTGATACCTTGAAATAAGTGATGGAAGTAAAACAGACTGAAAGGACTTAAACTCTCTCCTACACAGTTTCATAAAAAGAGAACTCTTAAGTATCAACACTGAAGTTCTAGAAATTTATCATTATGCTCATACTGTAAAGAAAGCACTGACATTTTTTCCTACCTTAATTTTTGAATCCTAACCATAATAAAGTGAATGTACACAACAACATATATTGTAAATAGGACTCAAAATCCTACCAGGAATATATATATCTTGTCTTCATTATTTCAGTAACAGTTGCCCTGCAACTTGAAAAATGACATCATTAAGCAGTCTTCTAAACTGGATTCCAGAGATGGCAAACTACTAGGTATTTGTCATTTCCTCTTTTTTTTTTCTTAATATTTAGACATTTTTACTGTAACTTTCACTTCAACTTGGTCAGATCAACTCTATACAATTAAGTACACTTCTCCAAAATCACACCTGCTTGATTGACACAAGCACTGCAGGACACCCCCATTTTCCTAACTGCTTCTGACTGCCAAAACCCCTCCAGAAATCATTTCCATGGTGGATGCCCCTGTGACAAGGGGTTTCAAGAGCCTCATGCAAGCTTAACTCAAATCCTTTCACATTTTCTTCACCACTTCTCTGGAACTGGAGCAGCCTCACATACTTCAGGGTAAGCAAAACTCCTGCTTGGCAAACCACCATTTCAGGATTATCAGACTAAACAAGTCTGCAGAGGTATGCCCTAAGTATTGAACAATTGCCATGAATAATAAAATTCAGCAAAACCCCACAATATAAAACTCTACCCTTACTGTAGTTTTTCTTTTATGTACCAGTGACATGCTAGGATACCTTTTTTACAACACTGCCAATCTGATAGCTGAAGAGAAACCAATGCCACTAAGTAATTTACCATCGTTGACCATTACTATATTCAAACAGTCATCTATTATTTTTGTGAGCATATGGGCTCTGCATCAATTACACTAGATTTTCTGAACTGTCTCCTCATATATGCAAATATCCTTTTTCACAGTAGAATACCTTACCATCTTATTTTAAGAAATAAGGTTTATTGAAGTTACTTTCTTTGTATTTCCTCATGTATATTTTTTCTAAATAAAAAGGTCACTAATAATATTTCAAACATTGTTTTTGAAGGGCCATTTGGGAGAGGTAGAAATGAGGTAAATTTTTGTTTCACTACCACCAATGGAAATGCAAAATAAGAAGGATAATACATCTATAGTTTGCACTTACACTAGCATAATTGAGATCAATATTGGTCATGTGGTGATAATGTAATAAGATGTGTCAAATTCAACTTACCTCTCACATTAGATGTCCATGAGCCACAGTTCTTCCTCAATCCAAAGAAAACTTGACCTGTTGAATATGAAGCAAACATTTTCACTCACGATGAAGTCTTGCACTTTTTAAAACAGGCTACAGATTTTTGTGAGGAAGAAGCAAAAGCACTTTAGCACCACAGACAACTTAGAATCCCAAAACTTTCTTGTCACTTTCTGTTACAATTCAAATACAGATAACTTAGCTTTAATAGTCAGTAACCTATTTCATTTTAATATTTATACAGTGTTCACTAGGGTACAGCATTTGGTTTTAAGAAGTATCTCAGAAAGAGGTACAAAACCCCCTGAAGGTTGCTGATTGTTAAAAATTGGTACACACAAATTTTTATGATGCCCTTTGAAAAAATCTGCAAAGAGTGGAAAATAAAGTCTGCTTTTCTTCCTTTACTTCCACTTTTCATCTTTGCTTTTTTTCTCTGTATTTTATCTCTCTCAGAGTAAAGTCAAAAGAAGGGAATGGAAAAAAGGGAAATGGAAAGAAATAATAAGGACTGTCAGGGAGATGAGGAGGCTCTTTTCTGCCAACAGTACCATTATACCAACTGCATTTTTATAAAATCATCTCTCTGAAAATCATAGCTGTCAAGTTTTTAGTTTTCTTATATTCACACAACCTAACTGAACTTGAACAGTTCTGCTGGGATTTCTTGAGCTATAAAGCAAGCCAAAAAGTTTCTAGTAGCCAGCGTTCACCAGAAAGCAGGCAGAAGTTAGAGGTGCCCAATACACATTAATGTAAACAAAACATATTTCTAATGCTAATATTCTTGAAACAAAACAGGTCAAGCTTTAACTCTCTACTAGCATGACAGTAACATAACAAATTTTTATTAGCTGACTGTGACTTTGAGATGATACAATACACAATCTATATCTTTTAGTGTACAGAACTGTAACAGTGCTGTATTAATTGCTTCCCAAGTGAAGCACCAAACATGAATCCACCATTACTGACTTAAGTTGTTTCAATGACTCCACTTAAGCAGCACAGGAAATCTTATTTCAGAGTAAGCTAAGAAAAAGTATGCAAGCCAGGACCATTTAACCTATGATACCTGATTTTTTGACACAATATCTATTAACATGGTCCTTGTTATTTTTCCCTTGGTCATACAGGTGTAGAAACTCCGCTGCATCAGAATGAGATCAGTAAGCAAAGGCTGAATCCCATTTCTACTCAGTTGAATGGCAGAACTTTCATTAACTTGATAGGGAGTGGTATCAGTGCCTGAATGGCAAAAGCTATCCTGCAAGCCCCCTTCACTTGCCTTGGGCTAGAATTATATCCATCAACATGTTAGGATATAAGAGGGAGAAAAAAAGAAAAAAATGCAGTTGTTTGGGAGAGTTGAGAGAGGAGATGATTTCCATTATTTCCATTATTTGTTTTGTGGTGAGCCATGTTTACACATAGCCAAGTGCAAACAAGAAAGCAAAAACTAACACTGTTATGTGCTACAAGGAAAAAGCCAGCAATCTGCTTTTATAATGCATCAGAAAACTTCCTCAGGAATAATACTGTCACACACACTTGCATAGTATGAAGAGGAAAGAGATGCAGACCATCAATTTTCTAATATTACCTGCAAGCAAAATCCCTCATCACACACTTACACCTTCCTATAAATTGTTTGCTTGTTTGCTATCACAACAGTTTTCCTAGGGAACATTTCAATAATTAAAAGAGATGAGCTTGAAACCAGCTGGACAATACTCTGCAGCTCAGATTAAATGTATCCACTGCTTTCAAACAAACAATTTACAGCTGATTCTCTGCCCTCAGTGCTGTGGACTATACTTCACTTTGCCTTACACTTCCTGTGGCTTGAATATCTTTGAAGTAGTATTTGCATTAGGTCATTGGAAGCAGTCAAACCTCTGTCTTTGAAAGTATTAGGAGAAGGAAATGAAACCAGCTCCTTTAGTCCCCTGCTGTTCTCAGAAGGGTCTCTCTCTGCAGTTCTCTGAAGGTGCACAAATCCTGTGGGCTATAATGGGTGGTCCAGGCATTTGAGAAGGCTCTGCCCTAGGAATAGCCATGACTGAGAAAGGCTTTCACAGCTCTTCCAATGAGATCTCAAAACACTGTAAAGGAGAGCGGCAGGATAACCACTGACATATCTACACAATTTTTTAATCTATCTGCTAAAGTTTGAAGGAAAAAAATAGCTTTGTTTGGTTTTTTTAAAAAAATTTAAGATCCATTATGACTTTAAGAATATTACTCATTATGTTTTCTATCTATAGTGCCTTTCTCTTTATTTTTATTTTGGATTAGAGGAAGGTTTATGTATCGACCTCAGTACAATGGAAATATAGTAGCAACATATTCAATCATTGATATGTATGTCTATCTGGATAAAAAATTACTTTGAAAATTCATACAGTAATTTTAATACAGAACACTTTTCTTCTTTTAATTTGAAGTATTGTATTTCCTCATGCACAGAAATGAAGAAACATTTCCTTTTCAGATCAAGATGGAGTTCATGACAATCTTCTGTTTGCTTCTTTCTTTCAAAAGACAGTGCACAACACACACAGTTATGCAATACTAAAGAGGAAAAGGTCCTTGAGTGAATCCTATTAGATGTGCTGTTTGCTGCTTGTCTGCAATATGGCTGTTTACAATAGAGAACATTTTATCTTTGGACTAAACTGTCAGAGAAGGAAAACGTGCAAGTCACACAAACCAACATTAAAAAAAAGCAACAAAAAGAGTAATTTGCTCAGTGAGTAATGCAAACTATTTGTCATGCAGAGTTATTCTATTTTCCTCTTAAGGTTGTTTTATGTTTACAGCATATGTTATTTTATTCTCCCTCAAGTTACAATTTAAAGACCCTCAAGTTTAAGTTGTTACTCCCTAATGTCTGAGACAAGACATTAACAACAACAGATCAGATAGCACAGTGCTCTAAAGACACAGGTTTGGTCAGCCACCACTCTGGCCCTGTGCAGAGCTTCCCAATAAGCTAGTCATGATGGGATAAGCAGAGCAAAACTAGATGTCCTGGAGAATAAACTGCTATCCTTCATGGAAAGGACAAACAGACAGCAAAAGTCATGCAAAGTAAAGACAATGTGGGATACCTTTGGTGGAGATTGCCCTGTCTGCGGCTCTCATGGGATCAGGCACAGAGGGGAGATGTTTCTAACATGAAATTTAAGAGAAATCCAATGACACTGCTTCTCTTTTATGCCAACCCATAGGGCAACAAAAGCCTGTGATACAGCAATTCCTATGTCATAGCTGTGCAGCATCAGGAAACAGTAACTCAAAGCCAAAACAAAACCCCCAAAACACATGTGGAAAGATGAGCCCTTGATTTGAGGTCTAACTTCAATTTTTTTGCACATCACACAAGCCTGCATACTCTCCTATAGTGATCAACCAAGATAAATTTTCTCATTGCTGTCTTCTAGCCATGAAATGCTGTAAAACACTAGATAAGGATTACTTCTTTCATCCAGCACACCAGGAGACCACTGGCAATTTCTTTGAAAGGAGAGGACTTTAGATAGAAACAAAAAAGGCAGTGTTGATTAAAATAACTCCTGTATTTTCTTTTGAAAAGGAGTTTAATATAATTGAGGAGTTGAAAGTTTGGGGATCTGAGTTATACACTCCTTGTGTGCTCAGAGTATACAGAACAAAAATGAGTACTGCAAGCTTTTCCGAGGCTGTTTCTAGCCAAGGTTCATTATCTATGGACTTCTGAAAAAGAAATCCCAAGCCCTCAAACCAAACCACCTACACAATTGTAAGAGGTTACCCAGTTAGATAGTGTAAATTTGCATAAGGGACACAAAACTCCCCAAAATCTCTCTATCAAACCACTGCCATAATGTTGTAATACCATTTTACAAGAGAGGCCAGTGAAGACTGCTATATGCTTCCTCTGTTCCTACGAAAACACTTTGTGTTTTTGTTTTGGTTTGTTTGCTTGTTTTTAAATTTAATGAAAAGCAAACAAAATCAGCCTCACAAAGAAACATTGAATTTCGTGGCTGGCATTTTGGAATGCTTTATCTCTAAACTCTAAAAAGACTAAATTGTTTTAAAATTGTGTTACAAGAGGCTAGACCTTCTTAATTCACTAATGTAACTCTGAGAAACATTGCAAATTAACACTTTTAGATAAATGAGCAGACAAGGCAGAAGTGAGAGAAGGAAAACAGTTCTGAAACAAAGGTCTGCATCTCAGTTACCAAAAGCTAAAGCTAAGATACAGTTGCTAAAGACATCAACAGCACAATGCTTTACATACATTCAAAACATTTAGCTACAATAACTTCTACCATATTAACATTTTCCTACACCATAAATGAATTCAAGTGAACTCCAATTATTGTGCAGACACATTTCTGATGTAACAAAGTGAAAAGGAGTGATGCAAAATGCAGTAACTTATTGAGAGGCTGACAGCCACGAACTTCCAAGGCCAGGTACCACGTGCTGGAAACAGCACTGCAGCACCTGTGTCATGCCAGACCATTTGTGCAATCAGAGGTGTGTTGCAAGTTGCAGGAGTCTTGCACCTATCAGGCTCCTGTGAATTGCTTAAAGAAGGAATGGAAATTAAACACACCACACAGAATTACACAATGAGACCGGCACTAATGACATGTCAGGAACAGCATTAAAATGGAGCATTTAAAAATTCACATGTGAAATGATAACAAATACAAACGTGTGTTTAGCACACGTGGGCCAGATACTTCAGAGTGCCAAGCTGTACTGTCTCAGAGTTGTGCTCAGAGAGGAGGTCTGCAGGCTCTTCTTCAAGAACGTTTTTTATTTATATTGTTCAAATTGTGTTTGAAAGTCAGGTGGACTTCTGGATATTAAAAGAAAAAACTAACAAAAATACTTAAGCACCTAAATTTCTGTTTGTATATGTACACACTTAAATATAAATTTATGTTCCAAACTTCTGCCAGCTGTTAAAAGTTTGAGTCAGACTGGACCACCATACATGTTGTAGATCTCCACATCATAGGAGGCTCTTAGTTCTGTTTTCTACTTTGCTTGTAAGATTCTTATCCCTTTGTTTTTTTTAAATAAAAACTTCTTTTATATCAGATAATAAAACTAAATTCCTTGGGATAGCAGCAACAAAATATTTTATCTTCTTAATTTTCTTCTCCACAAACTTATTCATAATTTCAGAATTACAAAACTTTTAAGGCCTGACATAAGACTAAAATATGGAGATTTTTAAGAGATCTTTGTTACCTTTTAGAACACTTTACCACCCTGCTTGTCAGATTTCAAGATCAAAGATCACAACTGTATGTGCAGGCTCTTTAGCCTTCCAAAAAAGACATACAAAGAAAGTCTCAGAAATAATACCTTAAATAAAGGCAAAGGACTTGGGATTCTCATACCTGCTGAAACACTTCATTCACATTCACTGACTAAATCCATTATACACGTTGACAGCTTTAGATCTATGTATTACATTTTGGGGAATAAATGCCACTACATAGTTAGCCTTTATAGTGCAAAGCTTTTATTTTGTGTATAAATCTGCGCTTAATGAGCCTTGAAAGAGATGATTGCTAAATAACAGCCTGCTGCATTCAAGCTCAACTGCCTCCAATTATATTGTTTATAATTATATAATTGTACAATATAATGTGTGTCCAACAATCCCTGTGTTTTATTACTGCACAGCACTATGACACCAGCGTAAATCACCTTTTCACTTTCACAGTCAGCCTCTTTCATTTTGCTTAGTCAGCCAACACAAATGCACATAGAACTGCACTTTTGACTGCTGAATGCATCAAACCAGCTTACCAGCCTCAGCAGAAATAAGAAAGTAATGGAAGTGGTCAACTCACAAAGATGAAAGGGGAAAGAAAGGTACTCTCTATACAAGGAAGTGAGGGAGAAACAAAAAGGGAAAAAAGTAATTAGTGCAAAATCATACATAGTATTTATGAATTTTGTTTCTTAGGGTGTTTGTTGCTGGCAGCTGCATCCAAATATCGTGCCTATCCAAAACACCCATGAGAATCAGTGCAAAGCCGCTGATGTTGGGAGGTAACGTTCTTTGCATTATTCTTACTCCTATATGGATACTGCAGCATTTGCTGAAATGGCACTAAAATTAGCAAGAGTCTAATTAGCAAACACACCATTATGCTGTTAAACACCTACACAAACCTCACTTCTTTCTCCACCTTCAAAGAACAACATTTCTGCTCTCTGTTCTGCCATTTGAAAAGTAACCCAATTTTTAATCAGCAATTTAATACACTGGCACTCAGCATATAATTATAATAATTCCTGCCACAGAAATTTAAGCCCCAAACTTAAAACTCCATAAAACTCCTTTTGGACTTAATAGGGACAGCAGTTTTGTTTTGTTTTGAGGAACCTTCTTGGACACACCTTCCAAAGTAATAAAATTCTTGGTTTTAATGTGGCATAAAGCCCTCTGCCTCCTTCCTCTCTTCAGCCACACTCTCCACACAGGCATCCCTTATTTCCTCTTTAGCCCACAAGCCCCCACAGCCCGGTCTCCTGGCCTTTTAATCAGGGAAGCTCCAGTACCGCAACCCCCTGTCAGAACGGCTCCCGTCAATCTCCCCATCAGTGGGGGGCACCACACAGCTGCCTACTACACTCACTTCTCTGTTCTTTTTGCTCTTGGCTGCCTGTAAAGCATCGACTTTGAGTTGGTCTAAGCTGACTTCTCAAGCTTGCAGCTTAGATTTACACAAATTAATACACTGAAGTTGAACCCTCTGAAACTATGATCTTTTTAATGTTTTCAGAGTCCTTACAAGGCTATTAGATAAGCCCTTACAAAGGTAATTCAGATATAGGGCTTCACATCTTCTGAACTACCCCAGCCTGTCCTCTTCCCTCATCAGCATTTACACACCTTTAAAAATTCTGCACTTGGAGGCACATGTACAGCAGGATGGCTCTCCCTGTGCTTGATGAGTCAAATCACCATCTGGTGAAATCCACCACTATTGTTATTTTAACAACTTGGACAATTTACTAAATTGGGAGAAGTTAGTTTAAAACTATGATTAATTTTTTTCAATGTTACAAATACAATTACTGCAAACACCTTCTCAGGTCAATTACCTTCAATATTGCATATCACTTCCTAAACAATCCCTTAACTAGAGTCAATGATTATAGAGAAGCAAGAGACCTGAACTTCTCTTCAGTTTAGATGCTGCTTAGGAACTGCAGACTAAATTAAAAATCAACATGTAATTATAATTATGCAGTTGTTTTAAAAGAATAACTGCATGACTTTCTTTGATTTTGAGGAAATGTTTCACTATTATTTGTCAAGCAACCCACTTTTATATTCCATTTCTTATAAAAATTCTTCCAACTGACCTTAGTACAAATGTTTGTATTGTGTTGAATAGAAAAATATCAGGCAGTGGAAACCATGATCATTATCTCACGGTTTTATAAAACCGGGTGTCACGGCAAGAAAGTCCACATAAATCACAATATTAACTTGCACTTAGATTTAGCAAATAATTTTCTACAAACAAGCTTGTTGAACAGAATCCAATTAAAGAAAACATCCAAGGGCAGGAGGGAAAAGATGCATTGAATAGGCAGCCCACACAGTTCTCACAGCCACTTGGTCTCTTGGTCACAATAAAGAAACCTAGGTCTGACTGTGAGCCCACAGGGAAAAGCAACATGCTGTCAGCACAGGACATAGCACCACTTTTAGTCCCAGCACAGCTGCCAGATCCCCCAAACTACTCAAATATACTGACCCAATTTCCATCTGCTGTGCTGCTCTAACTAAATAACTAGCAGACTCCCCGCCCTGGTGCTCGGCCAAAGCAAGCATTCGTGCACCTTGCCTTGAACACTGGTGCTCATTACAGCAACAGGAATGATACTGCTGATGGAAGAGATGCTTTCTGCTAAATTGTGAGAGCATAAACACACCTTAAATTGCTAAAGCTGTTAAATAAAAAGCATGTTTCTAAAATTCAGAGTACTTTCATTTGCCTTCCTGTTTCCAAGTCTCTGGGATTTACTTTTCCACATTTACACACTTTCCACTGCAAAAATAACAGATACATGTTTTTGTTTTGTTTTTTTCTTCCTGAACAAGTACCAGTGCTTCAAGTGTTATCCTTTTTCCACTTTGCTGAAGGGGAAGGTAGTGTGAGCATTGCAGTAAGGAGAAATAACCATTCCAATACATTGCAGTATCTTAAGTGTGTTACCTGGGAGTAGCTCCACAAGACCCCACTGTTCATAAGCAGTGCCTCATGCATGAAGTGATGACACCCTGGGTGTTTTGGCATTTTAAATAAAGAGGCATCTGAACTCATTCTCACCTGGCTTGTTTTCAAGCAGAAAATTAGGTCCAAGCAAAAGAGAGAAGAAGCACTTCGTTGGAAACAGAAAGGTAGGGCAGGGGCAAATTTAAAACTGGTAGGGGAGGCAGAACAAATGAGGTAAAAATTTGTTACCAGCTGAGGAAAAAATAGACATCAGGAAAGAAAAGTCAAAGCAGGTTAGGTCTTAAATTTTGTGTCAGTTTTCTTTTACACATATAGTGCATTACTTTTGAAAGGCTTTTTAGTAGACCTATCTGCACTTGCTTCTGCTTCACACTTCTGCGAAGTCAGAACTGTCATAGTGATTTGGATTTTGTCCATGTTCTTTAAAGGTTTTTTTCCTGACTGCTATATATGGACTCCTTGGACTCCAGAAATTTCTGAATTTGTGTTGTTTTGCACTTTTAGAATATCCACGTAATATAAGAAATTGTCTGCTGTAGCAAAACTGCTTCAGAAGATACATTTTTTTTTTTTTCTTTTTTTTTACACTACCACTCTCTGGAGAAGTGGTATCATTAAATGAAGTAGTCATTGTTTTAAAAGAAATAACAAAAATATTTATAAGCAAGTATTTTTAAACAATAGTGTATGCTTCAATTCAAATGGAAAAAAAAATAGTGAAGGTAGAGACAAAAGCAGACACTTATGTTTGTCAGATTTAAGAGCAAAGAGTCTTCCTGTCCTAACCATTGATAAAAGCCACTTTCTGCCACTCAGAGGTATAAAGTGACATTAGAGAAGAAAGCAGCTGGAAGAAAATATGCATTAGATATCAGAATTTTTGCTGAGAAATGGAAACCTGCTACTCTGTAGATACTAAACATAGCAAACACTTCAAGTGGATATCAGCTTACTACACCTACATGGATGAACTGTTGCTTCCACAAGCACTGCTACCACATGCAGCAATTTTCTGGCTGGCTTTTCCATTTACCCCAGGAAAACAAAAAACCAAAAAACACCTTTCTTTTTAATCTGCAAAAGTCCAGGGAGATGCACATTTAGCATTCCGAACTGTATGCACTTTAAGCCCTGAATTTGCAAAAGCTTAAATGAAATCTGAACAATAGGAGTCTTCTACAATGCATTATTTCTCCTAGAATGTGTGTGGGTGGGGGCGGAATGCACAACTGAAAGACTTCACAGAGGTGTGTGAGGTTGCACACCCAGCAATAGTATTGTTGACAAAGAGCTATCAGTTACTTTGACTTCCATCTCAAACAATCTTTGAAAAAGTGCCCAAAGCTTACCAAATTTTATATACATGAGCTTTCTTCACAAAGTTGAAGTACTACAAGAGGGTAAAATATTCTTTCATCACAAAATCTACCTCCATTTAAGAAAAAAATTGATGTTAGTGCACATGAATGTAAATTTTTCACTACTTTCCTTGAACAGTCTTGTACCAACAATTTGAACAATAGATTGTTTCAATTTATTTAATTTTACACAAAGAGATTTCAAACACATTTTTCCATCTCTGTCTTTCAGACAACCCAGCACAACTGAAGGAAAACTGTGTTCTGTTTTCTTACACTATTTAATGGGATATTTGTTGATTAAAATAGCAGTAAAAGTAGAAGTCTTTATTCAGAGGTTCATCAAGCATTGTATGCCTCAATCTCATTCTGAAAAGAACCTGTAGATGCCACTATGTATTTGAATTCATAATGGAATATGAGAAAAAAACCAGATCAATGAGACTTATCTTAACAAAACGTGCTAAAACACTTCTTAAAGGAAATGGAAATTAATAAAGACAAAGGCAGTCCCTCAATATTAGATTTTACTGTGCACTGAGGTTCATGTCCTTGCTGACAGCTGGCAGGTAAATACATTACTGTGAGTAACCAATATACATTCCTTGATCAAACACTAAGTCCACAACAGGAATTTAAATGTTCCTGTCATCTTTATAAAGTACACAGATGTGCAAAAATGATTTTGCATTTTCTGAAGATGCCCTTCCTTCCATGCTTTCTCCCCACAATCCTTTCTTACCTTGAAAAAATAGGTTCATTACCCAATAAAAATGTTATTAGCATAATTTTTAAGGCTGTAGAGTATCAGGCTATCACAGATACCATAAGACACAATAATACATAGTTCAGCCACTGGTCACACAGATTTTGACTGTGCATGTCAGGCAGGGATGGGTTCAAATATTATAGAATTTGAAAGTGAGCACCTTTTCCATTTCACATGTAAAATATATGGCTGATTCTAAAGCCTTAATTGCTGGGTATGGTACTGATATCAGGATCAGCTGTCTTTCCACATGGATTCATCTGCAAGAAGTCTCAAAGCGTGTCAATGTTGGCATTCTAGGATCTCCATTTCCCACAGTGACATATTTTACTTCCACTGTCTCTTAGAAAAAAAGGGCTCTCTCTTGCCCTGAAGCACTAACAAGGGCAGCTTTTCGGCCGTGCTTTCTGAACCCTCTTCTTGTGCCACCAGTGAGGAGAATTACTGCAAAGGCCAATGACAGTTCACAGGAGGTTACAAGACTTTTCAAGGTTCACCTATGGAATCAGATCTTGGGTCATCTGGCAGTTATACAAGAGCCCTAAATGCCAACAGCCATATGTCTGGAGCCTGTACCTAAAAGAATCTTCAGCTTTTCAGAAGAAGTGCTTGTTTCTTAAGGGAACTGATATCCATCACTGAATGCTGCTCTCTCCCCTGAGATTAGTTATTGGTTATTGCTCTTAAAGCAATTTATTGGCTCACTGGGAGAACAGGTAACTCCCTATCTTACAGAAAGGACAAAGGGCAACCTATCTCCCTTCTGTGAATTCACATGGCCTCTTTAAACTCCTCACAAAGCCCCACTGGGAAGTTGCTCTGAAGCAGGACTCTTGAGTGTTCTCCTTTCTAAAAATGCTGACATTACTCTTGTGTCTCCTTTCAAAGATTTTTGTCACCGTTAAGACAGGCAGAGTTTCCCTTCTGGGCCCATCAGTAATTCTCTGGACTGTCAACCAGGGAAGTTTCCAGCTCTAAAAGCATAGATAATCTAAAAAAAGTAACACTTGCCCGTTACTTTCCCGAAGTTCTTAAATCCTTGTACTTATTCTTCATCAGTCTGCCAAAACCATTCATCTGATGCTTTTCATTTTGTTTTGCTTTCCATTTTAATAGTACTGATTCAGTTTTTAGCTCTGTCCCCTCATACGAATGTTTCCCTGTCTGAAGTCTGACGGATTCTGCTTGGACATTTTAGCAGGAGTCCCTTGTATGAGACAGGACACTTGTTTTTTCTTTATTTTTTAAACTGTGCTGCATTTACTGAGCTAACAACTACTAAGGGATCCAGCCTGATTTTGCATAGCAAGTGAGATGTCCTACATACCCGCAGTATAACTCATTCTATGAACGAAAAAATTATCAGGGAACAGCAAAGCTACGAAGCATGAACTCTGTGTCCTTAAGTAGCTCTTGAGGAACAAGACTGGGTCCAATCAGAGATGAGCATGGGCTGTTCAGGACCACCATTATCTCCACACAAAGCCACTTCAGTCTGCACTGACTTCTGAAAACAAGTGCAGCACGGACACACCTGCATGGAGCCAGCCTGGGTCCCAGGGAGATTTATGTCCCCAGACTTCAGACTGCAAGACCCACCCCAGAGTTCTTCCACCTCAGAGCTGGCCCTGGAAGCAATCTGTCCACATCCACACATATTGAACATGATCTGTCAGATGGGAGCTGGGTCCCTGTGGGTAATGGCACCAGTGACAGCAGTGCCTCCTGCCCTGCACCAAAGCACTGCCACCCTAAGGGGACATGATCCCCTGCCATTAACAGATTAGCAAGAATGGGGGGGTGTGCTTATTCTCAGCCTTAATGGTGGGAGAACATCACCAAAATCACTGGAACTGAAACTGCACCCACAATGCTGCTTCAGATACAAATCCCATATTTTCATAAGGAGAGCAGGAAAAGGGGAAGTTTCTTTCTTTGTATGTCATGTATAATCATAGATACTTTCTCTATGAACAGTCAGTGAAAGTAAGTATGAAATGCAATGGACTGATGAGGTCAGAGACCTCATTAATTTATTACAAAATAGGACTTAATGTCTGTGTTTTGAGGCAAACTACTACATGGAAAATGGTGACAGGAAAATCCAGGACAAAGAAGCACCGTTATGGTACACTTGGAAATTCTAATACAAGTATGTTTAGAAGCTTTTGCAACATTTTGGCTTATGGAGATTCTGAATCCCCTAAAACCATGCTACTTTTTTATACTTCATGTAACAGCCTAATTAATTCTATTTTGAAACATAAATGGATCAGAGTTATTTTAACATGCAAATTCTAAGACAAACAAGGTTTTATGTGTCTCATAAATGTTTATATATCAGGATGTCTCTTGATGGAATATTCTTGCTGGTCTCACACATCTTCCTTCAAGAAGAAAACTATTAAGATAATCATCAACAAGATGTAAAATTTGGAAACAAAACCTATGTAAAGTGAGGAACTTTTAACTATCCTTTCCAAAAGAAATCCATCCTAGGAAGGACAGAACAAGGATGAAGAAAATCTGGCACTGTTAATGGACTAAAGATAAAGGTGCTGTAACCTGTATGCTGGCCTGTCATGAGTGTTATTCAAAAAGCAAGGTCAGGTCCTTAATGGCTAAATTGAGTTTTTTATTTTTAAATTTTAAGCACAAGTGACAGTGCAACATAAACTAACTTATGGGATCAATTCTGAAACCATTAGAATAAGATGGGTCTCTTATCCCTACCCACAAAGCAATTTAGTCCCTCTACATCCCATCATCAAACATGATGGGCTTGATCTATGTTGATTTTGAGATTGGACCAAAACAGAACAAAAGCTGAGAAACCATGGGCAGCAAATTCTGCCATAAGCAAAGATATTTTGTGTTTACCATGAGGAGTTGAACACATCTGAAAATACAGCTCTGTTAAAGAATGAGTTTTCCAAATAGTTGCTACAGACGTTCTTTATAAGGTTGATACAAAATCACGAGACAATAATTAATCAAGCTCACGTGATGCAAAGATCCAAGACTTAGGTTAAAGAGTAAAATGTTCCCTTTTCCAGGTACTTTGGAACATGACTTATAAGCTGCCCTCCACAGATGCTTCTACAAGCACTGGTGTGAAAAAAAAAGGGCCACAGCAGTCAGCACCGTGAAGTCTTTTGAGACTTTGAGCAAGCTGCAGCCACTTTCCAGAGAGATAATCACAATTTACAGAGATGCCCAGAGCTGGCCAGTTTACCCTGGGGATCCTTTCTGCCTCCAAGGCATCTCTGCATCAGGAAAACACAAAAATGGCTTCTTATTTCTCATTCTGTTTGGCCCCAAAACCTGCGCAGTGCTTCTGAAAATGCAAGAGGGAAAGAAAACATCTGTCAGGATATCTCAGTACAATTTTTCCTTGAAAGAAAGCCTGCAGCATCAAATAGGGAAGATCAATTCCCAATAAAATGTTAATAACCCATAATAAAGATATTTCTACCTTACACCTCAAGGGCAAAACCAATGCAAAGGTTTAAAAATATTTTCTAATATGTTATATGTGATATCTTTTTAAGTGAAAGAAGTCTTTAGATACAATGCAAAGATGTTTCTCTCTTCAGTTTACAAAACCAAATTCTTCAAATCCAGAGGGCTCTCTTTCACTTTTTTCATGGTCTGATTTATGAGGTCTTTAGTAATGATGATTACTGTTAGTATTTATGATGCCATAAAAATATCATTAACCTCATTTAAAAATGAATTCAGTGTCTTCCTCTGTTCTATCTATCCTCTAGCCTGCATTTACATCGGTTAGTATGAGAAAAGAAAAATCGGGAATATTTACAAGCCTAGGGCTCTGCAGCTCTATAAATTCTTTCTCAGAAGAACTACAAAGTTGCACTAGTAAGTTATAAAACCAATAAAATATCTCACAGAAGACAAAGTTTCACAAATAATTTTCAGACATCACAGACATGTTTGTGAAAATTTTGATCTTATGCATTTTGAAAATTGTAGGTCAAAACCTCAGTTATGGTAGCCTAAGTGACAAAAACATTATTGCTTTTGGTGCAATTTTAGACACCTACAAGATGGACATTAGGAAGACTTTCCATAGTTAAGAGGGTTTGATTTTAATTAGTATTTTCCGAAATATTTTTTCCAGACCCACTTTTGCTTGTTTTTGTTTGTGAATGCCTCCCTCATTAGTTACCAGTAAGATCATAACCCATCACTGCTGCAGAACCACGAGAGCACTATGATAACACCTGGGTTTGGAACACCAGCCACTTTACTGCTTTCTAGCAGTACCCTGGGGGATTTCAGTTTTGTATTTAACCTCACAAGAGTACATTTGTGGATACTGAGTTGTATATTTTTGTTGTCAAATCACATTCTGTAAACTTTAAGACAGACTCAGCCCCAAAAAGAAGATCTAAATATAATTAAAGCACGGAGATGGAAGATGTTGAAGAATGAGTTCTTTACCTTGTCAACAGTTTCTGGTAGATTTCCATTAAAGCTTCAAAGACATTCACAGCTGAAGGTAAATCAAATAACATGTCTGATACTACTGGGAAAGGTCTGAATTTGCAAGGATCATTCAACAAACCGCAGCTTATGTTCTGTGTCTTGCTACAGAGAATCTAGAGTGATAGATTATTCATTAAAACAAAAAATAAAAAACAAAGCAGCCAACCAAACAAAAAAAAAAAGCTAATTGGAATGGGAGTTATCAGAACAAACACCATGTGAACATAGTAAAATCTGAAACAGGTAAATCTGTTGTGGGCATTCTGGCTTAGGTGCTTAAAATAACCACTGTGCATCCATATAGTTCTAACTTTAGCCATTAAACATTGTCCTCTGTCTTCCCATGTTTTCCGGATCATCTAAATCTGCTCATTTTTCCCAAGTTCTCAATTTAAATATTTTGTACTTCAGAAAAAAAAAAAAAAAAGATACACAAACTTTCCCTGATATCATGTAAATTCAAATTACTCTTCAGATAAGTTTTAATTCTGTCTTCCTTTGTAATTCCTATTAAATGAGTTAAAAATCCACTATACCTACTTAAAAAAATTCTTCAAGACTTGGCAAGCAGAACACTGGATACTATTTGAAAGACTTCAGCCCCAAAACTTTTGAAACCATTTGAGCAGTACATTACTGAGAGAAGTTGTTCCACTTATTATTCCATTTACTGGAATCAAAACTTAAAATTGAATACAGCAGCAAAGAGAAAATTTAAGCATTCTGGTGGAAGAGCTTACCACTGCACAGCAGTCACAGTCATCACCACCACTAGGTTTGACTTGGTAATATTTTCCCTCCCTCCAAGTAAAGTAGAACATTTCCAAAGAAATCACCCTGCCACAACCCGTTTTGCACTTGTTCTTGTCTGCTTTGCTCTGTAGCTTTGACTACAGGGAGGCAGGAGGGGAACTATTATGGTTTAACTCCAGCTAGAAACTAAGTCCCTTGGAGCCACTCCTTCACTTCCCCCAGGGTGGGAAGGGGGAGAGAATTGGAAGAGTAAAAGTGAGACAATTGGTGGATTGAAATAAAGACAGTTTAATAGGGAAAGCAAAACAAGGAATTCTTTCACCACTTCCCATGGGCAGGCAGGTGTTACCCCCAGGAAAGCCAGGCTCCATCATGCCCAGTGGTGACTTGGGGAAAACAAATGGCATCACTCTGAATGTCTCCCTCTTCCTTATTCTCCCTCCAGCTTTATATGCTGAGCATGATTACATATATATGGAATGTTCCTTGGGTCAGTTGAGGTCAGCTGTCCTGGCTGTGTCCCCTCCCAACTCCTTGTGCACCCCCAGCCTCCTTGCTGGTGTGGGGGGGGTAAGGTGACGAGCAAAAAAAGGCCTCATTGTTGTGCAAGCACTGCTTAGCAGGAACAAAAACATCTCTGTGTTATCATTGTTCCCAACACAAATCCCAAACAAAGCCCCCTATCAGCTATGAAGAAAATTGACTCTCTCCCAGCCAAAACCAGTACAGGAGCAAGACACAGGGGTACCTTGCTACAATACACAGTATAGTCCAGTGAGGGCTACCCCACTTACAGAGCAGAGTCCGTAGTGAATATAGAAGCCAACAGGAAGACACGAGCTGCAATTCATACACCACAGGGCAGTAGCACTGTGAAAAAAAGCATTTTAATTTGTGTATTGAGGAGTGGGAGGGAAGGGACAATTAATTAAAGATCCAACTGTCTAAGAAAAACAAAGTAAAAATTTAGACTGAAATAGCCCTCTTTAATTCCCTCAAGCAGATAATAAATTCTTTAACAAACTTCCAAAATATCCAAGGATGTGCAAAATTACACACAGATAAACTATTCTGAAAGAAAAAGACACCCTTATGTACTTTATGCCATGCTACTCTTCAGCTACATATATTTTTGTTCTCAGTGTACAAATAAAAATACTCCTGGTAAACAAAATTAGGAAGACCATTATTTTGTTGTTTCAAATTTCATGAATACATCTGTTCTGTAGAAGCCCAAACATTCCAAATCTCTTTATTAATTAATAAATCCCTGAACAGAGGTGGTAAACATACCTCCAAGAAAAATTCAGAAAAGTTTGATCTCATCCTGAGATGCCAGCGACTTTCACCATTAGTCCACCTGCAATTTGCTGCAGAAAATTGCTCTCACATATATGCAAAGACACACACTTTCACAAATGCCTAAGTGGTTTAACTATACTCCAAAAGTGCAGCCAAAGGCCCCTGTGGACACATCTAGGCCAACTCAGATACCAGTAAGCACACCATCACCACAGCAGAGCTCAGAGTGAGCTGCAGGGCCCTGCCAGCAAACCCCAGCTACCTTAGAGGGAACAGCATTGCTGTCGCCAGCCAACAGCCCTCAGCTTGCCCTAGCTGTTATCGCTCCATGGAGCTGGATTGTGCAGAGACAGCTGGAATATCTTTGCACATGCATCTTTTCACCAAGACCATTTCCCCTGCAGCAAAGCAGTAAGGCAAGTATGTGCTGAGCAGGGAAATGCCCATAGCAAGTATGTGTATTTTCTCAATTTTCATGCCGACCAAGCATTCCATTTCTATTTCACAGCACAATTGACTCCAAGGCAATCAGGGACATAGAAAAGTTGTTCACTCTGATCCAGTTCTGCAAGCTGACCATGTGTCAGTGACATTGAAGATTTGGTTTTGGACCTTCTTAAAAATGAAAAGACCATTTTCTGCCTTGTGGTGATGATGAAGTTGATAAGTACAGGGATAGGGAGAAACTTCTATTTCTATATTCACCAAGTAATCAGGGCTAAGAAGGGATAAAGCACCATCCCTTACTGAAGTGACCTGAGTGAACCACTGCAAGGACCCCAATTCAGCAAGCATTAGAACTGTTTTAGTTACACAGTCTATCATCCTGACATACCAGTTATAACACCCTAACAGCTTGAAAACACACAGATATCTCTCCCAAGACACCATCAGTTTTTTCAGGCCTCATGGAAGCCACTGCAGCACTTTTCAGCTTCTATCTTAGGCTTTAACTTCCAACAGTGCTTTGCTGCCTTACAGATCTGGTTCTTCTGAACCTTGCCCCGGTGTACACATTCATGCTAAGGCCAGTGTGGGTAACACAGTGATACCTCAGCAGAGAAGTAAGCATTGCAATGAAATGGTAAATCAGATTTCTGAAATGTGAATTGTAAATCCAGGGGCCACACAGCACCCTTTGACTGTTAAGGGTCAGTGCTAACATTGCTACAGTGCATAAAAGGTGGAAAGTGTGAGTGCATATGTTTGTGTTGAAAAGAGAGGCCATGAAATTAGGGGAATGGATATAAGTACCAAGGCCTAGGTATGGATGTATCACAGTAGGAAATGAGGATGGTAGTGACATTTAACTATGCAATACACAGTTAAGATGGCTTGCATAACAGCTTACCCATTTATTTGGTTTGGGCAGTCTTCAAAGCATACAAGAAAGTCATAAACTGATTTTAAATAATGTAGGTATCTTCAACGTTATTTGGTGCCTGCACACAGCAGCTGGACAAGAGACAGAAATTCTCTTTCCCAAGCCCTTTATAAATATTTGCCTTTCATACGGACATCTCCCTAGTTGCTAATGACAGACAGATTATCAGAAGTGAGGGTTGCAAGTTCTTGGCAAACTGCAAGGATTTATTCCTTTTATGATTCCTAGGCACACTCCAAATGGGAGTACAGGTTTCAGTGATGAAAATGACATGATCCCCTCATCTCAAATGAATAAAACAACAACAAAAGCAAAGATCTTCAGAAATGAGTAAATAATTCAGTGGAGCCCCATCTGATAGACGGACACCTGTGACTCCAATAAATGTTTGACATGCTGTCATAGACTTTCATTAGTCAGCTATTTCCCCCGAGATGTCATGCTAATTTTGTTTTAGAGATTCAATCCTATATTTCTGTCTTCATTTCTACCTGATAAACTTGAAAATAATCCAAAAAATATTCTAGAAATGAACGTTGATCAAGAAACCACAATCTTACATTCAAGTTATATTCTTATGTCCTTCTACATTTGGAAACATCATAAGTAGTTACATAAAATAAAAGAAACTTTCTCCTAGCTATTTAACACAAATGAAGAAAAAGAGAGATCTAAACAAAGTGTTTTCATGTTTTCTGATATGGATGCTTTGATTTTGCAGAGCTCCCTTACATGTGAATTTCTGAAAGCATTAAAAAGTCAGGATTATATCATGGATGAGATACTTTGTATTATGGGTACATAACTATTCATCAGCTTCATAGCTCTCTAGGGTGTATTGCACATCGACATGGTACACCTGACTGCTAGGCTTGGTTTTTTTCTTTTTTTTTTTAAGCCAGTAAATGACTAAAAAAGCCCACATAAATCCGACAACTCTCAGCTGGATAAATTTCTTAGAGGTTTTTACAAAGAAAGTTTTATTCCCACTAAGAGCTGAAAGAAACACATACCTCATTATATTTTTGCCAGATAAAAAGTTGTTTCCTCCCCTGTCCCTCAGATTTATCATACAGACAACTGCTGAGTCAGGCAGAAAATTATATTTAAAAATATGATCCAGATTCACAACAAGGAAAAAAGAAAAAGTGTACAGAGACCTGCAGGATGCAGAAAAAAAATGCATTGCCTGGAATTTGACTCCCTTGCTCAGTAGCACTAGGGAAAGCTTCTAGATATGAAGAAGTAAAACATGTTATCTATACTATCCTTCTAGTGGTATATGCATGCAGGTCTGGTCAGAGGCTGGTATTTCTACCTCCTCATTATTGATGTTTTTTATGTTGTTTCTTTTTAAAGTCCATAAGGAGGTTCTCACAGAAATCTGTATCACCATGGAAGGACAAAGTAATCACAGGCTCAGTAAAACACTCCAGCACGGAGCTGTATGTAGCCACTGTACCCTCTAAGGGGCATGGGATGTGACAGTTTCCCTGAGATGATTTTACTTAAAGTTTCAAAGTGTTGGCTCAATAATCACGTCTCAATGGTGATACTTCAACCACCACTCTTCTTCAAAGCATCTTTTTACTAAAGGCAGTACCATACGGAGATTACCAACAGGCTTTGGCCCATCCACTTCCAAGACTGGGACAAGGCATAAAGACAACTCTTTTCTTTTGGCTGATGAACTTCACCTGCAGAAGGGTAAATGTACAATGAATGAACATGGCTTTCAGCCTACCAGCCAATTCTCTGGGATTGTCTCTTTTGGATGAAATAGCCACAAACCCAGAATAGGCTTCAGAGGACAAACCTCTGGTTTGTCCCTTTTGGAGGGAGAATGCAGCTGCCTTGACCAACCTGTTTTCACAAATGGCAGAATAGGCTGGCAGTTTCCTAACGAAACCACATCTGTATCAGGAAGAACTCCCTACTCCACCAAGCCCCAAGCCAGCCAACACAGTGCCTGCCAGCCTTCAGCCCCACATAGCCACCCTGTTTCTGGGGAAGTTCTGCCTCCACCTCCTCCACGAGGAGACATTTCAACAGGCAGCCTACACATTGCATGCTGCTCCTTGCACCCTGGGCACCCATGAGCTGCTGACCTGGGACCTTGTGCCACCTTGTCCCCACCATCGCCACTGCAGCCTCTGCCCCCATTCTGGCTGGATACCAGGAACACACTGCCACAGCAGCCACCCTCATGCCCCTCTCCCACTCCAAGCAGTCCTGGGCCTTGCAGCCTTGTGTGGCTTTTGAAAAGTGCTGTCCTTGGAGGATCCACCCAGCTTTATTTCATGAAACACTATGAGGGTCTGGCTATTATTCTGATGGAGGGTGGAAGCATTTTGGCACTGCAGGATGGCAAAGGTGAGTGTCCACTTGAGGTTTGCTGCACACATGCTGCCAGGTTCCACACCCCACCACCACCTCACTTCAGCCTTGTTGTCAGTTCATAGTTAACACCATCTCTTCTCCTTATGTCTGGACAGAACATAAATATCAGAAACAATTAGAATATTTACTGACTCCACAGTTAGCACCAAGTGAATAATCTGCATTTCTCCTACTTTAGGCAGGATATGCCAGCCATTGTTTTTTAATGTCATGAAATGTTTAATGTTTCCACATTATTTGTTTTTTGTCAGTCTTGTCAATTTGAGGAAAATGGAATTTATTATTTTTATACCCAAAAACTGATTTTTGCCTGCCGTCTGCAGGGCAAGACAAAAATACATCCGATGGCAAGGAGGACAGGGTCACTCAGTGGCAAAATGAACCCAATGATATATAAATGCAACTGGATGTGAATTTTTGCACCTGTAAGCATCCTTTAGGACAAGTTAAATATGCTAGAAGGTGATTGACAATTTTCATCAGTCCTAAAGACTGAATAATTTAAATGCAGGGTTTCCTCTCATCTAATACAGAAGTGCTGAGTACAGAATCCTAAACAAACACTGTGGAATTTAAATCTGGTCTGTGAAAAAATCTGAAACAGAGGAAACCATTTAGCCCCACATGAGCCTGCAGGCTCTGTGACTGCAGTACCATCTGGTTACTAGGAAAGCAACAGGAAAAGCTATCCCTATAGCAAAGGAAAAAAGGATAAGGCATGAAAAAACACATCTGAAAAAACCCCAAGAACAAAAATCCCAAGCTCTGTAACTGTGCTAGCCTTAGACGACCCATGTTTGCCTTGCCTCATTACAGCTAACAGTCCTGGGAGGCAAGTTCAGATACTCTTGCATCCCAGTAGTAAATATCTTCCTGAAAAATTGAGTAAGAGCCTGATAAACCTTACTGTCATTTATAGAAAGCCTCAGAAGAGCTTCAGAACCACAGGAAAGTAGCAGAGCAAATCCTTTAACTTGGGGAGGAACCTACATACACATGGATAGGCCAGCTATGTTCAGGCATTAGTTGGTGCCAAGGAAATTGAGGAAGATTTCCTTCCTCCAGTGTCCCAGATCATTCTAGGTTATGTGAGCTGTTACTCCACCTCCATCAGCCAGTCCTTCTCAAAAGCCCTTGCATAAGCCAATATTTTCATCTGCTCTTCCCAGACAATATTCACAGAACTGAATTTCCATAATTTTATCTGCAGATTAATCCTAGGGGTGCCTTACATGTGCTTTCTTTAACATCACAATCATTATCATCAGCTGGTAACATTAACTTAACTCTGGTGGTGGCATGCTGTGGGAGTTGGTCATACCATTCTGCTTTGTATTATTATAAAACTGGGGCAAACTGTCAAGATTTCAGGCTACTGCGAGTTTACATTCTTCTTTCTCCATCTTTTCTTATATCTGCAGGACCCTTACAACTCTTCTCAGATGTCTTCTAGTGCATATAGCACTGGCATTGATAAAGCCACATTTCACCGGTCTTGTGCTGTGATTTAACACAAAATACAGATCAATCTGTCACTTTTTTTATTTTTAAATAAAAATTTTAGTATTGCAATGAGTAACCCAACTACTTGTCAGACTAGGATTACCCATTCAGTTTTAAACTTTGCAACAGCTTGCTTAAACAAGACTTCTATTTTTTGCAGCACAATCCTAACACCTTTTAGACAAAACCACATCTAGTACAGACAGCTACTCCTTCATTAATTACCAAACCTAGAAATACACTGTTCCTGGCAAGCTGTCCAAATAACCCTAATTGCTTTTTTGCCAGATGTCATTCATAGAAATAACTCTGACAGTCCCATTCCTGCCCATTTCTTCCTTCATCGCCATCAAACTGACATTCTTTATAATCTAGCTATTATTAGCTAGAAATAGCTAATTTCCACAGCTATGCATTTCATGAATATTCAGGAGAGGGTATTTGCAATCATACACTTTCTCCTAGGTTATTATTCAGTTTGCAGCCACTGAAGTGTTCTCTCTCCTTGTTGAGAAAGAGGTACAGTACTGCTGGTCAGACTCCTTCCAGGAAAGGAAACCGGTTTCAGTCAACTTAACCTTCTGTAAATAAAGATATGAATTTTTATTAACTCATTTTCTGTCCAGACTTCTAATGTACACTGAAAGAGCATTTAGTTTTTCTTCAGAATTCTAATAATAAGCCACTGCTGAGTTAAAGTCATACTGGTTTAGGACATTATATCAATGTCGTCTTAAGACATGATCACAAATAAAACTACTTTGTATTTGTGGCTTCTAGACAAAATAATCTGTTCTTCCATCCTGATTTTCATATAAACACATCCAAAAGCGTGAAATTCTTAGGAGGATCAGAAGATGTCTTAATATTAAAAGTGACTTACGTGCACATCTCTAATACTTGAAATATCTCCAACAACATTAACTTTAAAGCACACATTTAATGAATATAATTACTGCTTAAATAACTATTATATCCAAAGGATGAAACGTTTATCTGATTATGAGATTTCACTGAAGCCAATAAAGCTTGTCTTTTTCTTTTCACAATGTGTCAGTACATTTTTCTTCAGTTTTTAATCCAGATGCAATCTGGCATGACAAAAACTGCTGGCTTCCCAGACACAGTCTGATAAGCCAAATTCCATGCTGATTCAAACCCTGCTTCAGTGGGAGCATGTGGGTTTCAAAGACATGCTCAAAGACCACATACAACAGTTGTTATTGTTGAGAAACTTCTGAAGATAGATGAATCACCACAGCCAAAATAAAATTGAAGATTACTGGGATCTCTTATATGAAACAAGGATCTTGCCCATTTCCATCTTTGCATTAATCTACTGTGTGTGTTTTTCTCCTTGTCTTCTTTCTGATATTACATAAAGTCATAGTGATCGGTTCCTGCTTTTGTTGCTGCTACAGCAAACAAATTAATTTTCATGTATAGAACGTGTTCCACTGGAAAGGAAGCAAACAAACCCTCCTCCAAAATCACACAAACAATTTTTCTTCTCTGTAAACCTGAGGGGAACCAATGTTTTCTTATCCCG
Organism: Margarornis squamiger; assembly: GCA_035222235.1. Classification (NCBI taxonomy): domain Eukaryota; kingdom Metazoa; phylum Chordata; class Aves; order Passeriformes; family Furnariidae; genus Margarornis; species Margarornis squamiger. The sequence goes on along the minus strand of JAWWTY010000077.1, from coordinate 85,685,979 downwards.
CCCCACTTCCATTACTGATAATGTGAGGTGTGGGATTTGTTTTTAGGGTGGAGGGGGAGTGATTTTAAAAAAATTAAATTAACACTTCCACTTTTGTTGCCATAGTCTAGACTGAAGTTCTTTGCTCTGTTACAAGTATGATACAACAATAGAACAGATTAAGGGTCATAGCCTTCATCTCTCTTTTTCAGCTGTGAATCTGAGATGCACAGCCAGTGATTCCAACAGAATTACACATATTCAGACATGCAAGAATAAAAGACAGAATAATCTAAATATAAATTTGGACCAAAAATCAGGCTTACCTTTCATAAAAGCTGCTGATAGTATGACAATTGGCAAAGCACATCTAGCTAAATATGCATGGGTACAGATAAATATGTATACAGGCTATGCTTGTAGCTGCAAAAATATGAATAGAGATGAAACCTGTTTAACTCTATAAGAAGAGAAAGCAAGTGGGAAAATCGAACTGGAATCAGGAAAACTTTCACAAAAATATTCTTTTGCATCATAAATATAAAGTACCCTTTTATATATAGACACTCTTCAAGCAGACACTGAAAACTAGATAATATTGCTTCTGTCAGCACCTGATGCAACACCAACATGTGCCTGTCTGTCAAGAAACGTTATTTTCCCCAGTAAGTTAATGTCCTCATTATAGTTTACCATAAAACACTGTTAATATTCACTGTGAGCAGAAGAATAGCTCTGATTATGTCTTCATCTATTTGATTTTCCTCTATACACATGTTCTATATTGGCTTACTTTGTTTGCTGCTGATTAACAGAACAAGACTTGGATATAGCAGTGGATGTTAAGCATATGTTTCAGAGCAACTAAGTGAATGTTAAAAAAAAGAAAAAAAGAAAAAGAAAATCAAAACTTATTTCCAGTATCTATAACAGACAATCCCAACAATGCCAGTTGAATCTTCCTTCAAATTCTGTATTCTGGAGTCATGTTGCTCTGCTTAATGCTTAAAGCACCAGGGCAGGCAAAAGGCAAGGGTGAGGTTTAAAGCACCATATTGTGGGCCTGTGAGAGGGAGAGGAGAAAAAGTAGGTGATAATTCTCAGAAGTCCTAGAATATTAATTCAACATCTGCTCAGATGAAGAGGATGATAGGACAGAAGCTGATGCTTCTTTGAGAAGAAGGAATCATCAGCCTGTCCTTTCTCCAGGGGTCTGGGGGGGTTCCCATAACAGCAGGATTAGTCCTACTAATCTCAGTAGGGTACAAAGCAGCGGAGAGCATAAAATGCATCCTGGGGTTTTTTATACCAGCTTGAGAAGAAGAAGAAGAAGACAGTAGTTAAACTTTCTTTCTGTCTTGTATGTCTATTGCTAGGTATACATGTACATGTTGAAAACGGAGAAGAGAAACTTGTTCAAAAGGTTGTAGAGGGGAGACAGTTTTCAGAACACTGGAGAGTTACAGCCTGATCACATTTGAACATTCAAGACTATGCCTAAGAACTACCACATAATTTGGAAACAAAAGCACTGCCCTTTCCTAAAGGCAGTGCCTCTACATTCAGAGGCTCATGATCCTAGTTGGACACAGTCCAGCTGAACATTAGACCTCTATCTCCCTTGCCCCCACCATGTAAACTATTTCATTTAATGTGTTGAGGATATTATGTAGCACCCTTTGTGCCTAAATTTTCAAAGCAATTTCAAAAGCATTATTTTCAACCCACACACAAGAAAGGCAGGGGGAAAAAAACCTAAGTGATCTGTTCAAGGCAGCTTCTTAAACTGCACCTGCTCTCAATACAAACCAGTCCAGCCTGGGCACATTTATGTGCAGCAGAAAGTCAGATGCAGACATCCAAGGTAGACATGAACATGCCAGCAGCTTCGCTGCCAGCAATATAAAGTTATCAGCACAATGCTCAAGACTATGCTGAGAAACTGGGACTAGCAGCCCTCAGAGCACCACTCTAACATAACCATGCTGTGAAAATATGCAAGCAACTTTAGCTCTGGGCATGGTGCCGGCATGAACCCACATGTGCTTAGACACAGCTTTAATTTGACTGTAGGTGGAGCTCAAGAATGCCTATATAGTTCTGCGTTTTGTGAGATGAATACCATCTGCATTCACCCTAGCTCCCTCTCTGGAACCTTGGTAGCCTTACAGCAAGTGCTTGCACAACAATTTTCAATAGCAATGATTATAAAGGGTCAGAGCCACAGAAGTGTATATTCAGAATAGCGCATACTTGACTGAAAAATAGACTGTTCTCACTCTAAGTTGCAAAACACTCAGTAATTTTAACTACCCATCCTGTTAATCTGTTCACAGAAGTAACTGTAAGTCCCAGGAACTCCTTTCTCCCCTTGTCCTCACCTAGTCTCAGGCTGCTCCCTACAAACCCTGCGGAAACAGATCACAAGGATCCCCCTTCCCCCAAGACCTAACTAAGCTCTACCAAACAAGTCTCCATTTTAATTTATCCTGATTTTACAGCAGCAAAACTGTGCTGTTTGGAGGACCTTATACTATGAGCAGAATCAGATAAGCAGCCCTTGCTTTGGTTTGATTCCCTGACATGAGAACAGAGGAAAGCCATTAGAAACATTACTTTCTTCAAATGATGTGGTTTCTCATTGAGAAGTGAGATTTATAGCAATCTTTCAAATCTGAGTAGGTTTTTAAATCATTATTATTTTATTGTATCCACATGCAAAATAAAAACAACCCCATGATATATTAAGAGGCAGCCTGTAGAAACTTAAAGATAATAAGTTAAATATTTCAAATGGCATTTATTAAAATAAGTTTCTCTGTCTTACTAACGGGACAGTACATCTCAGGTTCTGTTACAAGTTATATTGCCATCTCTCAAGAATGATTGGAAATACTGCCCCAAATTATTCCTCTACAATGCTAACTGGGAGCAAAATTTAACGAATGTGCTAAAAATGGAAGTGTGCAAGGTACATAAAGCAGGATCGTAGTTCCAAAGGCAGGAGATCCAGCTGCAACCTAAAGGAATTCTGTACATTGTCAGTTTTGAACTTCATGAGGCAAATATGGTCAGAGTGCTCCCACATGAAAAAAACTTAGCATTTCTTAAATCCCTGTTAGTCTAGTAGCACCATTTTAGATACAAAGGCAATGTGCAAGTGGCCCAGTCCTGATTCCATTCAAAACCAGGGTTAATCTATATTAAAGTCAGTAATGGATATAAAGGGATTCTGGATTTACATCAACACAAATAGGACCAGGGTTTATCTCTTGTTGAGGATCTTGAAGGGCAGATGACTGCATTGCATATTTTTATTATAACAGTGCCTGAAATGATTCACTAAGGTAGTATCTACTAGGGATTAGTGGACACACACATGATCACATTTTGATGGTGTGCACTTTAAAGAGTATTAATCTAAGAAGTACTTCAGAAAGTTAGGAACTACACAAAAAGTAAAACCTTGGGACTTATGCAAGCAAAATAGAAACAGTGATGACCAAGGAAATCAGAACAGCAAGTGCAACAGAAGACAGCAGAAAACAGCATCAAGACTTATGATTTCCTGTTTCTTACATACTTATTACAAGTTTCTAACCATTTCACAGAAGTTGCAGCATCATTTGTCACAAAAATGATGAAGAAAGCCCAAGGTGGGCATAGCCACAGACCCAGCAGCAGAAGGGAATGGCTTGATAACAATCCACTGCACACTGGCAAGTGCAAAGGAGGAAATCCCTATTGAAGGAACGAATATTACAGTGTTGACTTAGCGGAGTGCTTGTTTACCTTCATTGCACTGAGAAATGCCATCAAAAAGGTAAATGAGCACAGGAAAAAAATCATGGTAGCTGGAAAGTAAAACAATGAAAGTCTAGGAGGTCTTGTGTAGAGTCCCAAAATTAAAAATATAACTGTGACATTCAAAACTGGAATTGCAAAACAAGCCTCAGAGAGTAGCATCCCTCAAGCTGTTCTCCCACATTTTAGCATGTAGCCTTGTTGTTGCTCATATTTCTTACCGGATTTTTCTGTACTCAGTTCATATTAATTTAAAGATTACTAGCTCCAATAAACACATACAGTGCTTTTCTAAAACATGTAAGGGCCAGACTGCAAAAGTTTCTCCTTTCTTCTACATGTACACCATTTACAACAGAGACACATTTAATAACAGAGCTCTGTTTTGCATATTAGTTATCTGATTTTGAAACTCTCAATTTTATAGAAGTTGGCCCAATACCCAAAAATTTTGAATTAAGCTTAGAGAAAGCCCTCAAATGTACACCAACCTATAATATGGTTTGAGTAGATAAACCCCACCAGTTCAGCAATAGATACAAGACTCATATATAAAAATATTAAATTCTGGGAATGCTGCAAAATCACTGTTTCCCCCATGCCTTAGTGGCTAGGATTCCAGGGACTCCAGTAAACTTTATGAGCTAATAGAACAAGCCTATTTTCTAGTTTATGCATGTTGGCACCAGCACAAGCTAACCAAGTGCAAGGAAGGCCAAGGAGTGGGCTTAGACCATGGTTATGAGCAATAGAAGCATCTGAAGTCTTCCCTCTTATACCAAGACGGGGGGGAGAACAACAAACCAAGAACAGGAGTGGGAATTTGCAGGAAATGAGCCTGGCACATTAGCTGAAATGCTATCCCCCCTATGTAATGCAAAGTGGAGCACTTATCTGTGCAGCCCTTCAAGTCTTGCTTTTCCCACTACAGAAGAGTAACAGCAGGACTTCCATTAGCAGAAGACTGGATCCTCCTTAACAATATTCTCAAAGTTGGAAACTCATACTCATCATTCTGCATTTTTGTCATGCAAAATTAAGTTTTCATGAGTCAAAATGGAGAGACTCAAATCCCAGACCAGTTGACAGTAACTGAATTAACAAAGCATGAGTTGGCTGAAAATAAACAGCACCTCCCTCACACTCTGCAAAAGTCCCTGTTCAGCATTAACTCCATTGTAGTCTGTTTGCAACTTTGTTTATGCATTTTCTCTACCCTGCCAATTTTAGACACTAAGATTGATCTGTACAGTCTGTTAAATATATGCTAACTCATCAAACTCGACATGTTCCATGCAGACACTTCCATTTCAACAATGCTTTCAGTGAAATTACTTTTTGGAACAAGGAAAGCAAATTAAGACAAATACCATAGGCTAAGAAGCTGGAAGCTCAGGTTCAAGTGTCTGAGCTGTCTCAGTGAGTGATACAGGATGTAAAACTACTTTGAATTGAACAGAGCTAAAGCCTGAGGTGAGGTACCCCATATGATACCAAAATCCCTCACCACAGACCAAGCTCCTTATGGTACCTGAGAGAAATGGAATTTAGAAACCTTGGGGGATGAGGTAAAATAGCAGAGTATCCCCCAACCAACCAGAGCTTGCCCTTGCATTGACAGCAATGCAGATTCTCAGAGACTGACTTTTTCATCATTTCATCTATGCTGCTTTGCCTGTCCCATGTTATGTCAAAACACACAGAGGTGAGAAGGAAAAGAGAAAGAAAGAAAGAAACAAAACCAAAAAACCCAAACCAAAACAAAAAAATCAAACCAAAAAAACCTGTCCTGCTGGTAAAGATCTACCAGCTTTTCATCAGACTCAAGAGAAAATGGCATTTAAAATGAATGTTCAGAGTATTCCCCAATACCTAACTGCAATTGATCTGGAAATTATAGTTGGGGATGAATTCATTGAAGCCAATTAATACATTTTTACGTTCTTTCAAATGCTAAGGGGACCTGTAATCATCTCTCAAAGCATCCTGACAATGAACCATAATAAATTGAGTTAAATATACCAAGTGAGCGGCAGTATCTGGGGGTATTGTTTAACACCTACTGCAATCATACTGTGAATGACAGGAACAACTGACCAGAAAAGCAATGTGGAGTTGAATGGCCTTCAAAATAGCACATCACTTATCAACCATTGACACATCACAGCCATCAGTTCTATTTCATCCACTGTCCAAGAGCAACAAGTTGGACAAAGAGAGAAAGAGAAAAATAAGTAAGGAAAAATTCTAATTTTGTGTTTCTTGTATCCAATTTTGTGGAAGTCAGTGGTACCAGGCAACATATCACATTTAATTTTCTTCAGGGAGCATAGTTTTTTATCTAAACTGATTCAAAAACATTAAAATTCTTATAATTTATTAAGTAGCTGGATACTCCATGTGTTAAAAATCATAATTTTTCTATTGTAAGATGTCTGTATGAAACATGGTACTGTTGCCTTAAGGAGGGGGGAAAAAACTTTCCAAGACAACTTCATGTGGGTAAAGTAGAGAAGAGTCCTTTTACTTATAGAATTTTGGGGTACAGAATAAAAAGGAGTATAAAAGAGTACAACACGTGTTGACAAGTAACAGATAGAAAAGACCGGTGCTAGGTTGAACTCACGGCC
>JAWWTY010000077.1:85643906-85679466 GCA_035222235.1 Margarornis squamiger | reverse complement strand
CCTACAAATTCATGAAAACCCTAAGGCATCAGTACAAAAGGCCAGTTAGCTAAGTTTAAAAAAGAGAAATTGTGATCCACAAAAATCTACCCCTACACTGAGTTTTAAAAAAAGAAACAAAAAAGCCAATTTTGCGTTTTTGTAAAGACACTAAAATCTATCTTTTACATCCGGGATGAGGACTGAAGGAGCAATACACAAGAGTAAGAAAATGAATTGGAATGTGCAGCATTTTTTTGTTTTGTTTTTGTTTTGTTTTGTTTTTTTTTAAGAAGGAAAAATAAGCATTTAGAAAAGATCTTATTCTTGAAAGTTCTAAACATAAAGATTACTAGCTTTGCTAGCTTCTTCAGTTTCTGGCATTTATCTGATAAAGAAGTACAACAGTGATACTTTTCCCATAGTTACTTCAGCATGAGTCCTTTATGGGATTTACTTGGACCACCTTTTACTTGAAATGAGGAGAAAAAGAGCATTCACTAACCACATAAAAAGACAGCACATGTAACACTCTTTAAAAACAAAGTCACAAAAGATTTGAAAGCAAAATATTTTTCTTAGACCAGTATGCCTACTCACAAAGGCAAAAAACATACAGGAATTAAAGCAGAATTCAGTACGTGATCCACAAGCATTGCTGGAAGACCTACTTAATGCTGTAAGTACACTCACTGACTTCAATGGGAATTGTGGTTCTAAGCACCACTGAACATTAAACTATTTTTAATTAGTAATAATTTATGAGAGTGGTGTTTGCAAGAGGTACTGAGTCCCTCAAATATACTGTAGCTGAATTCAAAGTGCATCAGATATGGGATCAGCAGGTACCACTATCATGCATAATTTATCATCACAGGACTTCTCCAGCATCCAGCAGCACTGCTCTGTGGGCTGCCCCTGCAGGCTGCTGAAAGAGCCACTGAACAATTGGCCTTTTAGAAGGTTTTTGGGTATCACAGTTCCCCTGAGCTGAAAGCTCACCGTGCAGCTGGTGAGGACAGCAGAGGGGCTTTTCATTCCTGTTTGATGTCATTTTGGCCTCTGAATTAAAGACAGAATTTGTGGTGTGGGTGCCATATGAATCCACTTTGAACTCAGAGCTGAAGTAAGAAAGGGAGTAATTTAAGTAATTCCCCTGGAATATAAGCTACTTTCTGCATGAGTTATTAAGACTTTTCAAGTCACTTGTAGAACCCAGCTGGAAGTAAAATCTGTCCTTCTGGGGGATCTTTTTTATTACTTGTGATGCTGGAAAAGACACTGATACCTTCTGGGAAAACTAAGTCTACTGGGAAACCCAACATGTAACAGAAAAAAAAAATCCTCACGACAACAGTCATTGCAGCTACAGATACAATTTGTGAACAAAAACACAGAGGCAAATGTTGCAGCATAAAGTACAGATTTTTCAATCTTTTCCACACCACTCTGGGTACAAATTTTGTTTTGGAAAAGTGTAAAAAGCATAGTAAGAAACAGAGCAAAGAATCAGTAGCAATAGTTTATAAAGATATTAATTAAACCAATTTTGCCTTGAGATGGCTTCTTCCAGTACTACTTTCTCCAGTAGTAATTGCATCACTTGAGCCCAATCAAAGTATGGGGTAATTAATCCTGTAAAGTAGAGACCTTATTCAGCATCACTTGCATGGTCAGAACTCCTGCTGAAGCCGCAGGGAACTTGCATAATTAACACACAAAGAAGGTGGTTCTTGAATTGCATCTAAAGAACTTTGACTAGAGATGGACTCTTATGGTAGCTGGTTCAGAAATACTACCATTATCCATCCCAATGATATGTTATAAATCAGAATGTAAGGTTTGAGAGATCAAACTAACAGGAGGGCAAACAGTAAGTAAAAAAGGACTTAACAAATGCTAAAGGCTTTTTTTGGGAGAGATCAGCCCTTTCCAAGTAGGACAGAATCTTCTGAATTCAAGTCCTAGGAGATGCTGCAGTCCTAAGAGAAACAGACCAATCCATGTACCAGCTGTTTCCCTGCCTCCTCATCACTGACTTAAGCATTTGTCTGAGCAAGGCCCTGGACATTTCACCCCAGTAAGTTGGAAATAAACAACTTTTGGTTGTTCTAGATTTATACTTCCTCAAAGGTCTACAATTCCAGTGAAAGGATACGTAGGCAGATGGGTCACTACATGCAACCATGGGTTTGGAGCATAAGGGGGGAGTGGCACAGGAGAGACTCTGACAGAGACATGATGTATGTCTGCTCCCTTTCCTCATCTCACCTCTTCACCAGCATGCCTCCTTTCCACCTTGAATTTGCTCTAACTGACAACAGAATAAACTATCTCCTTCTGCCAAGACAAAAATTAAACCAGAATCTGGGGGTTGGGAGGGGGAAAGGAAAAAAAAGAGAAAAAAGCCATCATTGTCTGTTTTGCTGGCAAAGAATGCTGGCTGACCAGTAAGTAGCAGGGTCAAAGTAAGGGAGAAGACAAGACCACCTAGCCAGTTTTGACAGAGGAGGAAACAGGATTACCAGTTTAGATGACAGCCAGCCGTTGGATTAGGTCAGTAAGTTTTTGCAACCTGAGAAGCTATTTCAAACAGTGAGGCCTGTTTCTTGAGTGTCACTGTTGAAATGTCACCCAGAAAAGGTTAGGAAGCTGATTTAACCTCTGCAGGACAAGCAAAGACATGGTGATCTCTTGACCCCTCCATGCACTTTTAAAGAATGTGCTGCCTGCTGATTTGTCTTTCCTTCAAAAAATGTGTAGAAAAAAAATAAATCTTTTTAATGATGTCCTTTTAATTTGAAGAATATTCTTTTCTTTTAATCTGGACATAAAATAAGTTTGAGACATAAAATTAATTTCAGATTAAGTACACTTTCATATAATACAGACAGAAATGGGAAAAATAATAAAGGACATCTTTTGACTTGTCTATACAAGACACACTTATTGTTATGCCTGTATGGAGTGCACCTGTATATGAATTGAAAAGGGATGTCAAGCTAGCTCAAACAGTCTCAGAAGACACCCAGATTTATAAAAAACCCAAAACCATTCCTGAAGCTGAGAGCTTTTCTATCCAATTAATTTTCAAAAGCATGAGACACATAAGCAATATCAGATATTTAGGAATTTTAACTCATCAAAAGAGGTGAAACTCTGTATTTAAGTAGTAGTTTTAAAACGGAGATTTTTATTTACAGGAGAAAGGCCTGCAAAGTTTGGCCATGCATAATGGAAATGTAAAAAGACAAGTGGAAAGTGAAGATTTAAAGTTGTAAGCATAGTCCTTCGGTTGTTTAGACATATCCTACTGGAATGAAGCTGTGTCAGGGGAAGTTCAGATGGGATGCTAGGAAAAGGTTCTTCACTGAGAGGATGGGTGATCACTAAAGCAGGCTCCCCAGGAAGGCAGTCACAGGCTCAATCCTGCCAGAAGTCAAAGTGTTGAATGATACTCTTAGTCAGATGGTTTACTCTTAGGCAGTCCTGTGAAGACCAGGGAGTTGTATTTGATGATCCTTATGGATCTCTTTCAACGTGAGATATTTTACGATTCTATACATGCAGAAGTCAGTGGAAGATCTTATGTAGAACTTTCATTATTGTCTCTAATACAGATATACTGGACACACAAGGAAATTAATGAAGAAGCAATTTTGATATCCAGAAAGCAACAATGACATATGTTAAAATTTGTGAAACTCTCTATAGTTACCAAAGAGATTAAACTCAACACAAAGAAGAAAAAAATCCCACCATGGTACTTGTCATGTAAGAGACACATTCAAAAGGAAACTTGTATCACATTAAAAAGTATGAGAGAAATTCAGAAGTTTTAACTGTAACCTTCAACTAACCCCAAGTTTTGAATTGAGTGTAAAGGAAAAAAAAACAACCTACAGATATCACTAGACAGAAGAAGTAGCTTCTCTGACAATAAAAATGCCAGGTTCATTTTTCGTAGTATTTCTCATGGACTCTTTGAAAGTATGACTTGCAATATATCAATTTAAAATATGGTTGACCATATTTTATTTTAACACTATAACAAAATGTATACATATGTATGTACACACACTTCTAGAAAACCTGCAAAACACAGTAGTTACATCAGCATATGATGAACTGGCATAAAGAGCTCCGAGTACTTGTGATAGAAACATCTCAGAATGGAAGAAGAGGGTTACTGGTAATTATCAGTTTTATCATGCCTCATTACACTTACATAATAAATCAGCAATCAAATGGCAAAAGGCAAGTGACAAAAATTCCTAGTGCTGAGGCTAGAAAATACAAAGGACCAGGGGAAAACAAAATATATGTAGCAGTTTTATGAAAAATAAAGCCTCCTATGATATGCTTAATGACAATTAAAAGGAAGTAGTATATAAAGATAAGGAAGGACTATGGAACATAGGAAAGTGGAACGGGCTCTAACCATATTAAAAATGCAACTAGAAAGCCCACCTCTGGTGTTATTTTATTCCAGGAGGCAAAGTTCCTATCTTGCTGCCAACTGATGCACAGAATTCATTCCCCACGAAGTTAATTATAGTTGTGCACATCACAATAGCTAGTGTTCTGCTCATGATTCTCATATCAGTTTCCTAGTGCCATTGTTCTTCTCTAGTTTACTCTGCTAAAAAAGGGTCAGTTGAAAAAAAGAACAAGGTTTGAAATGTTGACAAAAATAGTTGACTTCTGTTGTTCATAAATGCAACCCAGGCATTCCCCTTCCTTTCCTATTAGAGCAGACCATTCACTCAGTCTAATGCAAATGTGTCTCCTGGTTGCATTTCAAACATATCAGTTTTGGTCTAAGTATCATGTTCTTGTAAGAAACTTTCATATTTAGAGTGTGATATATAAGCTGTTGCATATCAAACTAAGCACACCCAAGAAGTATCTGTCAGGAAAAGAGTCTGCTCCTAAAAGTGAAGATTGATTTATGCCTCTTCTCTTTATATTAAAATACCATGCATTTCAAAACGGGTAGAAGCTGCATACCTAGAGTGTTTATGGAAATGATATGTTTATTTTGTAAGAGTAGATAGTAGGCATTTGCCAGGACCCCTGCATAAGCAAATGCTTCTGCTGCTTATTTTTGGGTAAGGGAGTATATGCAGACTGACTCCACAGGCAAAATTCCTACACGCCTTGATGACAAAGGGATCAACCTGACAAATAGCTGGGACTGTACAAGCAGGAACACAAATAACCATGATGATCTGTGTTACTGGAATATATATTTATTAATAAAAATTATAAAAATACAGATTCCTTAATAGACACTAACCACTTCCATTCACTGCAGGAATAATCTGAAGCAGTTTTTGTTTTTGACTCCCAACCTTGCAAGAGAGGAGCACTGCTGGAGCAGACCTCTAAAGTTTTCCTAAAGTTTACTTTGAACTCTTATGCAGCCAAAAAACCCCTACACCCTAGAGCACAGGGAATAAAGAAAAGGCAGCAGTGCAGCCTAGCCATGGAGGGACAACAACCCAGCACACTGCTCAGTGGTATAAAATACGAAATATGTTAACTGTGTTAGTAACATGTTAAGACCTGAGTGGTGCTGACCAATGTCTTGTAGCACTCCTAGTGAATCTAACAGAGGTCACTGACCTGCACAGTCTGTGCCCCTCCTGTGTGAAAGACTACCTTACTCACAGCAGAGATATCTCAGCAGGATAGCTACCAGCCATCTCACTGTTGCTTATGCACACTGGAAACTATCACATGTTCTCTAGCTATATCAGTCCTAAAATACAAGTCACTTGTTCATCACCAGAGGAATTACCTGAGCCTCAAGTGCTGTTCAGTAGCAAAGTCCCTCTAAGAATCTCTGATTATGAAATGATCCCTGATGAACATTAATGTGCAAATAAGTGTCTAGTTTCATCTACTTTGTTAAAAATGGCAATAGACACTATGCAAAATCATGAAAAAAATAGTGTACCAACAACAGAAGAAACTGAACAAAAAAAGACTATCATGGAGGACTTCCAAATACAATGTTTGAGACAGATACAGTTCTTTGGGGGGTGAAAAATCAATTTGTACGTTATGTTTTATTGTTGTACAGCAGATGCAATCCAGTATTGAATTTATTGGAACTGTTGAGGGAATAGAAAGGTATAGTAGGAATCAAGTGCTAAGGCTGAAAAATCTTGTTGATGCTGTGTGACAAACTTCCTTTAGAAAGCATGGCAACTTAGCTGTTTTCAGTTCCTATCATCCTAGTTTAGCATCAACTTGGTACTGAGGAAATATCAAATAACATATTCTTTTTTCTTTTGGTAAGATGAAATTGTGTCCCATGTATTTACTTGAGGGCCAAACATACTGAAAACCAATGAAAAAAATGAATACTTGATGGCAAAAATCTTTTATACTGCTTTGTAGTTTAAAAAGAAAGAAGCAATGAAGTCATGCAATAAATGCACTCTGTGATGTTACCTCTGAAGTCCCATTGAAAGTGAGAACAGGAAAGGATTCAGCCTGTTTCCTTGCTGTCTTCTCCAATACTAATGATCCCTTAGTCATTGCAGCCAGCGAACAAAAATCAAACCAGCCTTCAGGCTGCTCTAACCTGAGCTGTGACAATGAATCACAGACACATAACCATCTGTTGGATCTCAGGTTCCTCTGCTTACACCACTCTTGTAGTGCTAGAGGTTACCTCCCAAATCAGCTCCCTAGACACATCCTTTGGCTCACACAGAGCCTTTGAGTTTCTACCTAATCGTCCCTAAGTTCTATGATAGCCAAACGTATCTTTTGCTCACAGATTCTTCAGTTTCAAAATTGCAAGGAGATAGAAAATAATGCTTCCTTTAGAAAAATGATTAAAAAAAATTTCATTTAATAAAAATTATCCAAAAGCCACAATATGAAGCCTCAAGACCCTAAGCCTCTTTGAAAGTCACAGGAAAAATTACCACATCCTACAAATAAGTTTAAAGATAGCAGGTCTGTTTGTCAAACTTTGTATAAATAGCAAACACAGTTTTCACTGATCCTTGCTCATTTGTGAGCAAAAGTAAATGACTTTTCAGCTTTAATAGCACTCATCAAGTTTGCTGCTTGTGCTAAAACTGACTTCCTTAGAGGACTACAAACACTCCTAACTACTGAGAAAGTCAGAACCAAGCCCCAGTAAATATCTCTGTACCTTAGCTCCCTTTCTCCTCTACAAGTCTTCTCAATATAAATCTCAACCACTTCCAACCTAAAGTACTACCATCGAATATAAAACACACTAGTCATGATGGCCCTCCTCCTTTCAATACATAGAAATTAAGGCAAAAAGTAATCATGCCAGGATTTTTATGCTCTATTTATACTTCTTTACTGTCTGCTCAGAGCTGCTATGGTGTGAAAGACTCTAAATCTAAGAGTAGCTGCTTCTGTGGGAGACATCTCCGTGCCAAAAGAATAAAGGCATGGTCTCAGTCAAATGTGTTATGGCAAATACTTTACTCTTTCTTGACAGGCATTACAACTGAAAAACTCCAGGCAATGAACATCCTGGGCACAGAAAGCTGATATGTTGAGAATATGTAAAGGAGAAAAACAATTTAAAAAGTATTATTTTTCCAGGTGACAACTATGTGATGGTTTGACATTTTTTTACTGTTCATAGTCTGTTACATACTTTTCTTCTTTAAATTCATGTTAGTTTCAGCTGTGAAATAGAATGCTGCAAACAAAATATTATGGAAATAAATCAATTCACCCTCAAATCACCTTAGACCAGAAACTTGCTATCCACATTATATACACAAGGGACCTGAGAGAATAAGGATTGCAAATCTCAGAATAACACTGATGGCAGAAGTAGGAAATGAACCCTAATTTTAAGTCAAGCTGTTGTGTCATGATTACTGAATCATCCTATTCTCCCCCTAAGAAATCTGAATGCTAAGAAGGGATCAGAGCAGTATTAGATCTTCCTGAAATAAAATAAATAAAATCAGAAACATGTTCATTCTTCATTCCCTGTTCACTATGCAATAGTCTTACCTTCATATTGCATGGATCAGGTGGCAAATAAAACCCTCACAAGCCAATGGAAAAAAAGTCTGCACCCTTACTGTACATTAAACTTGTTAATTAAATCAATTCCCATGCAAGCCAAGGGATAGCAATTCTAACCAACCCAGAAAGTGCATGCAGTGAGTACAGTACAAAGCTGACATTGCAGAAGGATGATGGCATGATCTCATTTTTACTCAGAGTTACTGATGTAATGCTACAAGGTTCAGTGGAGGGTTCTTGATTTAATACTCCCAGTCAATCAAAACAGTTCCAGTTGCTAATAACATCAGCTCTCAGAATTGCTTTTAAGCTGTTTATGAGCCTGCTGGGCATCTGCAGAAAGGTTTATTTTGGGTTGTAAAAATAAGCATATTTTCATGCAGGCTTACAGAATTTTAAAAACAAAATATTAGAGCAAATTCTCAGCTGGAACAAGTTGTTCATTCATTTCAGTAGAGTTGTCTCGTATTTACATTTTTTCAGTTGACCCTTTCAGAGATGTTGGCAGCTTTGCTTTTAGAAGACAAGCATCTCAAACTCACCTCAGATTAAAAATACCCTTATCCTTCCCCTCTCAGCCCCTCCCTCCCAGCACCAACAAAAAACTAAACAAGCAAAACGCATACACGCACACAAATCCACTACACGATCCCCAAACCCCACAGCATAGACAGAATACTGGCATAAAGTAGAACAGTGGTTTTAGTTGAAATATTTTGTGAATAGTTTTTATGGTCAAAGATCTTGCCAAATTATGCTTCCATGACAATAGGGGAAGGGGGGAAGAGTGGCAGACATATATAAATTTGAATTCATTTGATGAATAAATGAGCTAAGGCAAGATTCCTTTGTAAACCTCTTGCTTTGTAAATCTCTTGTTAAAATTGAGGGCATCACAGTCTGCAGATATTTTTTAAGAAGTCTGTTGTCCCATTTTTCAGTCATGCCCATTCTAGCATAAACTTAGAATTGACCAGACACAAACAAAATCCTGTTTTTTACTGTCACATCCAAAGCCAGTAAGAAGTGTAGAAGTTCCATTCCAGGAAGGATAAGCTTCTAATTTTGCTGGCTCGGTAAAACTTCATTACACAAATGTCTGTACCACCTGAAGAGGCTCAGTCTGATCTTTTCAGTGCTGTAAGCCAGTACTTACTTAAGTTGCACAAAAGCTTAAGAGATCAACTCTCAAATACTTAAAATTGACCATATCAAGCCACAGGTGACATTGAATACCCTTAGGAAAGCAAAAATCCTTAATGGAACTTCTGCTAAATATTATTTTATTTATTTTCCCACTTGAGCTCCCAAGTCTCTTCTGGCCCCAGACTTACAGGAGGGGACACTACCTGAAGCAGCTCTGACAGCTGGGAGTCACTGGCTCATTCCAGAACTCCAAGGCCAGTGAGCACGTCTTGTTTGCAACCTTGCTTGTTCTCTAGAAACATATTTTATAGTACGAAGAAAAAGATGCTTTGGAATTGGGAAAGAAATTTGAGATTCCACAGCCTTTGTCCCTGCTGTTGATTACTGGAGGCCTTTACCTTTTTTTTTAAAAAAATATGGTGATTTAAAAAATAAAATTATTATGATCCATTTAAAACAAATGGATTAATAAATAATTCATTAGTATATGGATGTTGTAAATGCATACTTGCACTTAAAGTAGATTAACTAATATCTGAAATAAATCATTACAAAAATGCTAATGAGTTTTCCATGGCAATAATATTTTATTCACGTTGTTTGATATTTATAGCTGTGTTCCATATAGAGCAATAAATACCTTTATGAAAACAAAGGAATCTAGATTAATTTCATGCTGTTTAAGTGGGTCTTAGGCTGTCTTCTAGATACATATGCAATTTTTAAAAACTCACTTTTCTCTGGAAACAGGAAAAAAAAGCAAACTTGGCAGGTGAAGATGAATATCTTCATTTTCAGTTTTCCACAAGAACCTTGTTGTCTTTGTAATGCCTATATGTACCCTGCCAGACGTAAAACTAAACAGGTTCCTGAAATTGCCCATAAAGCATAAGTTTTCCAATATTGGATATATATTATTTTGAAAAGATAAAAAGCACACCAAAAAAACCAAAGTAAAAACCCCATGAAGAAGAAAAGGCCTACTCCAAAGGTGACTCAATTCTCAGGCAATAAAAACAAGAAAATCCCCATTTTCTTTTAATAGATATTAAAATAAAGATAAAGGTTACTTGATATTTTGATTCACCCACAAAACCACACAGCTGTTTTACTTTTCCTTCTCTCTTTGCTAGAACTTCACTATCTGAACCTTCTTCTTCTTCCCAGTTAAAAGCAAGGCAAAAGTGCCCTTTCAGCTAAATGATCTTGTGAAAGCACATGTGTGCAATCAAGTTAATGTGAATGTTCAGTAAAAGCTGTAACACAAATCTCTCCTCACCAGAGCAAGGATTCTTTTGTTACTGGGCTCTCTGATACTGCTACAAACTGACTTCTGTTTAGATCTGCAAGTGTTAATCTCAGCTTCCCTATGAGCATCTTCAACTTCTTTCCACAAAAGTTAAGCTTACCTCATTATAACAAGCCCAGATATGAGGCAGTCTTCTCAGGAACACCTAGAAACTCAAACCCCTGCCTTTCATCATTACCAACAATTAATTCCATGTAGGATAATTTCTCAAGTGTAATAAAACCCCCAAATCTGTTGAAACCCCACTATAGTAAGGATTTTCACTAGCATCCAAGAGGCATGCCTTCTGGCAACACAGACTTAATGCTTGGTTTATATATGAAATTTATGTTTCTCTTCCATTTTTTTTTTTTTTTTTTATGGTGCCCCCAGCATATTCAGCTAATTCCTGGCAATGTGAGTTAAGCTTTTCACCTCCTATATTTCCAGTGTTGCTTAGTCATGTTTGACTGAGAACCTTCATTGTAGATCAAATTTCTGGAAATAGCAAATCTGAAATGAGGTTTACTTTATACTGAAAATATACCTTATAATATAAGTGTTGACATAAATTATAACATTATTTCATGCATATAAAAGCTTGTCTTGTTTTTTTTCGTGGTTTTTCTTTTCCTTTTTTTTTTTTTTTTAATATATTCAAGTAGCTGGGAATATACACAATGAATCTGTAGACTGCATGAATGTCCACAAAGCATCACAATAATTTTTGACCCTTTCAGATTGCAGTCAAATAGATACTTTCATATATCAATAGATACAAGACTTTAGAAGGAGTAATCAGGCTTAAAAAAATTATCTTGTCCTGAACCAGTTCTTGTCATCTGAGTACCAAAGTGGGAAGTCCATGGAAATTGAATAAAGGAAGAAAACCAGTAACTCTCAGATTTAGCCCACTTTCTCAAAAGGACAGAAAAATAAGAGGACCTTTGTTACAATGATGACACAAGGATACTGGATACGCATTTTAGCCTTTCTGCCTGCTGCACTACCTACAGTTTGTGCTCTTTGCTCAAGAAATGGACCTTGAATGGACTTCTTGAAAATAAAACATCCACTATCTCTAATCATATTCAAAACATATAGGGGATTTTAGAATCTGAAGTGAATACCCTTGCCTTAGAAAGAATTATACAGAACAGCTTTTCTCATGAATGGTGTTCTGCTTCAAGCAGTGGCAAAAATACAAAAACTCACTGATATTTGCCTCTGTTCTATATTGAGAACCTTTGGGCTCTGGAGTTGTTGGCATGAGAAAGGAATCTCCAGGGCTGAGGAAAAACCCAGAACCTTTGTCAACGCCTTAGTAAGACAGCAGCTAGCATCCAAAGGGTGAAGAGGTTAACAGGACCAATGGCGTTGTGTGAAAAAGACAGGCCTCCAACTCACATGTATACATTACAATATAGTATGGAAAACTGGCATTAAACTGTAAAACAAAAAAATAGCCCCCTACCACTACCTCTTGATGGAACTAAAAATGTATTGTATCACTGAAATGATCTAGTCACCCTTTCTTAATATCTTATCAGAGATTTTTATTTCCTAATTCTTGTGTTCAACCTTAATATGCTTTAAAAGGATACCTTTTGAACAAAAATAGATACTTGAACAAAAAATATCCTTCCCAAAACCATCGGCTATTGATCAAAAGGTCTAGAAGTACTAAGTTACCCATGTACTTCAGTGTTCTAATAGTGGTCTACTCTCACTAGTGAGAAATTGTGCCACATTCCCAGTCTGAAGTTTCCTCAAATTCCAGATGCCATATCTTTCTTTTTCCTGATGTCACAAGCTTGTTCCCAAGTACCATCTCTTTGTGCAGCTGCTCAGAGGCTTAAGCTAAAAGATAGTTTCCAAAATTATTCTAGTATCAAAGCACCATTTCGCAGTTACCTGTGAAAGATCTTTTAATCAGTACTACTTACAAAAAGTCATGACATCCCACAGGCAACACAAGCACCAGTGTTCCATACATTCTCCTTATCCTTTTATCTTTTCAGCTACAAATAAGTTTGGGAAGAACAATATCCAAGGAGTCAATGTGGGAATACCTCCTTCACAAAATGGCTTGACCTGAAGGACAGTTCTGCACTACAAAAAGATCCAAAACAGTGGCACTATACACATTTCCATACACTTCCCAGCTAGGAATCTGCAAAATAGCTTTATTTATTTGGTTTTAGCAAGGATGCACCATCAAAACTATTTCAGCAATTCTCAGAAATCAGAACATCTGTTATGTATCAAGAGACATGTCCTAAAAACCTACATAATGCTAGATTTTATTTTTCTGTTAAGCAGCAAAGCATTCTATATTTATGTGCATGAATATGAGGATCCCAGGGACTTTATGTATGGACAAGTTGGACAGTTATCTGTTAAACACTGACAGTAATCAACTCCTGTACTTCCAATCGTAGCATACAAGATTTGTGAAAGTTTCCCCCTTGCTATTTTAGGACTAATTTTAGCACAACTCAGTTGTCACCATTCTTGGTTACAGACATACAGTCTGTACTTCAAGACCATTGTTTCTCAACTAACTCAGAAACCAAAAGATGAAAGAACTCCTTGAAAGACTTGTCATTGAAATCTCAGAATTTTCATGACTCCCTGGTAGAGGTTTTCTTTCTGCCAAGTCTTTCTTTTCTTTACAAAAGTTGTATCATCTTATGTATGACTTCTCTGTATAAGTAATTAAACAGAAAGCATGTAAGAGAAAAGGCAAATGTACTGTAAGTATTGCAAAAACAACAAAACTTGCAGTAGTAACAAGTCTAATTAATGACCAAGGATAAGGCAGTAATAGAGGCTAGTCATCTCTTCCCAAATCTATAGGATGTTTGAATCATTGAGGAAGAGCTTTGTTTGCAGATGTAAAGGCTGACTCTAGCCATTTACATCTGCACAGACATCTTGGAAGCAATACCTTCTAAGCTTTGATAACCTCCTTTAATTAAAGTTTCCCTTCAAGCCTCTAAACATGTTAAATATCACTGAATAAAGTTGTGTTAAAGTCCTCAGGGGATTCTGTTGGGGAACAGACACATTACAATCAAAATATTAAACCAGTCTTATGGAGCAGAAATAAGGCTTCCTAATTTATATATATCCTACTCTATATTTCCTGCTTATGTTAAGAAAAACTTGTCTTTTGCTTTTTTTCCTTTTAAGCAAAATAAGAAAATATAATTATCTAGATATTCTCCAAACTACATGAATGATGAAGGGCACATAGAAAAAATCAGTGATCAAACAACATGATATGAGCATAGAAAAAACACTGAAAATACATGAACCACAAATTGTGGTCTACAGAAGATTTCTCCTGTCGGAGACTGTTGTTTGGAATGTTACTATATCTGACAATTTTTTCTCTGATTTTTTTTCCCCTCCAAATGTTATTTCTTATCTTAGATTTTTGTTTTCTCCCAGAAGTCTTTTAATTTAAAAAAAAGGCAAAAAAAGCAAAACTAATATTTTGAAACATTTTTTCCCCTCACTTCAAGAAAAGCTGAATACATGGTTTATTCATATTTGTATTTAGTGGACATTTGTAGTAGTTACCTCAATTAACTTTTCTGCCTTTAATTTTTGCAAATAGATGGCATTGTGGGTGGACAGATCTGCCTTGGATTAAAACTTAAAATTAATCAGTACAATATTTATTTTTCTCTCTCAGTTGGGGGCTTGGTTTCAATAGACAGTTTGTAAAATTTTCTAGACTTTAAGATAACTGTCCTGTAGCTCTTTCAACACTACCAACACTTTGTCTTGTTCTGTGCAGTTAAAAACATTCTGAACTTATCCTGCAAACCTAACATTTGTGATAAGAATATATATTACAGGAAGTGTAATATGCAGCAGCTGAGCCCCTGAAGTCAACTAATCAAAGTGACAACATCCATAACAGCAACACAGCATCACTACTACTAGCTGAGAACTCAATGATGATGCAACGGATGTCCCATAATCCAGAAAAATCAAAATATTTCACACATGTGTCAAAACTCCTCTTGAGATAGAGAAGCTCTTGTAGTTCAGATTGAAGAACAATCTTGCACATGCCGTAGCTACTTGCACCAAGTTGTTGCTCGCCTTAATATTACTGCGGAAAGGGACCTAGGATTCCTGGTTGAGGGCACGTTGAATATGAGTCAGCAGTGCCCTGGCAGCCAGGAGGGCCAACTGTGTCCTGGGAGGCATCAGGCAAAGCACTGGTAGCTGGTCAAGGGAGGGGATTGTCCCACTCTGCTCTGCACTGGGGCAGCCTCACCTTGGATACTGTGTGCAGTTTCGGGCAACACAATAGAAGAAAGACATTAAAGTCTTAGAGAGAGTCCGAAGGAGGGCAATGAATATGGTGAAGGGCCTGGAGGGGAAGCTGTATGAGGAGCAGCTGAAGTCATTTGGTCTGTTCAGCCTGGAGAAATTCTCTCCATAGAATTTTCTCTTTCTCTCTGCCCCGCCTCCAGCTTGGAGTCATACAACTATAAACATCACATAGGGCATTTATATTGTCCTATTATGCACAGGGTGGTATCTTCAGATACTACACATACACATATATTAAGCAGCAGAATATCTCATCAGACCATTGATAATTTTGTTACAAATATTTCATCCCCACAAATATTTTCCAAAAGCTGTAAACAGTCTAAAGAAATTATTAGGATAGGAGAAACATCTCTCAGAATTTAATGCTTATTGCTGGGGAGAGAGGTGTCAAAACAGTGCACTGCCTCTTTTATTTCAGCATTCTAGTGCCTAAATCTAACCTGGAAAAAAAAAATCAGAAAGGAAATCTATGATCATAAATAGCCAAGGAATAATATCCTAGCACTAGTACCCTGCCTGTAAAGATTTGCTTCCTGGGCAGTATCATCCTTGCCGAATCATTCTCAAATGTTTCTTCTCATTAATTAGTTTTTGTGATTATAAACACAGAGTTAACTGTCAGCAGAATCTCATGAATGCATACAGATATATCTCGATTTTGCAGATACATCTAAGAAACAAGTCCAACCAAATCCATAAACAGGCAAATTAATCTTAGAGAGAACTTTATTAGAGTAAACTTTGTTCTCATTTTTCTGATGTCAGTTAGAGAAACTTCCCTCCCATAATGATGTTGCTCTGAACAACAGAGTACAAGAGAGGTTGATTTAGTTACGGATAGGCAACAAATGGAATCTTGTCCCTGCCACTGAAAGCATTTTCAATAGTGTGAGCATGCAAATGTTTCTACTGGATTTGTGAGATTTCGCCATGAGTTTTTGCAATCAGTTGGGTAAGTCACTGCACTCTGGGCAGCACAGCTGCAGCTGTCACATGCTGACTGAGAATGCCATTGCACAACCCAGAGGGTGCCAGTCTTAGCTCTGCCATTAGGTATTTTCATTCACTCACTTCAACTGGAAGGAAAATAACTTTACTATAACTTTATAGCCTGATTTACATTGCTGCCCCGGGAGTAAAAGCTGAAAATTTGCACAAACTGTTAGAAGAGCCTTAATTGCAATACATTACAATAAGCTTATTAAATAGAAGCCCGTGATTGAAGGTGATTGCAAAGTTTCTGTTGTCTAGGCAATTAACAACAGTGCATGGAGCAACTTGCTTGCGATACATTTTAAGATTTTAAATACTCATAAAGTATTCCCCCTCTTCTTACCTACCCAGACCTAATCAGTTGTTATTGCTGTTCTTTATTACTTGTTAAGCACCTTCCGTGTGCTTGGTGCCTGCAGAGTCCTTCCTAGCAAAGAAAAACAATGTTTGAGTTTTAAGGAGTGTAAAGGGGATTCTTTATTCAAGCTATGGGAGACAAAAAGCTTCTCATCTCCCTGCTCCTTCAGCACCACTCTTTCTGCTTCATATCATCAGACACAGCTCCCCTCTGACCCTGCCAGGGGACAGCTGCAATTCCCTTTCCTAGTATATCCTGGTGGGTGTAGCCTCACCTGGACAGCCAAATACAGAGTTAAGCAGACAGTAATCCCCAAAGTGATGGTCACCTCTCGTGCATTACAGTCCTACATATTTAGATTTTCTCTTTTCCACTTTATTACTAATGTGAGTGACATAAGACTTCCAACTGGTAAACTCAATTAAAAAATATTTCTCTTATTTTAGTTCACAGAATCTCTTAGGCTGGAAAAGACCTCTTAGATTATGGAGTCCAACCTATGGCCCAACACCACCATGTCAACTAGACCATAGCATTAACCACCATGTCCAGTCTTTCCTTAAACACCTTCAGGGATGGTGGCTCTACCACCTCCCTGGACAGTTCATTCCAATGTTTAATCACTTTTCAGAGTTTCTCAGGATATGGAAAGGGAAACAACTCTATATTACATTTTCATAAGAAGATGAAGCAAACTGCCCTGTCACAACCCAGAAACAATATATCCATGCTGTTCCTCTTTTTTTGTTATATGTTGACAGACACACGAAGACAAGAAACCTCCAAATATACAACCCCTCCTTCCCCACTCAAAAAGAAAAAAACAAAACATGGGAAAGAGACTGGAAGGATAGACCATACTTTTATTTTTTCCTGAGCACCATCTTCAGGAACCTGGCTCTCCTCCCTCCTCATATTACACGTTCCTCACCTTGGTCTCAAAAAAAGTCTTCAGTTTATCCTCTAGCCTGTGCTCTGCTGTTGTGCAGCAGAGCTTGCACCCTTTCCTTACCTCTTCCCCCCACAACCATTTCCCATGAAAAAGCTGTCAGCAAACTCATGCTATTTATAGGGCCTACCAGTTGTGCCTTCATCTTTGCTTTTTGGCCAGAAGAGACAGCAGAAAGCATTTCCGAGTGGTTGTTTGAGAAGATGCTGAGATTCTCACTTATCTGGTGTCTGCCAAATTGCATCTCTGAGACTGTTACCAGGTCTGGCCATAAAACAAAAAGACACTTCTGGTAGATCTGGAGCACCAGTAGACTGGTGAATACAAGTATTGCTCAGCACATTTACCATCTACGAAAATAGGTGCATCAAACACCTGACTTGTGTGACTGTTACCCTGAGATGTACTTCTTGCAAATGGCTTTTCAAATAGTATTTTATCAATGCTTTCTTTTTTTAAAAAATGCTTTAAGTCTCTCATATAATAGGTTTCTGAGTGTAGGCACTATCTACACTTAGTTGTTTTTGTGTGACCTCAAGATCCTCCCAAATGCCCTTGAGCAAACAATCCCACCAAAAAGCCTGACATTTGGGCTCAAAATTCCAGAGAACCTGCAGGGTTTTCCATAAAATCTTCAGTATATTGGAAATACTAGAAAAAAAATTGACTGTGTCCAGCTGGAGCGTTTTTTAGTTGTGTTCTATTTCCACACATTGCACTTTTATTCTCTTTTTCTTCTGTAGTTTGACATATTATGAAGCTTCATATTCTGGAAATAACTGACACCAACAAGTAAGTATGACAGCTGTCCCATTCCTGCTGTCATATGCATTCTTGCTGTCATTACCATACATACCTCCCCCATTGCCATGAAGTCTCCTTAAATCTCTTGTGCATTTTTCAATGCAGTTCAATAGAAACATCTCTGAACAGGCAGAGTGAAACAAGCTCTGCAATGTTCTGCTTCTCTAAATTGCCATAAGATGCTAATAGGTCTCAGTTATCACAAATATTTCTTTCAATTCATTTATGTCCAAAGACTAGTGCAGTTGTATGGCTTTCATTACCTATACACTGAAAAAAAATAATATATATATACACACACACTTGCCCTGCCTCCACGCACCCAGTCACATTAGAGGATTTCAGTGACCCATAGAGTTTAGCAGTCATGGCTTCATGTGTAATACAGATTCTTGCAACTCTTCCTCTCCTTTTTTGGCACTAGAACAAACTACAATGCTAGGGCTTATTTACTTCCCTGTACATAAAAAACACAATAGTACACAGCAACCTAGTTTAAAAAATGGAGGTCTATTTCTACGGGGTTATGTAAATTAGATTGCAAACATCTTCATATTTAAAGGCAACATGCAAAGAACAGGGCAGCAGCAGGTGAAACTAAACAACATATCTGGCCCAATTGCTAACCTGAATAACATTAATGCCAGTAGTACATCATTCAAAAGCGGTACATCATTCAAAAACATTCAAAAGCAGTTTGCTGTTGCTGAAGTGTCACTGTTCTGTTGTGGCAAGGATCAATACATTTCCAAACAGCTTGACAGCCTCACAGAAAAGATTAGCACGGAAGTTAGTTTTACTTGAAAGAAGACCAGAGAAGATTAATTTGCACCAGGGACTCCTGTGGCCCTTCACGTTTCAGAACAAGAGCCTCAACACACAATAAAGAATAGAAAAGCATTCTCCTTCAACAGAGAATAGGAATTTCATCAAGTTAAATAAACTTACCTGACCTACAGCTAATCTTACTTGTCTGAGAGATAACAGATGCGTCAATTAAACGTGTTGCAGCACTATTTTAATATGGCAACAGTGATGCCAGTAACCAAACTCCCTTGGTAATTTCCATAGTCCTTCATTAAATCATCTCTCATTCTGATTAGCAAGAAGTGTACATTGTGTCTAGCTGGAGTCACAGAAACAAAGTTACAGAGCTAGAATACAACTTGTGAGCTTGGAAACTATCACTGACATTTTGTAGAGAATTTCTTCACACAACTATTGTTGTTTTTTTTTGTGTGTGTGTGGGGGGGGGTGTTAAGCAAAAATAAAGGATGAAAAATTTTAAAAGTTTATGGTAAAAAAGCCAACAAAATTACAAATCCAAAACTTTGGAAGAACAAGCATTCAGCTCAAAAAAAGAAATAAAGGCCAATCTAGGAGGAAATTTCAAAATGTTATTTCAACTTCTTATCCCTGATTCAGGTGAGGAATTTTAATTAAATGACAGTAAAATGATGGGTAGATGCATCAAAATTTGCAAAGCTGACCTATGTCAATCTTTTTTTGCCTGCAATCATCAGGTTTTCACAGCAGAAATCATCCTTCTTTCTCTGTATTACCCTAAACTAATGACAGTCTCAATCATTGTGTTTCATGGTTCTAAAATCTGCACTCAGTAAGAACATGAGAGCACTCATAACTCTCACACAGCAGAAAGTCGGGGGAGAAAGGATCCAATTCTCCATGGCCAGACTTTCAATTTCCCACTGACTTCCACTAACTTTCAGACCCCACTGCATCAGTTCTTCCAGATAGTGGGCCAGGTAGAGAAATTTAACAACCACCCCTACTTGGTCGTGGAAGGGAGTTACAGAATATTTTCAAATTCTCAAGAAAGAAAGTCCTAACTACCCTTCCAACACAGGACTCTGGACAATAACAAAGCTCTCAAACATCTAACCCTTAATTTTAGCATGCTCTAAACTTCCTCAGGACCCTTCCCCTGTTTCCTTGAGGACTTGACAGGAGCTCTCAGAAGTCTCCACATAACAAGGCATAAGATCACAATGTGTGCATAGGGTCCAGTGCAATGGGTTTTGCTGTAACGGAGTCTTGTGCTGTAGCAAGGCTGAGTGTGTATAATGCCCTGGATTCCTCACAGTATCTCTGTGCAATGACCCTGTTCTAGGGAGGGAAACAGTAGAAGTTGTTGGCTTTTATTTTAGCTGTTAATTAAGCTTATCACAAAAGAAATGCTTTATGGCTTTTCGTAAGTTGCCCACATGCAATAGGTACTGTGGACTTCACAGCAGTGAAGAATTGCCTGCAATTGCAGAGGACTGGGCAGGGGCTGGTGTGAATATAGTGATGAAAGGGACTGCATACGACTATCAGTGTAGCCAAGCAAAACAAATAAAGGAATCCATGTGTTTTACAAGTTTTAATTTGCAGTGCATGTGTGGAACTAGCGTAGTTGAGGACATGGAGAGTAGCTGATTTATCAATGAAAGACAAGTGCGACCTACAGAGGAGTACCATGGGTACACTTGGTCCAACTTTGAAGAGAAAAAACACTGGCCCCACTTTCCCCTCCACTATTTCTTTTTTTTACACTGACAGGTGCACCTTATATAGCATAGTATGATACACCAGCATGCCCTACTAAAAGAACAAGGAGAAAACCAAGCATTCCCTTTTCCCCCACAGTACAAATAGTGACCAAGATATTCTGGTGGAGAGAAAGTGAAAAAATCTAAAGCTTGTAAAATGAAACATTTAAGACATTTGAAACTGAGGGTGCACTACCATTACTATTACTAAGTAACAATCCAGAATGAATAAACTATGACTGCTTTGGTAAGTAAAAAATTTCTCTTAGTTCTGCAAAACATCTTACAAAAATTCCAAACACACAATGAAACTGGTAACCATAGACAACTTCTATATTACTGTTGTTTAGCCATGGTTTTTACTTACTATAAACTCACTTTCTAAGGGACAATACTTTGAAAGTGCCTAAAAATATACATGAGACAAATATTAGAATAAATTATCTGATAGTCACCAGGTCAGAGCATATATAAAATTTAAATGTAAAGAAGCAACATTAAAAAAAAAAATAAAAAAAAATTCCTTCTCTACCCCCCAAAAGACTATTTTCTACTGGGTACATATTTCTGCACTTTAGAAAATTAAGATATTAATTTTGCAATATGTATTTTCATCTATTCCTTGGCTTGATTATTTACATTAGAATAGTTTGACAAGTTTTTCTCCTTAATGGAAGGATTGGCACTACCAACAATTCACAATAGAACTAGAATATATCACAAATTATTAGTCTGTATTGAGAAAGCCTAGAAATCACAAATGAAAAAAAAATTAAAGAGAAATCCAGTCCTCTGAGTGGGCAAATATGTCCCAGTTACAGCTCCTTTCCCAGCTGTGATGTTTCCCCTCTCACTGGCAGAGAGAGAATATACATGCCCTTATTGTTAAAAGTAAAAAGGAATTACCTTCCAGGGAAAGCTGTGTTCCTTTATTTTAACATATGGCCATCAGATTTCAGTTTTGGAAGAACGTACAGCAAGACAGTATATATAGTATTGTTGGGTAATATTTTAGTGCTGGCCTAGCATGTTAAATTTTTAAATAATGTAGGTATCATCCTCTTTTTGTATGTTTTCACAGCAGACTGCTTGTTATCAAACTCAGATTTTTCCAGAAGACAGGTAAGTATAGACATAGAAAACAATAAGCACAAGAAAAATCCATTGGACTTCAGTATGTGTTCTGCTGTTTTTCTCCTCATCTGCATGCACTGCAGATCCATACAACATTTACCTGCTGTACAGCTGATACCATCAATTAATATTACAGACCCCCAGCCATGTGCATTGGCTAATTGACTCTTTCCCTTTGCATTTACCTAACTTGTACACTCTGGGCATCACAGACATTTTAAGTTTGGAGATCTGACTTTCACATGAAGTGATCCACATGTAGACCAATGATGAGTGGTGTTTCTCAGTGGTTGGCATTAAGACTGGTGCTGTGCAACATTTTTGTCAGCCACATGGACAGTGGGATTGAGTGCACCCTCAGCAAGCTGGCTGGTGACAACAAACTGTGTGGTGCAGACACACTGGAGGGAAGGGATGCCAAAGAGACGTGGTTATCCATATTCTCCTGCTTTGAAAAATCTTAGCATTAACACAATCACTCCATCAAAACAAAATCTTTTACTGGTGAAATATTGGTCAGCCTTTGTACAGCCTACTCTTTGTAAAATGCAAGCATTTTGTTTTGTCCTAATTCTTAAGAAATGTGGTTTTTTCTTTTCGCTGGTGCACACAAACAGCAGATGGAAGTTAAAAGTGGACACATTTAAGTACAGGGTATATATCAGTGCCTCTTACAAGGACTTAATGATCAATTAATATTTTATGGCTTGAGACCATTTTACAGCATGATTCACTTTTTTAATAGCTTGTATGTGCAAACAGTACTTTAAACATTAAACTGCCTCATGCACATATTCTATTTCTTTGCCTCTTTCTATAGACCAAATATGTTCTTTATTGGCTACAGACTGCAATTAAAGCCATACCTATCGCTAATTAGGCAGTTGCCACAGTTCCCTAAATGAATCCTTATCTGGAAGCTACTCTTCATTAATTTTAGCTGTGCATACAAATGAACTGATTATACTCACTTTGGCCCAACTCTGTTCTGTCTACAACAGAGTTGTGGAGTACATGCTTGCACTTTGGCTATGATGCAGTACATGTCTTTTTTTTTCTAATTTTGGCCTAGGTGGGTGACATACCACATGCTGCAGCAACATAAATCACAAGTTATGTGTCACAAAACTTGACACATGATAAGTACACTTAAAAATGAGTAAAAACTCTGCCATTTATGTGACATCTGTGCAGAATCAGACCCCAAATAACTTTGGGGTACAGCACTGGCCACTGCTTAATCTGTTGTATCTGGTCTTTGGAAGCAAGAAAACAAACTCAAAGGGTATGTCAACCATATATGCCCCCTACTATGGCCAAGAAATAGACCCTTTTGTAAAAGTAACCATGTATTCTTACTATTTTCCCTGTAGTCCAGGATACTATTAGTCTTATTCTCTACTTCACACTGGAACCAGGGTAACTGCAGGGCTGTGGCAAACACAGTCACAGACAAGGACAAATTCATGTTGCTTGTATGGAAAACTCATCAGGAACGTACAAACTGCTTAAATAAGAATCAAGAGCAGAGTAATTGCTGGTACTCAGCATCCTCCCTGAGCTACTGAAAGGCTTTCACACTAGTATGTTTTTTCCAAAGGCACACAACTGCCGAGGTGACATGTCACAGCTGAAAAGCTTATGGTATTCCTTTCATTTCACTTAGAGGCATGCTAAGCAATGCAGCAACCCTAACTGCAAAATACCATCACAGATCCCATACAGTGATCAAGGATATATTGTTACTGGGCTACTTACAACTGCAGCCACCATGAAAAGGCTGAGAAACTGGGGGAGGGAAAAATATCCATATGTCTGTACTTTTTAGGTCACACATATGGTGGATTAGCTGTGTTTGGCATGTGAACTTTGAGCAGAATGTTGCTTATTTCACACTTGCAGTTATGTTAAGAACACTTGTTTCTTATGCCTACTAAAGAATTGTTTAAAAATCCTCTTCCTGATTAGGTAGCCAAGCTGAGACACAGGAAACCAGAGAAATGCTGCTATCAAGAGCATCAAGGTTAAACACAGGTCATGCTAAAGCTAAGTACAAAGAGAGGACAACTGCACAGTCAGATCTCTCTTTAGAGTCACACAGAAAATCCTGAACTTGGCAGAAGTCAGTGATGAAACTCCTATTAGCATCACTGATGCTTTAGATGTGTTTGTACAAGACCTAAGTTGATATATCCACAGCACCCAACACCAATGTCCTACTGCTGTTAGTATATTCTGGCACAACTCTCTAAAAAAGGGGGTAACTCAATTACCTGGGGTATTCTGTTACCCCAGGTAATTGAGTTGGTTATCTCCAAAAACAAAACAAAAAACCCCAAGTATACTATCTGCACTGACAGCATAAAACACAGCTAACATTAGGCATAAGGTATACTTAATACATTCACCTTTGGAATGATCCATTTGCAGCCATCTGTAAAGAGCAGAGGAAGCCTCAAGTGCAACCAGGCAAAGGAAGACTTGACGGATGCTGTGTTCCAAAGTGAGCAACACATCCCTGCACTCAGTGCTTCTGGGACATGAATTTATAACCCGAGAGGAAAGCTGCCTAGCTGTGTTAGATTCTAACCCCACTGTACAACCCTCTTAATCCACAGGTTGTCTGCATTTTATGAAGAAAGCCTGTGTTGGGTTTTTGCCAGCATCACTTCCCATGTAGGTAGCTGTTGCTGTATCAAGGTCCTCCCAGGGCAGGATGAGGGAAGAGAAGGAGGCAAGGTGAGAAGAGAACTCAGTCCTCAGCGTGGGGATTTATGCAAAGAGTTTTATGGGCAAGAAGCTAGACCCAACCCAAACCTGAACCTGCTTTTACAGTGTGCCCTATACTGCAGCCTTAAACTAAAGGAGCCAAAATCTTTTCATTTTCCTTATCCTGAAGGGACCACTTATGAGGCCAAAGCAAATAATAGCTTTGTTTCTTTGCTCCCATGGCATTTAAATTAGAATGGGAACACCTACTAGCTTCACTCGTCTCACCTACAGATGCCCCGTCCTCAAAAGCAGCTGGCAGAAAAACAGTGGGAGAAATGATACAATTTAAAGGAAGGCAAAAAAATACTATGGGCGAAACAGCAGAAAGAGAAACTGGAAAAAACAAAAGGTAGAAAGGTGTGGAAAACATCCTTTTGTTTAGTAGGACTATGCAGATGCTGCAAGCACCACAAGGATAGTTTCCAGATGAAGGGTAAAATCTTAAAGGCCATCAAATATATACACTTTGACATATAAAACCAAAATTTTGGAAAAGGTTCACTTTAATATTGAAAACCCACAGCTGTTACTACAGTGTGTGAAAGCTTTAGAAGATTTGCATCCTCCCAGCAGAAAAAATCTTCAGAATAAAACATTGACAGAACTGGCAGCAATCCTGTGTTCTCAAGCAAACCCCACAGCTACCACATCTTACCATCAAAACCACTTCACTGTCACTGAACATGTTTGTATGAATCACAGTGCAATGAGGAATTCCTTGCTCACAGGACTTTCACCCTTTGAATGAAAAGCCAAGTGTGACAGTACCACTGAATTCCAAGAACAGTATGCAAGCATGACTTTGTCATGCTCTTCAGAAGTGGAACAGGAAAGATGTTGAGACTTTTAAAGAGTGCTTATTCACAGATTTCAACAGATTCTCTGTAAAATATTATTAAACCCCTCAAACTATTAGAGAGGAAATGCTCCATTACCCAGCAGCCCTGAGAAGCAGCATGCACCACTACTGCCTAGCAAGAAAAGGCATATGGGTCCTTTTGATACAAGAAGAAAAAAAAAAAAGGTTATAATTCAAGTTGACTTTTTTCTTCTAATCCCCTCTTAAGCATATTATATCAAATATATCCATTAAATTTCAACTGTCTCCAAATATTTTTAGAGAAAAAAAAAAGAGCCATAGACACCCATAATATATTTATACACTAATGAACAAATACATATAAGTTTTTTTTTTTCCTGTAATGGTACAAATTACGTATAAAGGAATCTTCTGGAGTCCACACATATTCACTTTCAAGCTTAGGAAATATTTGTGGAGAGAAAGTCAAAAATATCTTATGCTTTAGTTAAACTCTGCACAGTCATTCAGCTACTGTTGCTTACCTGCAAAACCTACGTTACAACCCCAGAAGTTGAGAGATTATGAGACTAAATTTTAGTACTCAAATGCATAGATGCAATCATATAGAAAATTAATCAAAAGAAATATAGGGTGCTGTTTTTATGGGTTAACAAAAGGACCAATGCATCTCCTTTCTGGTATGTGTGCCTGCCTGCCTGCCTCCCTCCCAGTACCGAAGGACGGAGAGAGCCTGTCACCAAGGCAGGCAGGGAAAGGCGAGATCCCAGAAGTCTAGTCACCCACTTTCACAAGCTGTGAAGTGCCACTCAGAAGTGAAGCAACAGACCCATAAAATCTCTTTTGTGTAGTGCTGCATCCTTGTTTCTTCGTGTGATATTAAAGCCAGGCTACAGATCTGATACACAGCATGGTGGGACTAGACCTAGCCATAATAATTATCTATGATACAATAAGGAGATAAATGTAAGCCCTCACTAAAGGAATTGAAATATGTGAATGCAATGACACTTCTCAGTTTAAATTTACATCCAAGTATCACTGACTGTGACAGTAAAGAATGAGTTTTACAAGCTCTAGTATAATATACTAAAACCAGAGCCATTGTCTCCCGTAAGTCTTAAGCCTGAATTTAACTGTAGTATCCCAAGCCTGATTTATTTACACAAACCCTAGATCAGATTATGTATGCTTTCAATTCCTTGAATTGAACAGAATTCTAAACATTATTAGGCATACTACTACTACCTTGCTTTTCCCCCCTTTTTTCTTTTGGTCAAGAAAATCCTCAAATCTCTTAGAACAGGAAAAGGATGTACTATAAAGCAAAACAATCAATTGAATGAAAAATTTAGATATTTTCTTGTATGATGGAAAAGGTGTGTGAAGAAAGTGTTATGAGTACACCAGTTTGAAATTAGGTGAGGTACCCATCTGAAAAGGTTGTTACCAGAAACATTAAAAAGTAGCAATATAATGCAACCTGTGGAAAGCTGCTATAAGGTGTCCCTGAAGATTTCTCTTCTCCAGGCTGAACAACTCCAGGTCACTCAGCCTCAAAATATCAGGGTTTTTTTTCCCTGTAGGTCTCTCACAGTTGGTGCTTCAATAGTTTATATATTGAGAATAGTTTGTATCCTAGTTTTTCAAGGGTACATACTTAATAAACAGAAACTGTGTTATTTACTTATGACTTCAGCAGCATAGAGTAGAGCTGAAATTCATCAACAATATAAAGGAGAAGCAATGAGATTATTCTGATGAATTAATTTTAACTACAATCTCAAAAAAATCTCAATTCTATAGATGATAAAAATCTGGGAGAAGCTAGAAGCAGTGGCAGGACACTGAACCTAACAGGCCACAAAGATGGTCTAAATGATTATTCATAAATCCCTCTTAGAGTGACTAGTTTTACCTGAGATAAATCTTACCTTCACTGCTACTCCAATACGCCTGTCTTTAGCAGATTGCTGCAAAAAGTTATTAGTTATTACAACAATATTCCATACACTTTAGTGTTTGCCTCACAAATCTCTCATACGTCAAGGAGAAACCATGTTTAGCTTTAAATAAGTAATAGAATACTCAGAATAGCACTTCATATAAAATACTGAGTAGCTGCACAGGGTGACCATAACAAGTGCTGTGTTCGTTCTTACTCACAACTTTACAGACAGATGCCATGATTATCTCTTTCATCTCAGGTCTGCAAATCAGCAACTCCATTAAATTCTACATCTTCACAGTGATACAAAAATCAGGCAAGATTCTAACAACACATCTGGTATAAACAATCCCATGAAAATTAGTAATAGTTATTGTTTCTACACTCTCATTCAAGACATATGTTTCCTTATGGATTAAATTGTACACTGACAAGGACCTGAAATTCCCATCTAGCATCTGGTAGGAGAAGAAATATAAGAACAAGCTCTTCAGTTATACAGATTTGCAACTCCTCAGTGAGGGACAGACACCAAGGCACTGAACTACAGCACTTGGAAGTTCACTTAGGTTTCACATTAAATTCTGCAGCACCCTAAATAACGAACTATAGTTTCATATAATATTGATCCATCTATTTTATAATATTATGTATTACATGTTCAATGTGAGCGTCCACAAATAAGGTATCCTTAAAACAACAGCTGGAGATTCTGGATCAAAACCCACATGTTTGTTATGATTTGCATTTCTGGACTGAGAAAAAGCAAGGGCTAAAGGGAGATTTTCTTCAACCATTATTTTTTATTTGGTCAGCAGAAAGCAGGGTAGCCTTTATCTTGGGCAATTTAGACCCTTTTTTCCTCTTTGTCCAGCACCAGAGCTGCACTTGCTGATAGGGCCAGTTTTCCCAAAGCTCTTTGATGTATCTTGCCATGGATAAATCTAGCATGTACCAGAACAGCATAGTTTCTTCCCATCTGCAAAAAATTGTATGAAACGAGCCTCTCCTTGCTTATCCCAGCACCGAAGAGACATGCTGCTGTGCCTCATAGGTGCTGGCTGCTGCAAAGGCCCTTCAGAACTCTCCGAATCCACCCTTGAGCCATCTCTAATCTGTGTGACAGGAACAGTCTGGCACTAAAAAAGATGAGGAGCCACTAAGCACAAAATCACTTTGCACAAAACCCCTCTCCCTAATCTGTTCTGAGCACTTGATCTGGTCCACATCCATTTCTGCTCATCCTTCCATATTTTTTCAGTGCCCTATCAGCCTGTGGCATTTGAAGTGTATGGATGCTTCTTACATAGATGCAAAGTCTAATTTGATGTGTACTTGTTCTGAATAATCAATATAAATTCAGTCACTTAAGAAATGTTACTGAATATATCCCTCTAATTATGCATCAGACTGCAATTCCATGCTACTCTGACACAACACTGACAGTATAATCCTCTCCATGACAGCACATGGTATAATCACAGATACTGAAAATACTAAGTGTAGGCAATACCTAAGCAGATGCTTAAAAGCATACACATCACAAGCATGCAAGTGATTCAGAAATAAAAGACTATACACTCCACAAGTATGAAACTGCAAATAACCAGAAGATGAAATATTTCATACAATCAGTCACTACCTAAAGTGTCTGGAGTCATTCAACTGTCTTTCCTAACAAGGGTAAATATTTCTTCACTGTGCAGGAAAAGCAGCACTGTATGAATAATTGATTTTTAAACAATTGGTATGATGTCTAGGTTCATGTAATTAAAATTCCCTTTGTCAAGACATATCACCAGTAAATGATTCCTGGAAGAGAATAAGACAACATCATCAAAACTTAACTGGCACTATGACCTCATAAAATCAGTGAACTACAAGATTCTTCATCACTAGACCAGAGAGACATATTGCTTGTAAATCCCCTCTTCCCTCATTCGGTCCTGATCATACATAGATATTGCCTGTTAGAGTTCACATAAAATTTATGTGAAACAAAGGTAAACAGAAGTTTTGTTACCTAAATTCTATCCCAACTGGAGTCAGTGGCAAGACTTTCATGGACTTCAAAGGCAGCAGGATTTGGCAGGGGTTAAGCATTCCAAATGGCATTCAAACAACAGATGGATGTTTGCTGTAGTTCAAAGGCATGAGACAGCTCCTGTCTCACTTATGCTAAAATCTTACTGCTTATATAATTGTGGAAAGACCATACCTTGTAAAAGTGAGGGAGAGGCCACTGAGAGCCTCATACAAGCTACATGCACCTGCTCCAAAACTGTGGTGAAAGTCAGCTTATTACGATAATGAAATAAAAGAGTGAAAGGTGGCTGTAGTGGATGCCTACACTTGTCATCAATCCAGCTGTCTGCAGCAGATGCTGGAGAGCAAGGATGAATCCCCTCCATCCCATGTTTCAGTTCACTCCAGTCAGGAATTCATACTGAGTGTTTCACCCACACTACAGAAAGAGATGTGCTCATGCTCACACCAAATTTATACTTGGCTTTAGTTTATCATTAAAATACTTACTTTTGTTTTGTGAATTTAAAAGACTTGTCCTGTTCTACTAAAATGAACTGTGACGATCTACACATTAATGATAATTTAATGAACAAGCATGTACTTGTATACAGTAACATAAATTCAAAACAGAAATCTTGAGATATCATCTATCTTGTAGAAAGCAATGTCATGGCATTCCCAGACACAAATTTCACAAAAGCCACAAATTTCAATCTGAAGACAGGAAATTATCAAAGAGGAAGGGTTTATAGTTTCAAGAGTGGGTTAAAAACAGACAGGAAAAAAATATAGTGCTAAAGGACCCAGTGAAAATTAGGAAAATAAGTTTACATTAAACCCAGCCAATTTACCACGTACCGTGGGCAGAGTACTCAGGTGCTGGATTACACAGGCTACAGGCGCAGAGGCATCTGTGCTGGCTCCAGGCGGAGCCAGCTTGGACTCAGTACCCAAATAACCAGACTCACATGGCAAGCATCCCACTGGCTCAGGTGAGTATTAGCTCATTGACATCTCATCTCCATTACACTTTTACGTGCATTTTTATAGTGTGATCTGCATATGTTTTGTATTATCTGTATTTGCTTTCTACAGCCACCCAATGTAATTGTCTCCTTCCACCACAGAAAAACAGGAGTCTCTTGCATCAACCAAGTGGCATCTGCAAAGCAGTGAGGGATGGGTCTGGAGAAAACTCTGCAACATCTCCATAAAACAAAAATACTTAATTGAAAACACCATTCCATGAGCATAAATATGAACTTCAAGCAGTTCTTTGCTCTGATACATCAGTTTTGCTGTATCCTCTTTTGTAAGTTTATTCTCATAATCCCAGTGCATGGAAACCAAAGATACTTCAGGCTTACAAAGAGTAGTCCAAACTGCTTCAGAGTTGCCATTCAGCACCTTGGCAAAAATCCCAAAAAATCAAAACCAAAAGGGTCCTTTTGTTCTGGATGTCTCTGACTGAGAAATTACTTGAATTTACAAGACCCTCTGTCACATTCTCTCTGAGCATGAACAGTTTGGAAGCAAAATGCTCTAAAACCAGGAAAGTTATTAAAGGCTCTCTGGGAAACTGACAAACCCTATGCAACCATCCTTGACATCAAAACCAGCAATTTGACAATTATTCTTTGGAACTGAGGACTAATGCAAGTTTTCATTCACAAGAAGCAACTGTCCTGGTTCTGGCCAGGACAGGGTTAATTTTTGCAGTAGGCAGGATGGGGCATGGCAAGGACCCAGAGATTATTCTACACCACCTCAGGGCATTGTTGAGGGAGGGGGGAACGGAGTCTTTTCCAGGGAGAAGGGGTCTCTTGGGGGTTGGTACAGTGTGGCAGAGGGAGCAGCTGGGTATTGTCTATTGCTGGGGGGGTTCCATGTGACTATTTCACCTCTTTAATGAACCCTCTGTCGTTAATACTGTTGTTACTGTTTACTTATCTCATTGCTGTTTTCAGCAAATCCTTCTTATCCATGATCTTTACCTTCTCCGTCTCCAATTTTCTTCTCTGTCCTGCCACAGAGGGAGAGGAAGGTGGACGACAGAGCGAGTGAGCGGCAGCGTGGTTTGGAGAGTCTCAGTGGGAGCACTAAACCTCTTCTCTGTAGTGATCAGTGACAGGACCCAAGGGAATGGCCTGAAGTTGTATCAGGGAAGGTTTAGGTGGATATTAGAAAAAGGTTCTTGACCCAGAGGGTGGTTGGGCAGTGGAACAGGCTCCCCAGGGCAGTGGTCACAGCACCAAGCCTGACAGAAGAAGCATTTGGATGATACTCTCAGGCACATCTTGTGGGGATGGTACTGTACAGGGCTAAGAATCAGACTCACTGATCCTAGTGGGCCCCTTTCTCAGCATATTCTGTGGTTGTCTAAGTACCATTCCTAAACCACAACATGATTTAGAGGCAAAACTGAGCAAATCAACTTCTATCTGTCAGTGGTTAGGCCATGTGGGAAGGCACAGAAGAGACTAAAGGTTAGTCTTCATGGCTTTACAGAGATACAGTACTTTTCCTATGTTCACTTCCTATTCTGTCCTCAGACAAATGACTAAACAAAAGCTGAAACTTCCGTGCATCTACTCATCCTCCCTAACACTTCACTTCGAAAAAACCTCAGTCCCAGGTCACCAGTTACACTTGCAATACAACAAAGTAAGCCATATTCTCCTATTCAATCCCTAATCTACTATTATTCAAATATCAGATCATCATTCAATAAGAACCCATTTTTGCATAATTAAAACTGAACTAATTTATGCCCTTTAGTTCTTTCAAACTGTCCCGAGGAACTGAAGAATAATTAGTATAACCAATACCAAGAGGAAAGCAAGCTATAAAACTCATCTTTGTACAAAGGTTGTAAATCTTCCATATATCAGAGGTACATACAAGTTTCAAGAAGCAATGATGGTACAAGATATAAAACTAGTCTACATTAACAGGTTAGTATCATTCAGCCTTGCTAGAGTGTGCATTGTACTGTACATGAGGGAAAAATAGGAAATTGTGTCTGCATTGAGTGATTTATCTCCTCTTCAGATACCCATATTTGACCTCGTGTACTCAATTTGTTCCCTAAAGCACTGTGGTAGTAAGTTCTCCCTCCTTAAATTCCATCCCCTTCATGAATGAAAAGGACATGGTCTAATAGCAAATTCTCTGAACAGTGAAACACTTTCATATATTTCAGGTGAGACTGTGGCCCTGAGGCCCTTCTATCCATCATAAAATATCATGAAACTAAAAAACTAAGATTTGGACCAATGAAGAAAACCATTCTAGACTGCTTAATTTCTCCTCCTCCTTCTTAGGATACATGAGAAATGCTGAGACAGAGGAGATCATATTAACGTGAGCCAACACATACATACAAATAACTCAAAAAATGTAAAAATTTGAGGGGGGAAAAAGACATTAAAGGACTTAATGAGTTGCAAAAGGTCTTATACTGTCAGCAGTCAGATTCAACATGGCATTGATCAGGAAAAAACATGTTCAGCTCTCTGTTCAACAGCAATCAGACATGGGAAAAAAAGAATCCAGAGGATCAGAGAAAAAGTAAAGTTAATCAAAGCTAATGATAATGTTGCCTGACAGTGAATGGAAGCAATTCTATAGCAACATTCACCCCTTTGGACTAAAATGAACAATCTGTGTCTCTTGGCAATAATCATCTGCTTGTGATGTGATGTGTACACCCTGCCTGAGCAGGGTAAAGTCACAAAGCTTGAAGAAGAAGAGAACACCAATGAAAAATTTCAGTGTTTTACTTCAATAAAACTTCAAGCTGCAAACTGATTCTTTTCACACTGAAACTGTTTTTCCCCCAATTTCAGATTAGGAAAAAAACCAGCAATTCAATCTAACTGGCCACCACATGACTATGGATCTTATTTTGAAGCACTAGATTGTTTCGCGTGGTGCCTGTGAAACTTCCTTCCACAAAATGAGAACTTGCAGCACTGGAGAGACATACCAACCTCCCCTCAGAACCCATATTTCATAGAATCATGGAAAGTGCATACATAAATTGTCTTATTTTCAGATTATCTTCAGCATATCATTATATAAATGAGATACTCCTTGTTCTGAACCGCTTGCTTAACTTGGATGCACTACCACAGAGTTGTTCGGCCAAAAGACATTTCCATAACAAGAGGCACCTATTCTAAGAGGCGGGACACCCTACCCCTGGAAACGTGACATGAAGCATCATGCCTGCCATTCAGGATATGTGAAAGCCATGTGGCACTTCAGGAACCCTTACAATGCTTCTGACCTTGTCCATTCCACCAAAAGGCATGGCATCAGATGCAGCATGAAGAGTTCATGCAGCTGCATAGCTTGAACAGGTTGTCCCCTTTTTTATCCCCGTACAGCCTCCCAAGAGCAAAACACATGCCCCTGCAGTCACAAAGACAGGCTATTGTAATTCTCTCTGTATTGAGTTTCGTTACAGGGTTTTCCTGCCTCACACAGTCAGCGTGGCATGCGCCAGTGTATTGGCCACAGGGATAGAGCCACAGCGATCACATTACAGCCACCCATCAGTGTCCTGCACTCAGGCCAAAGAAAGTCTTCTGAAGCAAGGCTTTGTACAGATTTGTTCATCATGGGTTGCAAAGTTATGCTGCCTTTAGATCCTCTCCTCCTTGGATTTGAACTAGCATGAAGGAACACTAAGTAAGTTTTCTTCCAGGGAAGCGAGTACCTCCCCTGTAAGAAGCTCTGTGTGCTTTGGCAGGTTATAAATGCCCTACCCACAAGTCCTGCATGTTCAGTCAGCCCTCCAGTCTTCTGTCTTTCAAAGGATTTAACTTAACCCACTGTGTCACATCAGGAGACCTTCAGAGCTGTACTATTTCCCTTCAGTCTCATGCCTAGCAAAATGTTTCTTCCAATGCTTACACATCCTCTTCCCTCTCTGACCTCATGCCTCCAGAAATTGGTTAGAGTTACTCTGTTAGCCTATTTTAACACCATGTACCTTCCTTACATGAAAAAAAAACAGTATGCAAATAGGTATCAGATCCATGCAAAGTATAATTGCCATTACTTCTGCATTTATTGTGATTATTTAGTTCAAGTGGGCCCAACAGTCATGCAATTAGCATCCAAGGCACACAGCAGCAAGCACATTATCACCACACAGAAATTAACAGGTAAGGATTGTTAACACAGCACCCCTTCACTGCTCTGAGGGAGTCAGGTTGGAGTGCTTCACAGGTAAAAGCTCAATTCTGCTCCAAGGTCTCATCTACATGAAGTAAGTTCCTTGCACAGGACTCAGGAAAAGCCCCAGCTTGAAGACCAAGCCAATGGCTAAGCCTCCTGGCAATCTCTGCAGTGCTTTCTATCTCTGTTCAAAGTAACAATCAAATTAGTGCTACTTGAATGGAGTAGTACATTGAAACAATTATCACTAAAGACACTACATCTATCTGTATCTGGCATATTTTCCTTGAAACTACATTTTGCCTGGTTACCTGGAGAAGTGTTCCCAGTGTAGAAACATTACCAAGCTGCTAAAAGGGACAACCGATGTCTTCTGTCCCCATTAGAGGCTGAACCACACTTGGAAAGAGGTTTTCCATGCAACTCTCCTTCAAAAGATCTTGTCTGTACACACCAGAACTGCTTTATGAGGAAGTAAAAGTGGAGACGCAGAGGGAATTAAGCTCAAAATTGCACTTGGGCTGCTAATAAAACCTCCCCCAAAACCTCAAACCCTGCAAAAGTGCAGTGTCAACCAGTATAACCACATTGAAATTTCTTGGGGGGAACCCAAGTTCTCCTAACAGGGACCCTGGGCTGAGAACTCACAAACCTTGTCAAATCACAGTTGCTTTCCTAGACCACTGCTGGAGGACCATGACTGCAGCAACAATCAACTCTGAAATTGTGCAGGATCGGCTGCTCCAGCTGGATCCCTACAAATCTATCGGGCCTGATGGGATTCATCCCAGAATCCTCAAAGAGCTGGCTGATGTAATTGCCAAACCTCTCTTGATGATTTTTTGAGTGGTCTTGGGAATCCGGAGAAGTCCCAGCTGACTGAAAGCTGGTGAACATTGTCCCAGTTTTTAAGAAGGGCAAGAAGGAGGACCCCAGAAACTACAGGCCCATTAGTCTCACTTCAGTGCCTGGTAAAGTTACAGAAAAGATTATTCTGGGAGGCATTGAAAAACACCTGAAAAAACCCTGACATTTGTCACAGCCAGCATGGCTTCATGGAAGCAAAGTCCTGCTTATCCAATCTGATTTTCTTTTATGACAAGGTAACCCACCTAGCTGATCAAGGGAAGCCAACTGATGTAATCTTTTTCAATTTCAGTAAAGCTTTTGATGCCTTAGGGTTTTCATGAATTTGTAGAT
>JAWWTY010000077.1:85597414-85643806 GCA_035222235.1 Margarornis squamiger | reverse complement strand
AAGAAAACGAAAAAGAAAAAGAAAAAGAAAAAGAAAAAGAAAAAGAAAAAGAAAAAGAAACACCACCCAAAAACCTGCCCCCCCACAACCCCAGAAGTAAAAGTGTAGATTTTATCAGTAACCTTTGCTAAATGTTTATTTCTTTCTTCTAACTGAAAGGCTTCAAGGGAAACCTGAGTCATTTAAAAGTGAAAGATGAACTTGCGTGCATTTTGTTAGTAGCAGTCTCAGCACATGATGATGCAATTCTGCCCCACAACAGCAGAGTTCTGGTTAGTTAATTGTCCCTGTCACACAGACTCAGAGGTAGCTAAGGGTAGCTAAGTTGCCCAGCCACAGCAAGAAGGGTGCAGGACAGGAACAAACATAACATACATCTCCACCGGGATCAATGTAAGAATGTCAACTGGTTTAATTTCAGCCATAATTTCCTGTTCCAAGTGTTTCTAGGAACTAATGTTGGGTAGACATACCAATATCAAATTTTCATTAGGTTTTTACACATTACTAACATTAAGTAACTGAACACTAGAATTGTTATTTCAAACAAAATCTCTTTCTGATAGGTCCCCATTTC
The DNA here is from genome assembly GCA_035222235.1 of Margarornis squamiger. NCBI lineage: Eukaryota > Metazoa > Chordata > Aves > Passeriformes > Furnariidae > Margarornis > Margarornis squamiger. The sequence continues at coordinate 85,643,229 of JAWWTY010000077.1, read as the reverse complement.
ACTGCTGCTTTTTTTGTTGCAGTGAAGTACCAAAACCAAATGACAGTACCCTAGGATGATGCATATCTTTGAGCTGCATGCACAGGCAACCTGGGCTACCATTTTAATGGATTTTAAGGCTGTGCATTACATGCATCTGTCAAAATATTGATAAGAAATTCAAATATCCAGATCTGAGTCATTTACAGCACATGGCTCAACCATTTGCTCCACAAAATAAACAGCAGAGAACTACATTTCTTTCTACTTCGCTTTTTCAAAGTTCTTCAAAAATCAGAGGTTAATCAATGGGCCTGTTCATATATAAATGTCTCATTTATCAGATCCATTGTGAAGTATCATTTCATTCTTTTGTGATTAAATGCGGATTATTGAAAGGATTCGATTCTGTTTATATAAAAATCTCTCTACATTCAATGAAAAAGAAAGAATATTTTCTTTTGCAGATGGTGGTAAGTAATTGTTTAAAACTGCTGAAATTTGTTTTATTCCAAACCCCTACATTCATTTTCTATTGTAGGGATTTGCAAACTGTAATTTATCAATTTGTTTTCATTTGTGATAGTCAATTGTGTTCTTCAGCAGAGACGTTCTCTGGGTTGCCTTGGTTTCATCATAGAAAGGATACATTTCTGTCTCTTGGTGTGTTTGGTCAGATTAGAAGGCTGAGCAACTGGAACAAGAATACCCAGAAGATTATCTCGATTTCAAATACAAAATTAAAAAGAAATCCATCCAATGCCACCCACTTGAATAAAGGTAATCTGGTGAGATTTCATGAGGAAGTGGCAAATGTCAAGTTATAGGGATGACCATGAAAGAATGGTGCATGGGGCAATGAATTTTAAAAAAAAAGGAGGAAAGAAAACCTTAGATTTAGTAGATTAAATAATGTTAATTAAATGCATGCACTATTTTAAGATGTTCTTTTCATTTCTGACAAAAAGCCAATAAAATTATGAGACAATTATAGAACTCCCAGATAAATATACTCTTTGACCAACAAAGAGAACAATTAATTTAATCTAAAATCATGTTTCATTTAAATGGATCACAAATTATTCTTTAAATAACGTTTGGTGGTGGGGTTTTTTGTGTGTGTGTGTGTGTTTTTGTTTTTGTTTTTTTTTTTTTTTTCTTTCCAGAATAAATAAACCAGAGTATCATTATTCTAATTCCATTTCCAATATCTTTGCCCCCATTTTGTTGTTATTTGGAATACATTCAGCAAAGTGGAAAAAGTTTGTTGATTTGTTCCATTGAGATGATGAACTATTATAAGCAGTTAATCAATGAGTTTCAGATATGGTTGTCAGCTTCCTAAACACAAGTAGAAAATCAAACTTTGGAGAAGAACAGAACTGATGTTATTATCCTGTGATTCTAAATGAAGTTGCTTTTTCAATCACTATGAATATAAAAAATACAAAATGAAACTGTTGAGTGCTTTACAGCTGCTGCATTTAAAATACCCCAAGGTGCATCTTTTTGTCAAAAGGCTTTTAAAATCCATCTACACTGCAGTAATGGAAGCATGGAGCAATTAATCACAAGTTAATTTTTTAAATGGAAGGCCTGGAGGATAAAATACTGATTTTTTTTTTACTGACAGAGACCCCACGTACATATTAGCAAGTGGCATCCACAAAATTTAAAGCATTAAAATATATTTAGATACAAAATCCTAAAGTCTCTCATATTTTTTTCTCAAGCTGGCAATCTGTGCAAAACACATGTACTTATGAGTCAGCAGTTCATTTGTATGTTACCCCAGAAAAAGAGAAAATTTTTACTTTTGTTTGGGTTTAGGGTTGTTTTTTAAGGAGACTAAAAAGGGAAAATTATAACCAGGCTTGATTACTCTAAAACAACGGGTGCATTCAGATCATACACAATCAGATTTTCAGACTGGAAATTAAAACATAAAAATGTCTACATCATTAATGTGCAATCTTTCTAGGTATTTTACTTTCACAGATCAACTAGGACACAATATATTGTGAATTTTGAAAGATTTCTATATTCAGAACTGCAATACCAAATCGATGAAATGTGGATCAGTGTAAGTTAAAAGCCTTAATACATACATTAGGTTAGTTCCTTTATCCAGTGTAACTGGAGGATCTAATCTCTTTTCAGGACAGCTCGTATCTGCATGTGCACAAAAAATCTACAGCACCTAAAATTCTACTTCATCCTGGCCTGTTTGCAACTCGGTATGCTGACATTTCTTATGGGATTTCATGTTTTCAAACGTGATAAGGCCAATCCCCCACTACATCCATAAATCAGAGGAACAGATGAAGTAAACAGTCTGAGCAGGAGCACTCTTGCTTCCCTGATTCCTGAGCTGGTTCTTTGTAGTTTCTAGCACAATTTAATCCAGCCTTGCTGCACAGCAAGAAATGACCATATGAAATAAAGTGATGGCATACTAGCTGGGAGTGCAACCTTTGTCCAAACCTGGTAAAGAAAAAAGCACAGTTCTCCAGTTGCCCCACTCATTAGTTGTTTGACTACCCTTTCTTCAGCACTTGCCTGCTCTGGCAACCTGAGGTTGAAGTAAAACAACAGGCTAAACTGGACACAGCTATCAAAAATCATGACTGGACACAGACTACTAAGATATTAGTAAATTGTTCTGGTGAGATTTGGCTGCCTGCCAGCCCTGCTTCTGTTTTCAGATCACACAATTTTGCTACATTTCAGTTAAAATAAGTTTTTGGTTACCAATCCTTATAACAGATAACACAATGCTCTGGAGTGTAAACCCCTGCTTTTTCTCACCCCAAATCACATCATGCCAACATTTTGCTTTGAATTCAGTTCTACCCCTCTTCCATGAACTCAGCTTATTTCCTCCTCCTACAATAGCAGGAAAAACTGGAAAATTGTTCCTTTTCTTCCTTTTTTTCATCAACAGAAAGAAAGGAGAGCAAGATACAGGCTCAGGTCCCAGGATTTGGAATATCACAGCAAAGCAGTGTTACATTAAACATGGCTTCCCTTCCCTTTAAATATGTTTTACTGCTCAATTTATCAATGAGATAAATTACTCCATATCCTGCACTGTAACCCAATTTTGTTGTCATTCTGAGCTCCTCTTCCTACACAAGAGATGATCCTCATCACCTCATCAGCGTTTGTGACTATACCACTTTGATTTACATACTGAAGTCACTGAACTTCTGCTTTTCAGAAAAAAGAGTCACCAGGTCCCATCTTTTCACTTTCAGATTCTTTTCACAAGTGGGCAAAAAAGTTCTCTGTTTTGTCTTTTGACAATTTGTCAATAATACCTAAAATTATTTGAATTCTAGATTAAGGAGTCATTGCACTAGCCTTTTATGAAGAAAAATATGTTTTAATGCAACCCAGTCTATATAAAACTCTTTGCTTGACCAATTTAGAAAAAAAAACCAAAAACCCAAAACATCATTTATCTTGTCCCAAGAACTTTGTACTCTACAGAAGTTCTCTTTTATATTAATGAGGAAGGGGAAAAGAGGGTTTTTTCTTTCTTTAAAGACATTTGTAAGTAGATTCACTTTTCCACAGACAGAGAACCAAGCAACACATCAAACAAGCAGACCTGCTTCTATAGAGGTTACTGCCTGCACCACCTTCCTCTGTCCTAAAACTAGCTAAAGCAAGAGCAAGAGCAAGAGTCAGCACTGAGGGAGACAAATTCATCTTTAAAAGAAACAGAAAATGGACTAGATTAAGTTATAAGCAATGAGGAAGCACATAATTTGAGCATAAAAAACTGACTGCCCTGCAGACATTGATGCAAAAATGTGAAATATGATGAAGATAGAATTGCCTGTTTTTCAATATTATGTGAACCCCGTCTGCTGCTCTCTCCATTAAAGTTGATGATATGGATCAAATAAGGAGAAGTTGAGTTTGACCATAAAGACTCCATTCCAAAATGGAAAAAAAGGAACAAAACTTATCACTTCTATTTCAAAAGTCAATAACTGTAATTTGACTCAAGAGAATATTCAGGATTATACTTCTAAGGTTTGAACACTAGAAGTATCCTGAAACTGCCTCAAACTGCATGTCAATTGTTACAGAGCTAAAACCTCACTGAGATTTCAAGGTGGAAGGACGGCAAGACAAGATGCCAGGATTGAACCCTCTACAGACATATTTAAAAGGATATGGTAGAGTCAGTGTTTCTGGCAATAATTGCAACTAAATTATAACAAAGACAATATAGAGAATAATATTTATTCATGTCCCAGTGGCAGTAACACAGAAAGTTTTGCTTGAGTAAATAATATTCTTGAGTTTGTGTTGAAGATACTACTGCAAATTTAAGGTTCCATATTTAACAGGATATGTGGGTATTTTAGTGGTGACATGAAAAGTGTTGAATTTTGTGCCATTTAAAAACCTAATTTCAATTTGGATTTTATTTCCTGCTAGTAAATCCAGAACAACACTTTTATGTTGTTTGACAAAACTATAAAACTCCCTGCACGTATATCAACTGCTCCTCATTAAGAGGGGGACTCACATCAGCATTTTTCTGCCCCCATAGAACAGCCGTCATGTCATTTTACAATATGTAGTTCTAATTTAGCAACATCAGTAATGCTGAATTACAAAAAACAAGTAGCTGTTGGCAGACAATGTGAACAATTTGTTTAAAGCATTTTCCCACCACTATACCTCTAATTCCCATCTCCAAAAAAAGCCCCACTTAATCTTTGATTGATTCTCCAAACCATGGCTACAAAAACAATGTATTAGTCCATTTTGGGAACAGGAGAAGGTGAAGTATTGCTTTTGGAGTTTCATTTAAATTTAATTTTTTAGAGAATTTAGGTCTCTATGCTGCTTCCAATGAAGTCATCAGGAGTTTCAATAAAGACTCTGGGAGGACAAAAAAAACCAAATACGATTGAGATGGGGCAGGTCCAGATTTGCAGAATTATATCCTTCACTCCTAACAAACATAGGCAGAAAGAGGCCAGCTCCTCAGAGCATTTCCATTGCACAGCAACATACAGTGATGTGTACATACTAAAGCTAGAGCTGGTCACAAACAAAAGAAGATTAAATATTTATTCATATTAATATCTCTCTTCACGCTTTCCTCCATCAGCTCTGTTTCAGAGACAAAATGAGAAAGTGTTACTTGGTGTTGTGTTCTATTTTGGAAATGAAAATATTGGAACCACAATGTTTGGTGAAATGGAAATTACAATTTTCGAAGACATCTGGAAAGGAATACCTGCCATGAAGGCTTTGCCTTGGACTGTTACTGCCAGTCAGTTATGTTGTAGAAAGAAGCTCATCTTTCTAGAAGAGGCAGAATTTCATATAGAAACTCCACCAAAACCTTCATCTGAGAACAAATTGACATTTTTACCCACAAGTAGGAAGTTTAGTTACCCATTCAACATCAAGCTTGAAATCAAGATTCCTCTTTTGGTTTTGTCAGGCTTTGGTTATGACTTTCATACTCAGTACAAAAGAGGCCAACAGTCACCACACAATCTAATAGTGTTTGGTGTCTGTCCCCCCAGGCCCTTTTCTTAAATTCTTTCACTAAGTCAAAGTCAGTGAAAAAAGCATGGCCTGGGAATTCATATCTCTAAAATCTAGCGTTACCATTTTATTTTCTCATTTGAGCATCAAAACTCTGTCTCAAATTGTGGTGCAAGTATGTTCCTGCTGCATAGCTCCAGGAGGGCTCATCAGCTGCACTGCTAGCACTTCTGAACCACAACAGCAAGAGGACAAGTGCTTTGCTGGCTGCTGCTGCTCAGCAGCTCTTCACAGATGCAGGGAAAAGAATTAGATTTTGGCACATAGCATCCTATAGATGCAAACAGGTAGAAACACCAATTTGGGATTCTACAAGACATGCATCTCAGCCCTGCCCATTCCTCTGATACACGGGGCAGTGAATCAAGGACATCCTGTGGCGCTTTTTTGAACTAAATGCCAGAAGTTATTTATAAGTAATTATACAGTAAATGTTTTTCTCGAACTATTTCATGGATGTAATTTGTAAAAAAAATAGCATGATACTATTTAGGAATGAGGCTTCTGATGCTACAAATGTATTGGTAGAAATGTAGTTGGACTGTTTTGATGTGAAATGTGTTACTGATAAGTACAAAAGCATTTATATTGATTTCAAAATGCATAGACACTTGTACATGCATAAAAAGTGATTTTTATATTGTTCATGAATTACTGATATGAAAATAGGTAGCATTATTGTAATGCTTTTGTTTTGGCTTCTGATTGCAATCAATTGTTTATCTTTTTCATTGTCTGTTGGAGCAGCACATACTAGACCTAATAAATGTTTCCATGTAGTAACAGGCAACATCCACTACCAGCAGATTTCATTTGTGCTGTCAGAAATAATACTGCACCAAATGACAGGATTGTCCATGCATTATTGAAGCATGATAATAAATGCTATGTAGCTAAAATTAAGATCAAACTATCTACATATAATTTCTTCAACCATTTCTTTTAGATGTCTAAGAAATTTTTTAGGTTTTAAGGACTTAACAATATAATTTGATCTACACTTACTAATGGGATTGCTTCCATTGACATACAGAAGAATATCTGGGAAAGTAAACAATACTTATAGAATATCCTTTGAACCCATGATTTACCTATTTCCTCTTGGTAAGTCATGCATTTACAGAGGATGTACTTTTCCAAGGCTTACATCCTCATGTGTAATGTTTGCTTTCATTCTTTCTACTCTATTTTTCATTCTTCCAGACAGATTTAATTGCACAACATAACATTAATTAAACTAATACTTGAGCAATTTTTGAAGAAGCATTTTGGGTTTTTTCTACTTTAATCTAGATAATTTATAAATTCCAAACTTAGCAGGGGGTACAACTTGTGACCTGTGATGTGCATAAATAAATTTAGAAACAGTTGTAGATCTCAGCTCCAGAGAACAGTAGAAAAAATCTGGCTTTCCTCCCCCAGTAAAAGTAGAAGGCTATTTCAGTAAGTAGGTTGCAACTACCTGCGGTACTGACTGGTACCACAAGCATCTCCATATAGATAGCACATAGATACATTTTCATATCCTTGTGACAGGTTCCTTCATGTGGAAGCCCAAACTTAATCCATGAGAAAGTGCCATTGATTAAGATCACTGCTTATACAAATTTGAACTCAGAGGAACCTATGGAGATACTCATCATAGAATTATAGAATGTTCTAGGTTAGAAGAAACCTTAAATATCATCTAGTTCCAACCCCCCAGTCATGGGCAGGGACAGCTTCCACTTGGTTGAGTTACTCAAAGTCCTATCCAACCTGTCTTTGAACACCCAAACATTTCAAGGCTCAGTTTCTGGCCTACATAGTGCATATATTCTTTCCCATCTGTCTTCCAAAAACAGAGAGTCCTGTGCTATGCTGTATATCTCTTCTTGCAAGTCAGCTTGCCTGTTTCAGCTCTGTTCTCCAATCACTTTGCTACTCAAGTGATACCACCTCAAACTCTAGCACGAACACCAGGGAGTGTTGCTTACTCCCTCTGTCTGCTCCTATTTATGTCACATCTGAATTGGACCAGTTGTATCTGTTAAGCTCTATATGCTATTTTGAGAACATCCCCTACTTTGCTGAGTTCAAGAAGCCTGCTGTAAAGTATCCACTGTAGAGAATGCTTCCTTCACCTTTCAAGCAGACCTTTCTCACCTACCTTTCACTTTTTTTTTTTCAGTTCCCTATAACACAGTCAGTTCTTTCCTTTAAAGATAGCTAAGTGAAGAAAGATCTAAGAGGCACAAACAAAACCAATTGTACTGTGTCATCCATGAGGATAACAGTGTGTAATAGTGTTCTGGATTTCTGCAAAAGATTGACCATAGAGGAAGAAGTAGTCTGTGGGAAAGGTGTGGACAAATCCAGTTAATCTAGTCCAGCTTCACATGGTTCTCTTCTGCATGACTCTGAGTCTACAGTTTTGCAAGTACCACTGAAGGAATTAATGAATGATCTACTCTAAGACTTAATCTATTTCTTTGTCCACTGACTCCCTGCTATGCTGAGAGGCAAAGGAAATATTTCCTTCCTGGAGCACTATTTTTAATGAGTGGCATGTTTGTGGTTTAACAGTGTGTTTTGGCTAGTTGAGGAGGAAAAAGATGAAAAGAAAATCATCATATCTTACTTCATTACTCTTCAACCATGATAAGTCAGGTTCGTGATTTTTTCCCCTAACTCCCTGCATCTACTCCTCAATTTTATACTTGACTGCTCATTTTGTTTTCATTTTGACAGCTGTTGTGTTTATATAAGTGTACCCCTGTCTGTGTGTGTGGATATGCACATGCATTTATATATAACAATAAATGCTGTTCTTAATACTTCTGTTGTTAGCCCAGATTACCAGATTATCACATATATTTTTTTTCACATGGCTACATTTCAGATGTTTAAAATTATAAAAATTACTAAAATAGAAATTTTAAGTGACAATGGAGGCATTTTTCTACCTCTATTAGTCTTGTCACTTGTGTAAAGTGACAGTATCTTGTTTAGTATGTCACTTGGAGGAGGGATTTACTATTTATTAGTAGGTATTTGATAAAAACATTCAGAATTTTCCCTAAGTCATATTTTAAATCTCCAGAAGCCAAATGTAGACTCATTAGAAAACCATTTAAGGAAAGTATCATATGTGTACAATTGCATGTAGTGAGCATTTTATATGACCAAATCCAAGGAGAAATGGTTTGTGCTGCTGTCATGAAGACTTTTGGGGCTACTCTTTGTCCTGTGGAGGAACTTTCTTCCGCCAGAAAACACTTGAGGATTTTTACTGATTTATGATTGCCAAGACCATAGCAATTATGGGACTTAGTAATTGGTTTTACTTATCCTAAAGGGACAGATTGATAACAGGATTCATTGCGCATGAGTTTAAGTACTTTGATGTGCAGAGATAAAGTTTAGATTCTTTGTTAACCGATCCTTGGGGAAAATGACATAAAGCATTTAATGATCAGAACAGGTAAAAATGCAGCTTTTTTTTTCACAAAATGGTGAGATAGTACATATCAGGTTCTTTGATCCTGTGGCTCACTGAGGTCACTTACCCAATCATTAAAACCCTTTTTTAGATACCTTAGTTTCCTCCTGAAGATCTCTTGTGCAAGCTGTAGTGAAATCTGATCTTGTAGTAGATGAAGCACAGCCCAAGGTCACATTTTATGTTTGAAGACTAAGATATAGATGGATAATATGACATAACATTTAATGAGATGGGCCCAGTAGGGCAATTAGGAGTTGACTATAGAGCACATATTTCCTCCAGGTTCACATGAGTGTTTCTATAGAAGTTTGAAAAGCAGCAGAGATAGGAAAATGGATGCACAAAAATTGAAAAGAACCGTGTGGAACGTTTTCAAAGACCTAGAGGAAACTTCTGTCTTTGAAAACCTTCCATGGCAATGCAAAAGAATAACTGAAAGTCCAGAATACTCACTACTTACTTGACCAAAAAAATTCTATTTGGGAGAAAGAAAATAATTCTCCAGACTTTGTTAGCAAATAATTTTCTATGGTAAGTATCTTAGATTCACAATAATGATAATACTGTCTGATCTTAAAATCTTGCAGAAAATAAAATTGCCTATGACCAACACCTGAAAACTGTAAATGCAAATGACTGCAGTCACACTTGCTAGAGAACAGACTGCAGCTGGGCTACTTCAAAGGGCACATTTTAAGGGGGATGGGAAGACTTATGGTAAAACACTGCATTATTATGGTTTAGCAAATAACCTGCTTTTGAGAGATTTTTAGTGTTTCTCTTCCAGTGCATAATTAAACTGCTCCCTTCAAAAAGTGATACTGATTTTAGATAGAAATATAATCTTAAAAAGTAACAATTTATGAGAAATGCCATGTATCAAGGTATCATATTGACAGCATCAATAGCCAAGTCACACAGGTAAGGAGCTCTGCTGTGTAGGATTTCAACATAGAATTGCTACCACCACATAAATTTCCTAGTTTGATGTAGTAGCTAAAACAGAGAAGACTTGAGTTTGAAAGACAACATGAAGAGCAATGACAAAATGACTGCTCTACATGAATAACTCTACCCCTCAAAATCCTGGAAATTGAGAAATTTCAAAGGCAGCTTTGTTGTATGATCACCTGCTCCCATCCCAAGAGAGTCATTTATTCAGGAAGCCCAGGTAGTATACAAATAAGATACTCTGAACAAAAGCGTCCCATTTCAGCAAAGTTTAAAGAAGATGAACAGGATCAAGAATTTTGCTTAGGCCTTACTTGTCTGGAATTGCTAGCAGTAGATCAAAAGCTCATTAATTAGTTTTAAATAAGCCAAAAAAAAGGAAAAAAAAGGAAAAATCATGTCTATAAAGTACTCCTATGCTCTCTGGAGTTAGTCTTAAAATACATATGGTGCATTAGATGCTGGAAGAATATATTATAATGGAAGATATTGTGCAGATATATTTATCTGTAGTATCCTTTCAGTTGAGTAAATATTGATACAAACACCATAAACAATATATATTCCAGATGGAAATATATAGAGAAGCCTTTTAAGAGTCTCTTTTGTTTTGTTTTTGTTTTTTTTTTTTTCAAGGAGATCTAACAGGTTGCAGGAGCTCAGTTACCTTTTCTTTGATACGCAATGGAAAAAATAACAGCCATTACTGAAGGGAATGGAGTATTTTGATACTCCAGGATTTGATACCTCTAAAAGATCTTCCAGAAAACTACGCTAAGGCACATGGAAAAGGAGGTGATTGTTGACAGCCAGCATGGCTTCACTAAGGGCAAATCATATCTGACAAATTTAGAGGCCCTCTATGATGGGATTAAAGTGTTGGTGAATGAAGAAAGAGCAACTCGCATCTACCTGGAACTGTGCAAAGCATCTGACTCTCTCCCACATGATATCCTGTCTCTAAACTGGAGAGACATGGATGTCACAGACAGACCGGTGAGCAGATGAGGAACTGGCTGAGTGGTTGCACTCAAGGAGCTGCTATCAATGGCTGGATGTCCAAGTGGAGACCAGTGACTTGAGCTGCTCCTCAGGGTTCAGCATTGGGACTGTCACTATTCAACATCTTTATCAATGTCATGGACAGTGGGACTAAGCACATTCTCAGGAAGTTTGCTGATGACACCAAGCTGTTTGGTGCAGTCAACCCCCTAGAGGGAAGGGATGCCATCCAGAGAGACCCTGACAGGCTTGATAGGTGGCCCCTTGCGAACCTCATGAGGTTCAAGAAGACCAAGTTCAAGGTCCCCCATGTGGGTAATGGCAATCCCAAACACAAATACAGTCTGGGCAGAGAATGGTTTGAGACCAGCCCTGGGGAGAAGGATTTGAGGGTATTGAGTGGACAAGAAGCTCAACATGATCTGGCAATGTGCACTTGCAGCCCAGAAAGCAAACCATGTCCCGGGCTGCATCAAAAGGAGTCTGATAAGAAGGTCACAAAGGTGATTCTCTTCTCTGCTTTGCTCTCATGAAACCCCACCTGGAGTACTGTATCCAGCTTTGAGGCCCCCAGCACATGAAGGACATGGGCCTGTTGAAGAGAGTCCAGAGAAGGACCACCATGGTGATTAGAGGAATGGAGTACCAATCCTATGAGGAAAGGCTGAGAACTGGGATTATTCAGCCTGGAGAAGAGAAGGCTCCAGGGAGATCTTCTAGCAGCCTTCTAGTACTTCAAGGAGGTCTACAAAGAAGCCAGAGACGGACTTTTTACAAGGGCATGCAGTGATAGTACAAGGAGAAATGGCTTTAAGCTGAAAAAAGATAGTTTTACGTTATATATAAGGCAGAAATTCTTTACTTTGATGGTGGTGAGGCACTGGAACAGGTTGCCCAGAGAAGCTGTGGATGCCTCATCCCTGGAAGTGTTCAAGGCCAGATTGGATGGGGCTTTGACCAAGCTGTTCTAGTGGAAGGTATCCCTCTTCATGGCAGGGGGTTTAACCTAGACAATCTTTTAGGATGCTTCTAACTCAAACCATTGTATCATTTTATGATGATTCTATTTTCACTGAATTCAGTGCAAATGAGGACATGACTGAATTACTGGCTGTTACCTAACAAAGAAATCTCATGGGGAGAAAAGACTGCTCACCCTTTCACTAAGCCTAAGAAGAAAGGTATATTCAAGCAATAAATGTAGACCTGTGACCAGTTTGCTGTATTAGTAGCCACCTCAAGAGTATTACTACCCCTTTATGAGGCTAAAATCCCATTAACATATCACATGCTTCTGGGAGAAAGGGGAAGAGGTGTTTTCCTTGTGAGCAATACATCAAAGATAAGACAATAGGAGAAGTTCCTAGCTCTGTGTCCATTGTGCAAGAATTTGTTAGCTGATATGCACTTGAGTCATAAGAACATTTCCTTTCTGAACCCTGCGGGCTTTGGAAAGTTTAAATTGCTTCATACTTTTGAATGAAGCAACTGAATCCTCTTTGTTATGTGACGCTTGGAACTTGGGTAGCTAGAGACCCGTTTTCACAGTTCTGTGATTTTAAAAAATTGTTTAGATGTTCTTATTGCTTTCCATCCGAAGTGATTACAGACAGTGGCATATCATTGTTGAGAGCTAAAGGCTGTCCAAGAATGAACAAGAATATAGGTAATGGGTTTGCTGTACTGTTACCCATAAAAGAGGAAAGGGTCTTTTCCATACCATTTGCATTCCAGGGGAAAAAAATTCAATTTTTATTAACTTGTTACTGGTAAATTTGCCATCTTTTCTCTCTGTAATTCTATATGGTTGTTTTATAAAATTAATCTTTAGATCTTGCTCCGAAGAAAAACGTACCCTTTTGTTGACAGTCCCATGTGGATAAATAAAGTGTTCTTCTAAGTCACAGACTTCTCAGGTGATAAACAGGGCACAATGAGGTTTGTGAGTATCAGATGCTATATAGCAGAACTAAGGTACAAATCACTTAGCCACTCAAAGAGGCAAAAGGGGAAGTGAATATTGATCAAACATTCCCAGAACTGTTCTTAAACAAAGCAGAATTGATTTGGCCCCCTGTTACAGTGGTCTGACAGGAATGAAAGTACTGAGTTTGAAACATCAGCTACCCCAGAGGAAACAAAAAAAGTCCTCCTGGCTTATAAACACTGTCCTTGAACTATTTATTTTCTGTATTTGCCTTTCAAGGCACCAGTTCTGCTCAAGAGAAACAGACACTGTCTTTTCAGACTGTCCTCAGCCCAGCCCTGTTGGATCAGCACATCTACTGATGGATATTTCTCTGCTTTGGCTCCTGTTTCTCAACAAAAAAGTGATCTGCTTGTTTTTTCCCAAGTAGGCCAGTCACCATTGGTTAGCCAGCAATATTTAAGAGAAGTCTTTTGTCATCCTACCTTATCATACCATTTCATGCCAAGGTCTGCAGGGAGGAAAAAGTGTGCCTTCCTGATCAATTTGTTGGCTCCAAGCTGCCAGTTAAAAACCAGAGGTCTGGATATTTTTTTCTGATGCATTCTGATGCATCTGTGTATTCCTTTTGAAGTGGAGCACAATACACACCACAGATCTGTACTCTAAATATTCAGTAAGATTAAAGAATATATTTAAGGCACTTAGAGTTATAAACAAATAAATACTGGGTCTTCAAAGTTTTCCACTCCAGCCCAGAGGCTAGCTGACTTGCACTCATTGAGCAGCACGCTTCACATCTAAATTCAGTGCCATTATTTATAGTGTTATTCAGCCACAGTAAAGTTTGCCGAATGCAGCCCTTGGGTTTTAGCTGTTGTATAGACCTTCCTCACTTCAGAGGTTTACTCCTAGAAGAAAGAACTGGTTTAATTTTCTTCAATAAAACTCTAATGTAATTCAATTAAGGCTATTCAGATCTGACCATAAAGGAGATTTTCACAGATGTGCAATGGTGACAAAAATATTGTTATTGTCATTATTTGTTCCTTGGCTTGAACATTACCCAAAACTTGGGCCTTTATAATGCTTTTTCTCCTAAAGTAAGCATTTTGGTTAAGTTTAATGCTGCTTACATACACAAGAAGGGAAAAAAAAATTAAAAATACAACAAGTCCTGTTTCTCCAAATGTAGCAGAAAGAAGAAAAACTAATAGGTTTTCTTCTGATCAGGCTTTCTGTTGCAACAAGCCTTGTGCCCAAGAAGTCCCCCCTCTTCCTGTTTCTCAGGGTCACAGCCACTGACTCTGAGACCATTTTGTTCCATAGCCAGTTCCTGCAACTGGCATTTCTGCTACCAAGCACAAGTAACAGTCCAGGCAGTTCCTCTCTAACATTTCATTCCACCCAAAGCCTCGGATTAAGTCTTCAACTAGTACTGTTTAGCTACATGCAGGGTCTATTTTTTCCTGCTTCCACTGAAAAGTATTGCCCTGTACACCTACAGACCAGTGCATAGGTGCACTAACGCCCTGGAATCTGAGACTGCGTGTCTAATGGATTGCGACGAATTGCCTCTGAGTTTAACCTCTGTCTCCCCGCATCTTCTTGGATCACCTGTGCAGTCCTGAAAAAACTGGTCTGAACAACATAAATACCTGCTTTTGAAACACATGCTTTGTCCCTCTAGAAACAATGAACTTTCCTTGTCTTCTAAGACAGCGCTTTTTTTTTTTTTTTTTTTTGTCTTAGCAAGTCTTCACAATTTTTGTTGGTTCTTCCTTCTTGTTTCATTACCTAGTTGACTGTTGCAATCTGGTTTTACAGACAAAGTGCTGTCATTAATATTTTATTTTAGCAAAACTTTTACCACCTATGCTTAAAATATTTGCTGTCCAAATGAATAGTTCATTCTTTGGTTTTAGCATGTTTCTCTTCAGTACACATGTTTATTTTTCATGTCTTACAAAAGACACCCAGTACCCTGCAAAATTCCATGCATAGTTTGGTTACCAGTTTCCACCTTTACATGTTCACATACAGACACAAAGAATAAAATAAACTTATTGATCTAATTATTTTAAATCAAATTACATTTTCTAATTTGCTGCAAGATTAATATAGCCTTTATATCTATCATAGAAAATATTTGTGGACACTGCAGGCTGCAGTGCCTGCAACCTCTAGGAAATGTTACAAACCCGTATAACACTCTCACCTGTCCAAACATCTACAGGAATTGTAGGATATAGAAAACTACTTGCCATCAAAGAACTCCTTATATTGCATATATCACGTGAATTGCTTATTCACATTGTGCAAGAAATACAATATGTGAAAAAGCAATGTAAATACTAACGGAAAAACCCAAACCTTCACATAGGTTAAAAATACCCCTCTCCTGCTCTAAATCTCACATTTTGTTTTCAAAGAAAAACCTAGAGCTCTTATGTCTACCAGCCAGGAGCAAAACCCCAGCTCTAATCCCACAGGAAATGGAGAAATTGTAAAAGAAAACAATGATCTCTACTAATACTCTATAATACTTTTTTTGAGAGCAAGGTGGGGTTCAGATCTTCAGTTTTTTATGTTTAGTTTCCACCAAGTGATCTTCTCTGCATTTGAAGACATTTCTTAAGTTTTAAAAAAAAAATCCTTAAAACTTATCTTCACTCTTACCATGTGTTGTACTACATTATTTAACAACTGCTGGCAATAGGGATTGTTAAAAACACTGGAATTGATTGCCTAGAGAGGTTGTGGGGTTTCATTTTGGGGAGATATTCAAAATCCAGCTGGACAGGTTCCTTGTCAACTTGTTCTAGTTGAGCCTGCTTGAGCAGGAGGGCTGTACTTTATGATCCCAAGACGCTCCTGTCAACCTTAACACAATGATGCTGTGATTCTGTGACATAAAAGTATGTCTATTAACTATATTAACTGCTGTAATCCAGGTAAGTCCTTCAGTACTCTTTTTTTTTTCTTTTTTCTTTTTTTTTTTAAAATGATATAAGCGAAACATGAGACTGCTTTTTGCACTTCAGACAAGTGATTAAAAAATTTGATATATCCTGTTACCTCTTTTCAGTGGGGAGATTTAACCTGCTTCACTTTGCTGATGCATGGAAAAAAAACAAGATATAATGGCCCCTTCAAAAATAAACCTCTTTAGCTGCCATTAAACATGATCAATAATTAAATATGGAAAATTTTCTTCTTCAATTTACCAATAATCTATGAATGTCTACACATAGATGCAAGCTGAGATAGCCAGCTACTTGCAAACATACACGTATTGCTTCATACAGCACTGTGTGGCTGCAATGAGCAGGAAGCAGAAAATATTCATTTGGAGAGAACTTAAACAGCTTAGACTGAACACTGTGAGATAAATCCAGAATTAATTTGCTGCAGAGAAGTAGTCCTAAATATTTACAGATTGGGCTGGATTCTGTACCTGATATATTGAGCTATAGTTGTTCAACAAGACCTGTTACACTCAAGAAGCTGCCTGTATAAATTGGGCTGGTTTGTAGGAACTCCAGCATCCTACCTTCTTCATGGAGCTGTCCAAAGGTGAAAAAATTTACAAGGTAGAGCTCAAAGGAAAATGTCTTCTGGCTCGCAGGGATTACCATAGGAGTTGAATAATTTGCCCATCTACCAGTACGAAAGTGGGAGGACACAGTAATATAAATTATCTTTGGATTATTGTTTGTACTGTAGTTATGGAGGCTCTTGTTTGCTGCTTATTTTATTTGTAGAAAACAGCATTGTTGTTACAATGTTTAAAAAAAAAGCCTTCCCTAAACGGAAAAGCTTTCAAGCAGTAAGCCTAGTATCTTCATCAGTGCCAGTGGTATAAATACCAGAAAGAGTGACAGCTAATCCACATGCACTCAGAAGCAAAAGTTCAAAGGGCAGTTACACAGTCAGTGCTACTCTCATCCACACCAACTAGTTTGCAAGACCTTCAGGCAATCAGTTAGTAATGAAATAAGTAGTAGGAGGAGAAGAACAGAGGAATAGGACAGCAAAGAGATGGAACACCAGCCAAACATAATACCCCATTAATGTAAATGGGAACAGGATGTTGTAAATTGAGCTTTACAAGATAGCTTAAATAATTTCAGGACTAAATATCTCTCTGTGCTATATCAAGATCTCAGGATCACTATTTGTTGGGGTTTTTTGTAATTCTCTATCTCCTTTTCCACCTCTCCTTTTCTATTCCCCCATCATTGTCAGCATTTCTGTCTTGGCAACATCAAAGCAAACAGAGAGGACACTGAAACAAGAGAATCAGAAAAGATTGTTTTGGCAGGGCTGTGTAGGGCTGCCTTACTAATCCAGCACACACAAGGTATTAGTGATTAGTATTCTATTAAAAAAATATTTGCAGAGTGAAAAGCACCCCATGCCAAACCCAAGGGCTGCTGAGCTCCAAGTGAAGTTTCCTCTTACAGCCTTTACCATTCACTCTCATTTTTGTAAATGCGATAAAAAGGAGAGGCCATATTTTTTGTTTGCCTAATATCAAATTTAAAAAAGCAAAATTCATACAGAGCCAGTGTGCTCAGTAATTTGATCAGCCATGCCTGACTGACATATGTGTTCCCCCAAACTGATTTACGTTACAGGGCATTATGCATCAAAGGGGAGCTTTGCTCTCTAACAGCTGTGGGACGAAAGTGCTGATTGAGAATACAATTTTACACAGATATATAAACAAGGCAATTCATGCCTTTAGACTCCTTGAAAAATCCCATCGGAACACATTCTTATAGGGGAATCTTTCCATAATTACATGTGAGGGATCCACTGATTTTTCCATTGAAGATTCTGAGTTTGCTCAAGGCAGAAAATATAGCTCTGAAGCTTTGCAGTAACAAAATTTGGCAGTATTTTAGAAGTATGATTTTCACAAACTTGGTCATGATGTCATTATCCATGAACAAAGATCAGCATACAGGTATTTGCAAAATGAAAAAAAAAAAAAAAAAATCCTATCTTTGGAGAATTTATCAGTGAAAACATCATTGCATTATCATTTTGCTCAAATAGGTGAATAATGTGGTGAATTTGAAGGCTAATGAAAGACTTCCAGAACCCATCTTCATATCTACATACATTTAATCAGTAATACCATACAGGTAAAATGGAAATTTAAGGAAATATTTAAGTAAAGCTGTATCATATCATTAACATCTGATGTTTGTAGAAAATATAAGGTGCTCAGTAGTACACAGATGCTGGACACAATGCTTGGACTGACAGCTGGTGGGAGAGTAGAAATGACCATATTCATCACATTCACTGTGTTCACTGTATTCTTTCCATTTCCCTGTCTTAAAGCATGATGGACACACAAGTTTTCTATTGTAAAAGATCTGTTAAAGTTGCTTTGAATTTGTGGGAATTACTGTTTTGGATAGATACTACAATCTTTTCAGTTTTTCCTGATGAGTGTATTCTGCAGCCTTAAAGAAGAGGTTACTCCTCTAGCTATTTATGAAGAATACATAAAAGACTCTTATGGGATTAACTTTGCTCACCAAACAAGCAGAAGTCATGATAATCCAGAAGCAAGAAAAAGTTGCAAATAGAGAAGTTAAAAAACACCAAAAAACCAGGACATCAATCTAAATTTCAGCATCATGCTTACTCTAGTCTTGGTCAACTGGATGAACGCTCTCATTTCCCGCTTCTCCTGGACGTTAACCTTCCTGTAGCAAAGCTGGCTGTTCTTTAGAGGCTCCAGCTGACAGCCTAATTATGCAATCGCAGTTGAAGTGGATATGTGGGACTCTGATTTGCAGTGGTCAAAAGGCTGATACATGCTCTGTTATTTCTGCTCCAGGGCCTTTGTCCCCTGAAGGATGGATGGCACAGCACACAGGACATTCTAACCTTTTACACTGACAGAGTAAGATTCAGCAAAGCTTGATCCACTTGTGGCCTTTTAGATTTGTCTTTTTAAGCATTGAAACCTAGAGCTGGACCAATTGTATCTAACAGTTTGTGACAATACCCTCCAAAAAGAGGAAAAGCCCCTTGCCTTGAGGAAGACATGATCTGTTGGCAAAGGCTTGAGCAAGTATTGACAACTGGGTTGTGCTTCGCTCTCTACTATTTGAGGAAATGTATTTGTGTGATCATATTATAGTTTGCTGCTGGCACAAATCAGCATGAAATTACGACTCCTCAGAAGGCAAAAAAAGAATTACAAGATGAACTAACCAAGCTGACAGGGCTTATCAAATTCACACTGACTGAAACTTCTCCCAATCTCTGCCAAACATGCTGACCCACTGACAATGTCAACACCAACTAGTCTTAAGCTCTTTTCTCTTAATTTTTAAGAGAGTATTTGAACATGATTTTTTTCTTACTTGTATAACACTAAAGACTATTTACTCACATTCAGTGAAAAAAGAACTCAGTAGAAAATACTATAAACACAAGGCAGTCTGTGTGCATATAAATGTGCTATTTTATTATCAAGCAGAATGAAAGATCAGCCCACTGAGGAAAATAAAGACATTCCTACAAAGCATCACAGTGGTTTTTCCAAGATAAAATTTTCAATGCAATGTATGAGCATCATAGATGGCTAACTGCTGTACAGAGAAAGGCAAAGGGGGAAAAAATTTGGTTTTTAAAATATGATTTTGGGTTTTTTTATATGATTTGATTAGTCTCAATGGCCCACGTGAGGACATCACATTAGAAAGATATTTCCCTCTTTTTTTGCAACATGAAACAAATACTGTGTTGCAAAATTAATCAGCATCTTTAAGCTATGCTGCAGAGAAACCTACAGTAGTATGACCATCTGTTTTAATGAAAGGTACTGCTGGGCACTGCACTACTGAGAATTCCTGGATGATAACAAATAGCTTGTATGTTTTGTTAAATGTTTACCCTCTTTGGGACACTGCATCCTATTGGTTAGATAGCACTGCAACATTTGTACGTTACAGTCTAAGAACTATTTCCTTTTTAGCCCATTTCAGCGGAATAAAGACATTTGCTATTCAGTACTTTTTTTTTTTTTCAGTCAATTTCCAAATGGTTCAATGCCCATGTATCTAATGCCAGTCATAAAACCACAAGAAACAAAACACAAATCTTCTTGTCTAATTTAATGGCTCAAAGAATATTTTGATTCAAAAAGGAAAATAAAACCATCACAGTTCATCTTCTACTTTCTTTTAAATAATTCAATACTTCAAGCATTATATTCCACTCACTTGCTCTAATCCATTAATTTACTTTTCTTATTTTTATTACTTATGAATGTAATGATCAAGAACTAAGTCGATATGAAACAGTGAACAAAACTTGGTTTGGGTTTTGTATCAGTGTTTGGTGCAACGTCTCCTTTTTACCCATGCTGGACACATCAAGAGCAATGACAGCAACAGATTTCTCTATTTCTATGACCAGTCCAAATCCAGAAAGAATAGGATCTGTTTCATTTATACCTTTTGATTTCAGTTATTAAATAATGTAACATTTATCTATACAAAATAATGGTAATTTTTTTCTAATTATGCTTTCCATAGTCATTTGCTAGCACAGATGCTTGGGCCAGATACCAGAGAATCAGGTAACACCAAAGCCAAGGGGAGTGAGGCAACACCAAAGCCAAGGCGAATCAGGCTCCCTTCTCCGAGCACAACAGAGAATTCAGGCCTCTTAGCATACCAGATGCTCACAGGTCCTAGGAAGAAGGCTAGCAAGGCAACTTAGCAAGGCAACTAATTAGAGCTAGTCACAATCCCCTTTCTGTGATCTCAGTATCTGTATGTCAGGGACAGCAAGAACTGTGTCAGATTCCACAGGCCCACTTTTCAGAAGAGTTCATCTCCTTGCACTTCATGGTCCTGGAGGTCAAAGCAAGTTCATCCTTCTGAGAGTGTGACTGTGAGAAGGACACTTTTCAAGTTGTCAAACCAAGGGCTTCACTCTGCTTCCATTACGAGCCACTGTACACCCACTGAAACCTACTCCCCTAGTCAGAGGGGAGAACAGTGCTCACTTGTACACATTTCATCTCAGAAGTATTATTTTTCCTTAGTTATGGAATGCATTTTCCAGGGCTCAGGGCAGCTGTGACATTGATCAGAGGCTATACTGAGGAATGAAAACTTAAACCTCATCTAGTGATGAGGAGGTGTGTACTAGAGCAGGCAATGTTAACAGGAAGCATGGATGGTGCATGTTCAGCCCAGAAAGAGCAGTGCAAAGGTTAGCATTTTCACTTACTAAACCATTAACCTTCACTAAAGTATTTTTACAAGCCTATAATCTATGGGCTTGTATTGCAAGAAAGGCATGCTCTCCCCAGCATTTTGCCAACATGACCAGCAGTTTGATACATGGGAGGCTATTTACAAATTGTTACCTTATTTTTGTTGTTGTTGTTGTTGTTTAGAGAAAAAAATATGGCTTCCTTTTCTAATTTGATTTTAAATCAAAGATTTTGTACAGCATTACTTTACTCAAATGATGTCTTAAGTGCAAGTCTTTTGATGCAGTATAATCTTTCTGAGAGAGAGTACTTTAAAATGTAAATGAAGAAAAATCTCTGTCTGGTGTAGCTTTTCCATTAACATTTGATAGATAATGAATTTTCAAAGTCTTCATTATTCTGATCAGAGGACACATCATATTTACATTCAGATAATCCTGAATGGGATGCTTACTTGCACAGAAAAACAATCTGGGTCATCACAGTTAGCTGTATGAATGCAATTTATATCCCCCAATGAACATAAATAATTCTCACAATATATTCAGGAGAGGTACCCTAGAAAGCAACACAATGGAGGGCAGAAGGAAAAGCAGTTCAATTGTTAAAGATATGTAGCAGTTGTATCCCCATCTGGGTGACAACATTTAATGTCTTTCCCTCCATTTAAGTCTGAAAAAGAAAAAGGGTGTGGTTTCCAAACAGAGATCTAAGAATCTTTTTGCCCTTAATCTGAATCTCACCTTATCTTCTGATAACATAAGGTAAACTCATCTTAGTAGATGGCTTGACATGTCTTGTAAAACAAACCCCTAATGGACCAAAAGCAGTGGGCAGCTGGTACAGTCACCACACTTACTGGTGGAGCCAGAGTGAATAAATATCCACAAAGGAATACACACCGTGGGGCAGCAGGAAAATCCTATCCTGGTGGCCTAATGAAAGGATTAAATTAGGAGTGAGGAATGGCTGACAGGGAAACCACCATACAATCTTAGAGAGTATCAAGGTGATTTTGGAAATTCTTGCACAAGGGACAAATGAAACCAGTAGCAAACTAATGCAAATTGTTACATTGTCTGCAGTTGGCATTAAATATCCCATCCAAATAGAAACAGCTTTTTATGGATGTGCAGGCAAGGACCTCACTGAAATGAGCACTCCAGGAGAGAATTATATCTCAGTGATGATGTTTCCACATAAGAGCTGGATTGCAAAGGTGACCCTGAAGAGGCACATAGATGCATGCACAGATTTCTGCCCCTCAAATCAGCCAGCTTTTTCTTCCCTGTACATGCATCATGGAAGTCAATTTCAAACAAAATTGCATTAATGGAAGCTCTTTAATTAACTCAAGATGGGGAAGCTTTCACATCTCAGTTGAGCAAGACACAAAACTGAAGGGCAAATGCAGGGATCTCATTTCAAGACCAGTGACTCAGTGAGTTGCAACACAATAAGAAGAAAGATTTACTCCCTCTTGCATTTTTCAGCATTGCTTTTTTTCATTCTCATCCCTGGTTGTAGTTTGTTTTTTGTTTTTTGTGGGTTTTGTTTTGTTTTGTTTTGTTGGGTTTTTTTGTTGTTGTTGCTGTTGCTGTCTCATCGTTACTGGCACTACCTTTAATGGCGTGTTGAAAACTCTGGCAAATTAAATGACAGACATCAGGATACTTGGTGAACCGTAATGAAATAAAGGACTGTTATTATGCAGGCATGCGTAACTCTTCTTTCTAAGGAAAGAATTTGAACCCTTATGTCCCTTGGTGCTGCCTAGAAAATAAATGGCATACTAAATCAAGTGTCTGTAGGATATACACCAAATGATATCCTTTACAAGGTCTATTCTATACAAGGTCTATTATCTCTAAGCTTCAAGATGTTGTGTGCTCAAGTATAAGAAGCCTTATAAGACTCACTCCCAGACTTCCTATAGATCTGGCAATTCAGCAGGTCCCAGTCATTTTTTTGTATGTTCATGATGAAGCCATGGTCTAAATTGCTAGTATTGCACCTTTTTCTACACTCTTATTCCTGATAATTCATTTAGAATGAAGAAATTGTTCTGAGGAATAGCAGAACTACAGAATGGGTAAGCCTAGAAGGCACCACAGTCAGTCACCAACCTCCCTGCTCAAGCTGGGCCATCCTAGAGCATATTGCACAGAATTGTGTCCAAATGGTTCTTGAATATCTCTAGTGAGGGAGACTCCACCTCCTGGGCAATCTATTCCAGTGCTCAGTCACTTGCATAGTAAAGAAGCTCTTCTTCATGTTCAGCTGCAATGTCCTGTGCATCATTTTCTGCCTGTTGCCTGTCCTATTGCTCAGCACCACCAAGAACCTGGCTACATCTTCTTGACACTCTCCCTTCAGGTACTTGTAGACATTGATGAGGTCCCCTCTCTGCTGTTTAAAGAAAGAATATTTACAAATAGAGGAGATCTCAAGCTGTTAGAAACCTGCTATATTAAGCATCTAAAATTATCAATAATGGGTAAGTAAATAGCACGCACTGCTCTTTGTGTTTGTGACACTTCTCTTGTGTCTGCAAAACTGTCACATAATGGTATGAGAGGGCCTCCTTGTACACCTCTGTCCCCAGTCATCAGAAGTCACCTTACTGCCACGGCAGTTACAGTCTGAAATTACATCTCAGAAGCAGCAAGGAGGTCAGCAGCTCTCCAAAATCCACCCACAGGCAGACTGTAGCATAACTAAAGAAATGCTATGGATTCTCTACTGACCAAGCCAGTGCATATTCTGGATCCTGCACTCTGGAGGGAATATTTCTTATGAAATATCTAGGACCTTGTTTGGATCAACAAGTAATTTGGCAGTACTGTGTGCTGACTCAGGACAACATCCAAAAGACAGCACAGGCATACATATTCTTTACAATACATGAGGAATATCCACAGTAATTTAGTGGCAAGTGCAGTTCTAGCACTTCTCATACAGAAGCAATCTTAGCTGTAGGCTATGATATAAATATAAAGTACCTATTAACAGTCGAATGCAATTTTAGACTCAAGCTTGTCTGTTTCTGGGCTACCTGCTGAAGATCAGACACAACTCAGATAGCAGACTAATGCCAAATATATCCATGTCTACTGAAAGAATTGGACCAAAAATAGATTTTTTCATTTGTGCTCTCAGTTTTATGTAGGCTAAGGTTGCCAATGGAATCAAGGGCTAATGAAACTCAAGATTTAACAATTAATTGTAGCCATGTGGTATTTCTGCTGATGATTTCAACAGCATCATGATACCCTTGTACATTTATCTCCACAACGGAGTCACACACGCCTCTATGGAGAGCCCCAGACTCCAGCTCTGTCTTGACAGTACACTTGCTGAAATACCATGTGAAAGTTGACCCCATGGCTAAGGCAGTTGGCAGAGAAGAAACTTAAATAAGCTATAGAGAGGTACTGTGCAAAGCAGCATATGTCTAGAAGGAATACATAAAGGACAAACTTCAGACTTTTATTGCTGAGGAAGAAGTTCAATATCCATTAGAAATAGATGTAGAAAAAACACACAAACAAGTACATCGTTGGCCTGAAAATAAAGCTAGGGGGAAAATTAGCTCACAACCAAAGTCCAGGGGACTGTTTTGAAGTCTGATGTAAAATACATAATTTTTCAATGATCCAGGGTCAATCTGAATATTCTTCTGCAGATATTGTGCTAATAAATATTCTGATTGATCTTTTAAATGCAAGCATTGGGCTAATAGTGAAAGAACATGTTGTTACTTCAAGTCTGGAGCACTTTCCATTAACTATCTGATCATGGGTACAGGATTTATTGAGTAATAAATTACCTACTGGCAACAGGCTTGAAGAAGTTCAATGCATCCTTATTAGTGTCTCAAAATCCTGCAATACAATAATTAAGCTTTGAATGAAATAGAGACATTTTTCTGCATTCTGCAAAGTCTTGACTAGAGATTTTGTGAAGTTCTGGTTGCTTTTAGTTTCAGTATATTCTTACTTGTTAAGAATCATGGAACTCACACTTGCAAGTTTTGACTAATCAAAAATGTCCACTATGGGACATAATATAAAGAAATCTTTTTTTTTTTTGTTTTTTGGGTTTTTTTCTCATAAAAATGTAGGATACCTCAAACACTGTCTTAAAATTACAGTATTCCTCTATGTCAGTTTGACAGGGAACAAAATGGCACATTACATGGAGCTTGCATAACCTGAACAGGTCTGAAAAAATGTATTAGCCGACAGAGAACCATTAATCCCATCTCTAGCTACCTCATAATTTTTAGTGAGTGGTCCTCTCAAAATACCCAAAGGGGTAATACTGTGCTTTAGTTTGGAGTTGTAAATAAATCTAGTACACAAAAGGAATCATTCCAGTATTTACAAGCATGAAAACATAAAATCCAATTTAGTTCCAAAGTTCTTCTGCACAGTCCAGCTATAGATTACTTCTGCTTCTACATGAATTTATTTTGGAGTTGCTGGTAGAGGCTGGACTGATGTATGACAAGACACAGCTAATTTAAGCAAGAACAAATGACCCTTTCCTCTAAAGACATAGAAGGCATCCATAAGCATATTCTGACTCAGGTAGTCTTTCTTCTGCTATAAAACAAACCTAAATAATTAAGAATATTTGGACTCACAGTAATTAGTTGATTTTAAGTGGCTGGAAAAATGCCTTCACTTCCAGTATCAGCCAGAAGAGAATAGCAACTGGTGATCTGAAGGTAATTCCTGTAGGACTTTTGCTTTTACCTTAAATCAGCATGCAGTATGATACCACAGAAGCTGTGGTCGCTTCTACCTGAAGTGCACTAGGTCTCTGTTGTGAGAAAAAAACACTCCACTCAGTTCCTGGCCCTGCTAAATGTAGCTACAAATAGTGCCATCAGTCCATCATTTTAATAAAAAAAATCATATACAGGCAATTCTACCACTTCCATCTAAAACTAATCTAATCCCATCTTTCCACCCTGATTCTGTATCTCCACTGAATCATTTTCAAACTATTAGAGGTTAAGGGAGGGTGCACCTCTTCCTAATTATTCAACTCTATAGCATAGCACATCCACACAAACATACAGAGACATGCAGTTCTGGGTTAGAGGATTTCCTTTCCTGAATCTTCCTCTCTCCCCTAGATTTTGACTGTCATTGCAAGATTGCCATATAATATCCAAGTAGCATGAGTGTGTATGCAAATTAAGACCTGAAATCTCTTGCTGCCTTTGACCTCTGCATCACACAACTTCTCTAAGCCTCATTTTCTCTGAAGGTACAATGTCATTCTTAGTAAACTGGTGTGACAAGTACAGATGAATCATGTTATTTAAAAGGCAAAACATAAGGAATGAGCTGTTGAAACGTGAACAATACAGGAAAAGGATGAGCATAACACACAATCTGAATAAACTGCTGCAAGATGAGAGTGAGCAAAACTGCTTGGTATCCAATACAACTGGAGCTGCAGAATAATGAGTGGAAGGATAGAAGAACATGTTATTACAGCTGGTTTTATTTACAGACATGAAACTGCATTTGTGACTGGGTAAAAAGCTAATTCTGATACTAAGAAAAATAAGTCAATCTTATGAAATACATGCCAAGTTGCATAAATCTAAATAAAACCTCAGGCTATAAACACTATGAAGGTATTCTTTCCAGCTTTATAATTTCCTCATTTTGTCAAAAAACAGATCAAATGGGCTGTGTCCTATATGCCTCATATCTGCAAGTAAAAGATCCAAAAGAACCAAACTATGACGAAGCTGAATGTGCAACGGAGGCAGGGAAGTTTTCTGCGAAATATTTTAAATTGGATTCAAAGTCATCCTGGATACCTCCAATAAATAAAGACCTATCTGTAAAGGGAACTAACAAAGAGCATGGAACAAGGTTGGTATATTGTCCTGTTTCTTTGCCTTACCTTGCCTTGCCTTGCCTTGTGTAGCAAATAAAGGATACAAAGTATTGTTTTGCTTTGTTTTGTTTTGGAAGAATGAGCTCTACTTTCCTACTTTTTTCCTACTTAAAATTCAAAGTTTGTTTACCTCATTAAATTATAATGACAAGGTAACATTAAAAAAGGACATTATGAAAAAAGTAAATAAAAATTGGGTAAATAAAGGAATTTGGTGTTGCTGTTAGACACAAAAATTCTTTGTTTCTTTAAAAAATTCTGCAACTCTAATCACTGACAGTTTGGAGAAGAGATTTTTTGTTAACACTTTTGTCTCAGCTTAGGTGTGAGAAGTTGCAATATACATCTTTAAGATTTCCAGTAAGTATTCAAAAAATAAGAATCAGAACAGGTGTTTTTGACACTTCTGATTTTTAAATAGTGGGGGAAAATTCAACATATCTAAGAGCTTTTCCAATCTGTCATATTCAATTCAAGAGAACAAAGAGAGGAAAAAGTTTGAATGGTTAAAAATCACCTGATGGTCACCTTGTATTGAGTTAGCATTTACAGATACAGAAAATGCATTTTTTTTTCTGTTAACCTGGAAATAGATTGCAGCAAAATGCACAGAAGACCTCGAATTTCATGTGACTTTTGTCCTTAGAGTAACATAGCTACAGCAGAATTAGACTCTGAATTGTCATTGTCAGTATCTGAATATTCTGTGAAATAAAATAATTACAGCAGACTCCTTTAAAAGAGGTGATATATAAAGTGGAAATATAAGTAACTGACCCAATTTACCCAGTTAATGACTCATCCTTTATAATACATGAAGGAACACTTGAAAACAGGGAAAAGTACTACTTGATGTGATGAAGATGTCCATGAATAAGCAATAAGAAGTATTTCTTAGACACCACCAAAAAGTATGCCTATGGTGACCAAAGTTCTTGCACCTATCATTCTCTAATGTGAATGCCATGTTTCCCTTATGATGCTTTATGTCAGGCCAAGGAAAAGACGTGCCTGTGGCTTTCTTTGTTCTGATAATATTGGAAAAGTGTCAAATTTTCCACACATGGTTCTGGAGTTTTTCAGTGAAGTCTTTAAGTATCTAGGCCACATTTGAAGGGGCAATTTATCTTAAAAAATGCCTTCTGGAAGAGTTAGTGGTAATTCCTTAAAAATATCATTATGTACACTGCGATGACAGTTCTCAGACCCCAGGAAGTTGGTGAAGGCTTTCACACGGACCTGAATAAGCTCAGAACCATATTTAACTTCTCATTTTCATGGAGTATCCATATAAACTGTGATTATTTAACTCTTAATTCAGATACATATGCCAAAGTGCACACTGAAGTAGCTTCCAATAATCATTATGCTGAAGCTGCTGAGTTATTGTTGATTCAACTGAGAATCAAGAAAACCAGACAAACCAAATTAGATATTCAGCCTTTGCTTGTTCAGAATGATACCACCACCCACTGCCACCACCACAAGCCAATAAAAATATTCAGCTAATTTGACCTATGGTCATTTGTCATATGAGGAGGAGCTGAGGTCACTTGGTCTGTTCAGCCTGGAAAAGAGGAGACTGAGGGGAGACTTCATTGAAGTTACAACTTCCTTATGAAAGGAAAAGGAGGGGCAGGCACTGATCTGTGCTCTGTGGTGACCAGAGGCAGGACCAAAGGGAATGGCCTGAAGTTGTGTCAGGGGAGGTTTAGGTGGGATATTAGGAAAAGGTTCTTCACCCAGAGGGTGGTTGGGCACTGGAACAGGCTCCCCAGGGCAGTGGTCACAGCACCAAGCCTGACAGAGTTCAAGAAGAGTTTAGACAATGCTCTCAGGCATGTGGTGTGACTGCTGGGGATGGTCCTGTGCAGGACCAGGAGTCGGATTTGTTGATCCTTGTGAGGCCTTTCAATTCAGCATATTCTGTGATTTCCATGGCATAATGCATCTACTATTATCACACCCATTTCAGATGGAGGAAAATCATGATCAGCAGTTCTCATCTCAGTGTTTCAGTTTTTGATGGGAAAGGAATTACAGGCATTTTAGGAGTCATTGTGGTGCTGCAGCCAGCCTCACAGAGTCATGGAAAAGAAGTGGATAGAACTTGGGAAAAAATAATTTAAAATTCCTTATTCAATAAAAGAGACTTATTTTGAAGATACTGGACAATATCTTTGGATTATTAGATTTCAGCTGAATGACTGAAAACATGAAATGTCAGTGGATGTTTCTTCATTTATGCTTTGTTTTATTACCTTGTTCTTCTCTATTAAGAGATACAGTAAAAGCAAAAAAGAAGTGAACAAAAGCCATCATCATTTTCAATTGAAAAAGTGAAGAAATTTAAGGATCTGCAAGTTTAAAACAAATACATGAGAATGCTCTGCAAATCCAACTTTATTAACTGCTCAAAACCATGAGTGCAAAATTCATAATCTAGTCCCACACTGATAATATGCAGTGACTGCAATTAAACTTGACACTTGGCTATAGTCCCACATGTTGAAAACATGACTGGCAATGTGGTATGTTTGAAATGTCAGGCTGTGAGCACTGCTTTTGTCTGAAGGTTATTCCTCCATATCCAACTGTAACAGTTTCATCTATAAAGTTAAGCCTTACAGGCTGGATATTCACAACCTTTACAAATCTCTTGCCCTAAAAGTAGTTTTCTCTAAAGCCTCTGCTTCACCACAAGGAAGACGTAAGGGTTATATGCGTCAGGCCTGAGGTGCCTAGAAGCAGTAAAATCATAGCTTTTCATCCTACCAGCTTACTACAGATGAAATAGATTACACAGAGCCTGCCCATGTGTGAATGCATCCATATGTATTAAAAACTGCTTTACTTGCTTGCTCTGCAGCATTTTTCTTGAGAGGTTTATGTCAATACCTTTGGCAAAATTCCTCCTCCTTCCCACTGTTTTGCAGTATGCTATGAAACTGTTACCTACTGCCTGTCTGTAAGGTGGCTGAATTTGAGCAGACTTATAAGCACAGACTGAGCAATGTAAAGCAATGAGTGTGACAGAAATTTGAAAAATGGCATATAAATTAATGATATTATTCTGCATTTTCATTTACGAAGCCACATGATACTGTTTCAGCCAGAAGAGCTTAAACATTGCTTCATGAGGACTATGTGCAATTTGCTATTCATTACTTTTTTATACTGCTGATCCTCCACATTTACTTCGCTCTTCAGATCTGATTGAGAACATCTCCAAGTCAAATCTTCTTTTTCCTTCTAGTATATTTAAAATTATACTTTTTTTTCTATATGGCATCTATCTTCTGTTCCACAAGGTTGGAGCTCTGTTATGCAGCTGGAAATTCTTACAGGCAAACGATAGAACAAGAACTGTAATTTATGAGCTGAGTGAATCAAGTGTAAATATTTCTATTTTTTTTAAATTATTTTTTTAAGGTGCAATGGGCAGAGAAGGACCTTTCAGTGACTACAAGGAATGTTGACTATATTGCAGATAGCACTGCAAAGGAAGGAACTGACCTTGTGACAGCAGGAGTCATTTTTCATAAAAGAAAATAAAAAATCAGCCTACTGTAACCTTAACAAACAGGCTGCTGCATGAGGCTTTGCCTGATAGAGACAATTCTTCCACAGACTCCTACAAGTATGATCCAAATCCCATCTCATCAATATCTGCCTGAAAATATCAGCTTTCTACCATTCATGCAAAAGTGCTCAAGGCCACATTCTTGGTTACTGAGTACACCTAGTGCTGTTTGAAACCTTTCATAGCATTAGCATAGGTTTTCATAGCATTATCTAGACATTATAGGTAATAACTTGATCCAGATACTGTATCAGAGTACAAAGTGGTGCTACAGATCAAACTACTTCCTGGGAATAATTTTGACCTGTTCAAAGCACTTAGTGGTTGATTTCAGTCAGCGGTAAGAGTGTAATGATTGCAATGGTTAGAACACAATGGAATTTTATTTTAAAAATTATTGCTGTTAGCCTCCAGTCATCCAGTCTGCATATCGAAAAGAAAAATGTCCCTACCTCTGCATATGAGATCATGGCTTCAGACCACAAGTAATTTATTTTACTTTTATCTCTTCAATGTCACACTTTTTTTGTCTGTCCTTTGTTTGCAATTAGAACATACTACATTTAGGAGTATCCATGCTCCCCTCCTCCCTCCTCCTGCCCCACCTCATCCTCCCTGTCCAAAAAAAAAAAAAACAACAAAATTTCTTTATCCGTATTATTCCTTGTGACAGTATTGCAACATTTATTTTAGGACAATGAACAACAGAGAACCATGCCCCTGATGCAGTAATGGATGCACTACATACAACTTAGGGAAGGTTAAACAAATGCACATATGAATAACCAGTATTATCCCCCACTGCAGGTATGTGGTGAATTTTACAATATAAGAACATTAATAAAATAGGTTACTAATTCCACTGAATATTTCAGTAACAGAAGGATCCTGTCCACTAATAAAATAAAACAGAGTGAGGTTCATAGGTTAAGCAGCATTAATACAATAACTGCTAAAATATACATTAGATTTGTTTAGTTTAGTAGTAAACATTTTTATACAAAGCACCTTCTAGAATTTCTTTCATTTTAACTTTCCCCTGGGTTAGTCTATAGGAAAAAACTCTATAAAATATCGTTTCCTCATTGGATTTGGACCAGAACATGTTCTGAATTAAACTTTCTGTTGAATGCAACTTGCAGAATTCCCTGTTCATTTTCTTGACAGGCATGTACCCTATATATGCATGAGCCTTATCCCATCTGCATTAATTCCTGTTAAAGGGTAACAGCTAACTCCACAATTAGAGAACTGCTGGAGGATGGGACCAGGTGCTCTTTTGTCTCTGGGTCTCCAGGGGACCTTTTTCTGAGAGCTCCACACTGTCTCCAGTGAGCTCGTGCTGTAGCAGTCAGCACTGGGCAGCAACACAAACCCACCAGGCAGCTGAGTGGCTGGGACCCTGCAAAGGACCTGCCTGAGACCAACCAGACACCAGGCCAGATTTGGTCCTTGTTCCTCACTGTCACTCCCTGACCTGGTACAGTCTCCTCTGAAGGGAATCCACAAACTGGCTATGCACAACCATCTCTGTCTATGGTGATCCTGAGATAAGTGTGCATATTTACACAAACAATGTCTCCTTAAATTTTTCTTCTTTACCTCCTGAGTGAAACCTATCAGCTCTGTATTTTACAAATAGACAATACCTAAAATATACAAGCTCCTACTGACAGCTAAGAGTGTATGGTGTGGACCAGAGGAAAAAATCTTTTGAAAATTATTTAGCATATTTCCGTGGCTATCCATCATGCCATTATATTTATTCTTCACAGAGTCGTCTTTTTTTTTGTCATTCTAGGCTGCTCACAGATGTCACAATGTATTTAACATTCTACAGTTATTTTGACAGTGCACATACACATCTGACAATTTCAATATGGATACTGAGGAAATATTATATTCCATTCTGTAGACCAATATAAAATTAAAAAAAAATACTTTGTTTTCATAAAATTAAAAAAAAGTATTCAAGCTGAAGTATTACTGTTATATTCACAAAGTAAAACTGACAAATGAAAAGAGCAGGTTGCAAAGTTACCAAAGCAATTTAGTAATATGAATGAATTACATTACTTGAGGGAGGAAAAAACTATCCCTAAGATCATTTAAACACAAAATTATTAGTATCATTCCTTCTTTTTGATATTCAGATAATGTAAAAGCATTAAATGTGCTTAAGAACATTACAGTTCTTAAGAAGAACACACAACCCTCAGCAAGGTTTTTCCATCTGTTTCC
This sequence comes from Margarornis squamiger, assembly GCA_035222235.1. Classification (NCBI taxonomy): domain Eukaryota; kingdom Metazoa; phylum Chordata; class Aves; order Passeriformes; family Furnariidae; genus Margarornis; species Margarornis squamiger. The sequence continues at coordinate 85,610,297 of JAWWTY010000077.1, read as the reverse complement.
AGTTTCTGATATTTTCAGAATCAATTTTCAGTACTTCATGTCTCGAAATTCAGTCATTACTCAGGGGCAGCATTAAATAGCCAGTAATAAAACTGGTTAAAAAAAGTAAGCAGGGTGGGTAAATACATTAGGAGTGAATGAGAAAAGCCATAGGCAACCAAGTTGCTTTAGTTATACATGCCATGGGAGCTAGGACCGTACACCAGGGAGCATCTTATATAGCCAGTCCACATTAATGCATTTGTGGTTAATGGATGTGAAACAGGATTAAATCCATATGGAAATGGCACTGAAAAGGTAAAAGAGGGAGCAATAAGAGAAGAATAGTCATAAAAAGGAACAGTCAGGTCCTCTCCAAGAGTTTTAAACCTCAATCCATCTTCTGCTGAAGTAGACCAATTTGCCACTGGGCGTATTTACAATACATTACACAACCCTCAATAATGTGCTCACAGAAAAAGTGACTACCCCCCAAAAACCCCTAAAAATGTCTACTAAGAGAACAGCTTATATTAGTGCTTAGCATACAAAACCCGGCTCTGTTCTAATAGGTAATGATAGTCCAAGCTGATCTCTTCCTTCCTCCTCTCAAAAATAAATGCTTGGGATACCCTCACATCTACCAAGACTGCTGCCAAGTGAAAAGAAATATCAACAGAACCCTCCACATGGCAATTCTGTGGTCTCTTAAGTGCTCATTCAGGCTTGATGCTCCAATACTTTCCAATATGCCTAATGTTAAGAAAATTCGTCTGCCTGGATAGACATGAATACTACTCAGTTTAGAAGTTTAGCAAATGTGGAATTATTGGTAGGACTGAGACTGTTCAGGCTCCTCCTGTTCCCCTTCTTTGTCAAGAAATTAATTTTTCCATTTTCTTGCAAATTGTGACCTGCCAGAATGGACTTGCAGTGCATGGAATTTGCAGGATAATTTCTAAAGTGATTTCAAAATGTAAGGAAGAGGAAGTGCATTTGCAGTGTATTTCCAGTGAGCACAAGAGCTACAGTTTACAACAGTACTCAAGACTGGAAATGCCTGATATTTTACTTCCACATCCCAGTAAAATATGTGAGTGCCACCCACAAACAATTAGGACCTTGAATCAGCTGAAATACTACTATTCTACCATAGGAAATTTGGAAGAGCAGCATTTATGACTACAGTTTCATGTCACCTTGAAATCTCACAGATAATCTTGCACTATTTCCAAAGGTAGTGACTTAATGGCATGAATGGAAGAAGGGCATGCCTTTCCCTGTAGCACGGCATTACGTTAATATTGAAACAAAAGGGATAGAAACAGGAGACACTTGCTGGGGTGAAGTGGAGCACTACTGACACAAGTTATGAAGAGCTCTCTTTTCAGCCAAAGAGTCTACTGAGCTCTCTGTTCCTCCCATTTTACTAGTCTCTTCTCTTAACAGATAGACAGTAAGGTCTTATTTTAATACAGCTGCCAAAAAATTGGTAGGTCATTTCCCTTAAAGGCTTGAGATGAGAACTTACAAAGAGCAATCTTAGTAAGGGGACCCGCTTAGTAAACAAAACGGGTGGCATGTGGTTCTTCAGTTATCCCAGTTCCAGGATCCTGCTTGTACTGCTAAACCTCACAGATGACTGAAAAATTCCTTGTTGCTCACATAAAGAACCACAAAGTAGTAGCTGAAAAACAAGCCCCAAATGATATATCTGGATCTCAAATATTCCAGAACTCATAAATATTTGGAGCCAGGACTTAGATTCACATTTGTTCATACTGAAGAAGCAATGTGAAACCTTCGTGTCAAGGGGATGGCAATTTGACTGGACTGAAATTTGCCTTCAGCTTAGAGGTTTGCAATGACTGACATGGTAAAATGCAAACACTAGTCATAAAGTAAGCATAAAGAATCCAAAACTTGAAGCAATGACTAGAGAAGATCACAGAACAAGTGTGATGGGACATCTAAATGTCAGAACTATCAGGGACTTGTCACTCCATTGAATATTGGTAGACTGATGGCTAGCTATCTCAAGGCTGCTATCTCCAAATGCTTTGGAGATTCGGTAAAGCTCTTATTTTAGGAAGGTTTCTGCAGAAAGAGCAGCAGGTTAAGCACAATGTTGTCTTTCTGACTTGAATCTGTACCTTCAGTCTGGGTTCAGAAGCGCATGGCTACCCCCACTGACCTGGCCAGACTCTGAGATGAACCAGGGATGATAATCTATGGTTTCTATAAATACTCTTACCTCTCTCTTCTCCTGTCCTGTCCTGCCCAGTGTATTTTACTGCTGAATCTTTCTATTTTTGCCCTCTAATGAGGGCCGAGTTTGGCACACTCTGGAAAATGCGTCCTTCCTTTGCTTTTGTGATAAAAAGGTAAGTGAAAACCGACACTTCCATCTGATTCTCAGCCACAGACACAGTGTTAAATTTTCCTCAGCTGAAAGTCACACTTACTATACTGCCATCATACCCACCATATTCTAGGACATCCTGCCAAAATCCAACTCTGACTCAGAAGACCAGAACATAAATATTTCTGTTCCTTGATTTTCATAATACATTTTAAAATGCCTTTTTTTTTTTTTTTCTAGATATAGCTCCGTGGCCTGTTAAAGAAGCAAAAGTATGAACTATCACACTAAAAACATCACCACTAGGACTAGATTTATGAGTAGGCTACTAAGCCATTCTGCAGGAACACAGAACTGCAGGAAAGGACTCTCTCTGCAAATACCAGTGTATTTGGAGAGGTTCTTCGGATGGCTGTCAGCTGCGCTCCCTTTGGGGAATCATGTCAGCAGTTGTGACATTGACTTCTATAACACGATCTGGTGCAGCTACACTTTTGCTTTAAATGTGCTTTTTGAGCACCAGAAGAATTTGTACTAAGCAGCAGAAACTCCACACATGCTAAAAATGGAGTTATGACCCTGAGCCAAGCTCTGTGCTTTTGTGACAACACTGCATTGACTAATCAAGGTATATATTTAAATTTCAGTCTAGTATCTCTACAAAACACTAAAATCTATAGTACAGACATGTACTCAGGTCTTTACAGAGATAAATCTCTTACTTACAGGTAAAACTGCTCAACAGACACTATTTTTTTTTCACCTGTGAGTACATAACTAGTTAAAAACATTAAAAAATCACCCTAGATTATAGGCATAATGTAGTTGTTTGATACAGAAACACAATTTTTTACACAGAAACTTCAAACGAGGTAAACAAAGGACACCAGTCTTCCTTGCTGCTGAAGGTGCCCCAAAAAAATCTGGCAAAAAAAGCCATGGAAGGGACAGTTTTTGGGTGTTTTGTTTTCTGTTTGGTTCGTTGGTTTGGGATTTTTTGGTTTTGTGTTTTGGTTTTTTTTTTTGTTGTTGCTTTGTTTGGGGGTTTTGTTTTGTTTGGTTTCTTTTTTTTTCAGAAAAAAAATTACACAGGGAAAAATATGCCTGGCAGAAAAGCTCCCTTCACCTTATAGGTTACTGTAATGCTAGAAATAGTGAGTTACTTCTGAGCTATGTTGGTGTGTTTGAGATCAGCATCAGATGCTTATAAAGTGAAGATATCTATGCTTTCTATTTAAAATAACACAATGTAGAAGTTTTAATATTTAAGAAACCCAAAAAAAGCCATTATTATATTATATTATATTATATTATATTATATTATATTATGCTATATTATATTTCAGTAGTATGCAATAAATACTTAAGCAGGTCAGAGCATGTTGGATGCCAAGTGGTGACATGCTCACCAATGAATAAAGGGAATTTTATCACACCATTTAGCACACAGAATCACAGACTCACAGAACAGTTGAGGTGGGGAGGGACCTCTAGAGATCATCTTGTCCAACTCCCTGCTCAAGCAGAGCTACCTAGAGCAAGTTGCCCAAGACTAAGCTAGATGGCTTTTGAAGATATTCTTTAAAGGTTTATTAGATATTACACTGTTTATTATCTAACATAGGTTAGCATTTTGGTAACTGGCAGAAATGAGAATTATCTCTGAAACTCCTAAGGAAGTACTTGCTTATTATAATTATCACTGTGTTTGGACGTTTATCTTAAATTCTACCTGTGAGTCAATATTAGAATGTGAAAAAACTGTGTAATGACAAAGGTTATCCAACAGACAATTTGGATACTGCTGCTCATTTTTAAGCCACATCTCAACTAAGCAAATTGTCTGTTTTAAAGTATTTGCTAACCCAGCCAAGAAACATAATTTTGGTAAAAAAAATTAAAACATTATGGTAGTAAGTTGGTTGAACAGAAAATTTCAATACCCACTCATTTTAAGAAGCAATATTTAAACAGACCTTCATGTCCGTGCAAAAATAAGACAAAAAAAAATTAAAATAAAATAAAAAAGCAAAAAACCAAAACCAAACATAGGTGAGACAGGACTTCCCAGTAAAATTACAAATCCAAACTATGAATAGTCAGTGTCTAAACTTTCTGTATTGTCTAAAAGCTACTTTAATAGGTACTGCTTAGTACATGAAATTATGTGTTTTAAAACATTACTGATTTTTCCACAACCTAAACATAAAGTCAGTCTGGCTACAGAAAATGATGCCTCGAGTTGTCACTATTCTTCAGATGCAGCTCTGATATTCATATTTTCTATAAAGTGATTTTTAAAATGGTCTACTCCACCACAGGAAGCAATTACAGCTACTAATGATGCCTTTCTCTGCAGGATCGGCATGTCTATAAAAGATTGCCTGATAAGGAGCTGGGCCTGAGATAAGGCTGCAAACAGATTGCTTGCTTCTCCATCAATATGCTGCCGTATGTCGCAGCCTTCTCTCAGGAACTGCACTGCATCTTACACATCCTGCTGGAAGTCCTTCATGCCATCATCTACGTAAAACTAGGTGATCCCTTTATGATTATTGCTTTTGAGAGTATGTATCTCTAGTAAACCACTTAATTCCTCTTGTTTGGTCAGGGAACAAATGTCCAGAGGAAAATTTTGGTTTGTGCACGTCCAGGGTACCTGGTGTGAGTGCAGAGTGTCAGGGTGGTGAAACAGAACGATGAAGACCATCTCCTGAACTCCCTGTTTTGTTAACAGGTGTATTTATAGTGGGATATAAAGACTGAGCTAAATCACAAATTTTCTGATGCATGCAGGACTTCATGACACGGAGCTGCAGTGCTGTCTCCTGAGATTAGGGGTGGGGCACAGAGCTGTTTCTCGGCATGAACACTGCAGTTGCTCTGAGAAAGCAAATATCGTCTCCTTTTCCCAAGCTTTTGCATTTGAATGCCATCTTGTTTGAGTTCTACTCAAATGTAGGCAATAAGAAATATGGAATTGTTGAAACTTTTATTTTGAGATGGGCAGGATGGCAATTCAGTCAGGCTTAAAATAGGAAATACGTTTATTCCTTCAGTGCGGAAGCATTCCTGTGACTGCAACAGAGATTGCTCTTATTTGAACAAACCTTATTGCTAAAGAGCCAAATGGTATCTTGGTTTACAGCAGACCCACTGGTGAGATCAGTGGAGAGGCCTGGAAACCAGTGGCTTGAAAATCAGTGGTACGACATGGCAAAGATAATTTAATACAATGAGTTTCCCATCCAAGTGTTGCAAATCCCCTAACGGGCTGTTCCTGGAAAGGTACTGGCACTTTGAAATCAATGAGGTGGAGTGCCAAAGGAGACCAGGAAGATGCTGACTGGCTCATGAAGCCACTTGTTTGTGAAGAGCAACGCAGTGGCCTTCCAGCCGTGTAGGGTGTGCTGCCAGCCCAGCCTGCCTCCCTTTGGCCAACAGATTGCTTGCAAGTGTGGTTTCTGGTAGCTGTTGAATATGGATACACCCAAGCTTAAGGCAGCTGTTGTTTCTCAGCTGTCATCCACAGTTAATAGAGACAGACACACTTCAAAGGACTGCTGGCTACCTGGTTGTTTCTACACAATAATCCAGAAGCACAGAGCAGTGTAATTTAAGCAGTGTAAAATACCCTGTTCTAATTTCTCTTTCTGATGGAGAAGGGAAGGGAGTGAGACGTACATAGCATTCCACACTTTCATCAGAAGCTCTGTTCTATTTCAACTGAGTTGCTATGGAAAACAGTAACTAAAGGAAAAAAAACAAAAACCCAAAAACCTAACAATTTGTTACTATGAATCCTGCTTCTGGAAAGACCTCTGATTATTTCGGTGGACTGTATGTCACCCAGACTACTGCTAGAACTACATAGCACAAGCAAACCACAATATAAGACAGCAATGCCACGGACCTTTGTCTCTCTAGGTACAGCTGTGTTATTACTGTGCTTCACACATTATTCACCTTGACACTACAGAATGTTTTCAAACTATCAAAAAGCCAAAGAAAAGGATTTTGACCCGTAAAGTCATTTTTTACTTCCTAATAACATCAAAAATATATAATAGGTATATATCTAATAGATTTTTTGGAGGTAATTTTAGAAAATATACGTGGAATCAGGTTTTGAAGTGGGTTTTTTTTTCTGTAATATGGGTGGCTAGATACGGGCTTTTTTATAAAGAAAGCTGAAGTTAAAATGGGTGTCAGAGGAAAAATATGGCACTGGCAATACTATATCAGTTTAGAGTACTTAAATGCCAGTGTTGTGAACAGGAAGGTGGGAGAACATACAGAATGCAGTACCTTTACAGAACCTGAAGACAGGAAAATGGTAACTCAGTAAGAATGAGGAATTAAAAATCAGAATATAACTGACAAAATAAGCTGTTAGGCATGGGCCAAATGTATTTAAAAATACAGTTAGACCTAAGTTAATTAAACAAATTTTTTTAATTAAAATTATTTTTTTTTCTTCACATTATGCCATCTTGAAAAAAAGAACAGAAACAAAGCAATTTCTAGCTGAGCTGAAGTGATGTTTTGCCTTTGGAATTTTCTGGTTAGAAACAGAACTCAAAAGAAAGTCTCTTTTATCATGGCTTTCCAGTCAATGGCAATGAGGCCATGAATGACACCTCCAAAAGTAGCTTTTTTTGACCCTGTTGTATTTCCTCACCTCCCCTTATCTTATGCTCTTCAGTGCATACAACAAAGAGCATTTAGTATTCAGCCCTTTCACTCTGATGCTTTTTTTACTTCAGGACACAGAATTTGATTTATGTCATTATTCTCAGTGTTTCTTTTACAAGATAATCTAATGATTCAGCAAGTAAGAGAATCTGTCCCACTATATGCCACAAAGAGTAATATTAGCTATTATTGTTTGTGATATGTTAGGACATTATTTTACTGGCTGTACCTAATCCAACATCAGGCTGCTCCCCCTGAGGAATTCTGCAGATCTCTTCTAAACATAACAAAGTAAGCAAGCATGCTTCCTAAATCAGCATCAATCCAATAGAACATACATTTCAGGCTTAGGCTATCTCTGGTAGCGTTTTTACTTGAATTTTGTTTTAACTACCCATCTTACAAGTTCTCTTGGGAGCACAAAACCATTTTCTTCATTAAACACATAATGAAACATACAGTTTATGACAAGCCTTTTTTGAGTTTATTCCAGAAAGCAAATACACTTAAGACTATTATGGAGGCACATGAATGAAGAACTAGCCAGAGTGTGGATAGGTCGGTCTCTACTCCATGGTTTTGAAATGAAACAAAACAAAACAAAACAAAACCAAACACAAACAAGCAAACAAACAAAAAAACAACAAAGAACTCAAAAACCTCCCATAACTTTAAGGAAAATTTTAATCATATCCCCTGCTGCTATTGTAGGGATGACTGCTCAAATTTTCAGAAATTTTGGAACAATTCCTTTGAAGTCTGAATATCCTAAATTGTCTTAGTAGATACTAACTCTGATGCAAAGTAACTTTACTCCTTTTGTTTCCACTTGGGACTTGCACAATGAAGAGTCAAGAAAAATAGGAATTGTAAGTATTCATATGCATACACAGAGCACTGACTTGTCTTTTTTTAGATGCATCTTTTTACAAACTAGCAATGGCATGATTTTTTGGTACTGAAAAATATTATTTCTCTGTATTTTCTTTGTTATTCATGTTGGTGATTTTGGATTGTGGCTTTATCATCATGACATGATTTTTCACTAGGTTTCCAGTATGTGAATTGCATTTTGTATTAACATCTCTCCTTTTTTAACCCTTTCCTCTTTTTCTGTGAGAAATCACCCCTTCTCTCTCACACCTGCTGTGGTTGGAACTATCAAGAGAAGGAGGTTTTTAATACAAATCATTTCAGAATTTGAGTCCTTCTGAAATCCTTGTTCAACTGACAACTGCAGTATCTTATCAATAACACAACTATAACATATTTCATTCTCCTTCTGTGGTAGCTTTAAGTGAAATTGCAGTCATCTAGCCCTATAGAAACATTTTTTATCTACCAGTACTTGAAAGCTGGCTTGTATCAACAAAGTTGTTTTACTTCTCAGAAAATAGTCAAAAGTTGGGTATACAACATGGAATGCCATTCATACCCTGACACTGCAATAACCAGATAAAATTATCTGCTGGATTTCATAGCATCTTTTAGCTTATGAACAGACTAACCATGTTGTGTTCCACTTTCAAGCACACCCAACACCGAATTTCTTTTATAGTAGAAACAACGAAGCTATGACTAGATTGATGAGTGACTAAATTTCTTACAGGCCATGGATGGGATTTGCCAGTAGAACACACTATGGAAGCCTGAATTTCTTGTATAATTTTCTTGGGAACTTGGTAGGTGATCATCATGCTCTAGGCAAGGATAAACCTTCAGGTCAGTAGTCCTAAATTAATTCTATAAATAGAGATCCTAGTGATGAGTACATATACAGACATTCACCAAATTCAGAGATACGCACTCTTCTTCAGTAATTGCAAAGGTGATAAAACTAACATACGAAAATTTAGTTTTAGCCACATAAAATTTACTCAAAAAATATACTGGGTGAAATTTGTCACACATTATGATTATCCATGTTGCCTTCAGGATAATGCTGCTGCTGAAAAACTACTACTACTACTACTGGTCATAATAAAAATAACAACAACCACCACCTGGAACAGAAGAAGTCTATCTTTTTTTTTTTCTTTTTCAAATTAAGACGGGTAGTGTTTAAGAAGACTTTTGCTACGAACTGGTTTTATTAGCGTACATTAAAGCCTATGCTATACTACTTAAAGTATTAGAAAGACCTCAAGAATTACAAACTCTCAAGACCTTTTACTTGTGCCCTCCTAAGACATCAGTTCTTCCCAGTAACACCAGATCAAGCCTTTTACAAACACCATAACCTTCATGTTAAAACTAGCTGGGGTTTTGTCCTGCTCAGATTGAAAGGCTTTTGCAGAAACCCATTCTTCTGATTGCTAACAATCTTTACATTTGTTCATGCCCACTCTTTCTTTGTGCCAATGCGCTCCGTTAGTTCATTTATCTTAAATGTTTACCTTCCTGATGTTATAACAGAGAATAATACTGTCTGCTCTTTTTTCTTTTTATATATATATATTCAGAAGCCAGTCTCTTTAAATTGCCCCACAGAAAATGGAGCCACTTAGCTTAATATCTCTTCAGGACAAATTCAGAGCTTTTTATGAGGCCCTAAATGCATAACCTTGCAATTCTTACTGTTAAATTCCATTCTACTTATATTACTACATCCCTTAAGGTGAACCCGTTTTCTTCCTGTATTGTGTCCTTTCTCTTTGTTAATCTCTGCACAGTCAGAGTATCGAACAATTTTCTCTCCTTCCCTTTTTGTTGGCTTGTTTGTTTTGTTTTGTTTTGTTTAACGTCACTGAAAAAAAATACAGTAGACCAGACATTTAAGACATTCCTTCATAATTTCTGCCATGATTTTAAAGAGGCATTTATTTCTGCCAAAAGCAACATGTAGGTGCTTGCTAGAATTTTTAGCAGTACTTAGATACCTAACTTGGACTAAATTCTATGACTATTGTACTTTTGGATTCTCTACCAGCTTTTTTAGGTACTTAACACATTCTTACAGTCTTGACTGGTGGAACTTGAAATTTCTCTATAATCAAATATTTAGATGTTGATCTTCCACAGATCTATACTGTGAAAACTCAGTGATCACCCACCTATGGGAAAGGTTGATCCTCAACATCTGGAAAGTCTTCTTTGCCTGAATACTTTCTGAAGTGCCTTTTCTTTCTTTACTTTTTTTTTTTTTTTTAATTTTGTATTCAAGTACACTATAGCAATTTTTCCTCTCAAGTGTGACCAAGTTATGAATGTTCTAGTTATGAAAGGAGTGTGTTTCATAACTTGATCATCCAAGACTCAACAGGTACTGTTTCCAAGTGATTGGCCTGTCACATGCAGCTGCCAGAAACACAAAACTTAGTTCTCTCTCCAACAATGTTTGTGTTCTGAAAGGAAAGCTTTTCCCTAAAGATTGCAGCATGCAAAAGGGGACCCTTCCAGAGCTTCTGCTCAGAAGAAAAAGAAGCCCTGACACCACAGGGACAAAGCAGAAAAGACAGTATCTCTCCCACAACTCAACAAATTACCCTCTTCTCCCCTCTACATTCTCAGGATTTTTCTGTGAGACTAGAAATTGAGTCCCCTTGCTTTTAGGCATCAGAGTGAGTACATCAGTCTTTCTCTTCCTAGATGGATTCTAGATTTAATATAAAATATGTCTAACTTTTTTTACCCAGCAAATACGTACTTCTATTTAACTAAGAAAGAGGTTGCCTGAATGGCCCCTAAATAGAAATATACTTAGTTAACCTATTCAAAACCCAAAGGGAAAACAGTCAAAGACCGAAATGGAAAAAATTGCATTACTATAAATATTTTCTTGTTAGTATTACTCCTGGTCTAATGGTCATGTTTCCATAAATACTCAATTCTCCTTGAAGTCTGCTACAGTCTAAACTGCCACCAAAACCTGCAACTCTGATAAAATATTGGCTTTTCACCTACTCTGAATTTGCCACATGACAACTGATTCACACATTTTTGTTCATCATTTGTTCTTAAAGACCCATGTGACAGACTTTTGAAATTTAACGAATTTTCATATAGTATTATTTGCCTTTTTTTCTATTTGTGCCAAAGTGATGCTGACAAATTGCAGTCTTGTAATTGTGCCAACTTTGAGTTTGCCATTTTTTACCATATATTTTTTTAAAGCCTCAGAGGTAGAGGTACACAGAGGTAACAGGATGGGGCTAGACTGCCACTCTTCTTTTTGGCAAAGTGAGTTTCTTTAGCTTTTTATCTGGCAAATAAATCAAAATGGTTTGAATGTGATTAACTCTTGGCCAGGATGAGATGTCACTACCAGGGTGCTTGACTCCTGAGTTGTGGCATTCGCCTTTCATAACAAGCCTTCAGCACTCTTCAAGGCAGGAATGAAGAATGTTTCTTCTGTTTAATCCTGTTTCTGAGTTATTTTGTTGGCTGTGACTTTGACTGATTGGAATCTGAGGGAATGGCAGTGGTGGGAGAAAGAGAGGCATACAAAGGAAAGGCCTATTTCTTGTTTGTATTAACCATATTTTGTCTGCCACCTTATTTCAACATTTGTCACTTTGTAAAACACTGAGCAAGCCACAAAATACCTTAGATATGAAGCAGTATGAGGGGGAAAGGTCTATTACTAAAATTCTCATTTTCATATGCAATTTCTAAATAAAATTTAGTCATACATGATGTTTATGTTTTGGGGTTTTTTTTTTTCTCCTGATAATCCAGTGCCAGTCAACGTAATGTTATGTACTTGATCCAGATTTTATTCCTCTTTCCATTGTATCACCACCAGATGCTCCAAGTAATAGTTAAAAAAACCCAAAAACCCCCAACACCATGAAACCAAACCAAAACCAGTACCAACCAAGCATACTGAACCAACTAGGCTATACTTTTTTCAGCCCACAAGCAAGGGAAGGTTGTGTCCAACTAGGGCCACAATAGAGGCCCTCAAAGGGAAAGAAAAGAAAGGAGATGTATGTACCACATTATGCATCCCAAAGGGAATGTTCTTTGCTCTGCAGATTCTTCCTTCAGTTTCAGCAAAACTGTTTTTTCTTTGCCTCTCTGTTTCCTCATTAGAACAAAAAATAAACCTGGTTTGCAACTGTCGCCTTCAATTTTAATGAAAAAGGAACAGATCGCATGGGTAGCATACAGAAAACAGCAAGTTAACAGGATCTACAGTAACTCTCACTCAGCCACACTGGAGATTCACCGCATGAATTTCAAATATCTACTTTAGATTGATAAACAAGGTTCCCCCTGTGACCAGTGGAAATACATAGGATCCACCAGATGATTCAGAATATTTTGCATGGAGCTTCCCTCCCTCTTTTTTTTCTGTGACCAAAGAGATAATCTAAATGTCTGTAGTAGCAAGGCTCTTTGTGTATGTATCACACAGCCCTTTCCTTACCAGACAATTCCCACTGATCATCACCAGTCTTGCGGGCTGGCTTTCACAAAGGACATCACGCCTGGCGATCGAGGACCCTCCCCCTGGTATGTCAACCACGCAAGTCTGGAAAGGCAACTGGTCTTTGGTATTGCTCAAAGGAAAAGCATACTGACCTGCCACTAGCCTGGCCCTACTATGTGATTTAAAACCAAAGCAAACTAAAAAGTCCCATGCTCAATCAATCTGTTTATGCTTCAAGCTCAAAGGAGCCTGTAGCTCTGGGGAAGCTGAAAGTTAAGAAAAACATCTGATTAGAGCTGCAGAGACCATGAGCTGGGACCTAATTTTAAGATCAGTATATCTCAAGCAAATAAAGGCACTCCTGGGAGCCCAGGAGCCCAGTTGTTTGGGTTTTTTTTGTTGTTTTTTTTTTTTTTTTTTTTTTTTTTTTTTTTTTTTTTTTTTTTTTTTTTTTTTTTTTTTTTTTTTTTTTT
>JAWWTY010000077.1:85554006-85597314 GCA_035222235.1 Margarornis squamiger | reverse complement strand
GTTTTTTTTTTTTTTTTTTTTTTTTTTTTTTTTTTTTTTTTTTGTTTTTTTGTTTTTTTTTTTTTTTGTTTGTTTTTTTTTGTTTGTTTGTTTTTTTGGGTTTTTTTGGTTTTGTTTTTGGTTTTTTTGTTGTTTAGTTTTGTTTTTTGTTTTTTTTTTTTTACTAGAACCATTAATTTAGATGCTTAATTATGAATTTGGAGTCTACCATGGGCACATGTTTCCAAATATGCTGGACTGCAAACTGCTTCAGCATCTCTTTTTCTAGGGTTTTGTAAGTGTGTGCAGAAGTGGATGACACAACAATTATGTTATTCAAAAAAAATACTGCACACATGTAAATGAGTTCTGCCAGGACAGTAAGCAGACATTTGGAAATCCAGAGTTTAAAATGCTACATCACGACTGTCATTTATAAAAGGAATTTTAGTTTGCTATCATTATCCATGGTTACTTGCCAACAGCCACTTGATAAAAATCTGAGGTACTAATGTATACATAGCTTGATTTAGAAAATTCAGCAAGTCATTAACCCTAAGCAATATATGCTTATCTTTGCTGGTGATGCTGTCAGTGTTTAATTTCCTGTAGATCATAAATTCAATAGAGAGTTGACAGTGATGCCTGAAGTAAGAAGGGCAAAAAATCCCTTTTAATATCTCATGCTATTGATTATTTTCTTTCCTGGTGATGCTCTCTTTAAGCCCTTTGGACAGTAAGATCATTCCTGCAAGTGGCAAGAGGCATATGATTCATAATGTCCCTCTAAACAAAATAAATGGGGAAGGAGATGAAAAGGGGCTTTTTTTCCTTTCATCCCCCTTTCTTAGATTCCTTGAGCTTTCCAGTATTTATTTCTCATAAGTAAGTCCTACATTCTTCCAAAGGATTTAGCTGTTTAGGAAACACTTTTCTCTGAGAAATCAGCTTACTCCATTATTAATTATTAATGTTGCATTATTAATGCAGCATTTTGGGTCCTTTGTTTTATTGCAACTGTTACCCAAACAATCAGTTCTACTCTGCCTGTTTCAATGGCCTGAAAAATACAAGACCATATTATGTAAGACCTGATCCCATTCTCAAGTAATCAGATATCTACTATCAAGATGGGGGAAAATTCAGACAGATGGTGCCTGACCAAAAGTCTATGGTGGTGAACAGAAGTCATTGCATTGACTCAACCCCCAGGAGGCACGAGCTGCAGTCTCCTATCAAACACGTGCTCCACTGAAGTACTAGGGAATAGTTCATATGTCTAATGCTCTTGTGCTGGAGTTCTCAAAACTGGCATATGCCTCAATTTTGAGAGCGGATTCAAGTCTTGCACAGTTATTTATGTATATCCTGTAAAGTCTGGCAACTTCAGAGCAAATAGCTTTAGAGTATCTTATTTTAGACTTTTAGACTAAGCAATGTGCATCAGCCCTCTCAAATTCATATTCATCTGGGAACCGTATGGCTACTTTTAAGTTGATGTATCTGTCAACTGAAAGGAAACATCAAATAAAAAAAATGTTGTGTTCACAGACATCAGAAGTATTGTCACATTTCTACAGAGCTATGTTTATAAACCTATGAGTAGTTTTTATTTAGCAACATACATAGCTTTAATATTTATATAAAATAGCACTACTACTGCAGCAGTCTATTTCAGTATTCAGTACACAAAAGATCTCACAGATTTTGGAGAGGCTCTGTTATGCTAAGGCTCAGCATCACTAATGTTCAAAGGCTTGTTGTCAGAGTAAAATTTCCTGGACAGAAACAGTCAGCTGCTGTCCATGGGCAAGGTCATACCATGTAGTCTTATTAGCTGATGTTTGATATTCTTTCTGTTGTGTGAAACAAAAATCTTAGTGGAAATTCACTGAGAGGAAGTTTGGACCACTTTGTAGGTTTCTAAAAAAGCCTGCAACGCAATTATACTCCTGGGGAGAAAAAGGTGTATTGCAAGCTTCGGCAGCAGGACAGCGGTGTTTAACCAAGAGCAGTTCTTCCTGCCTCATCCCAGTCTGATTAGTAGTTACCAAACTTTCCGGCAGAATCAAGATTTTCACTGTAGGAGAAGAACTGCCATAATGGCTGAACCTGAGGATAATATCCTGCAGGGAACCGTAGATCTGCAGGTCTCCCTATGGAGCTATTTTTACTATACTCTATTTTTGACTAGAACCAGAGTCATCATAACATCTTTTCCAGGTGAGCAAGAACCACACCATGTCTATGTTTTGCATTTAAATAACTGGTTCTTGCAATGTCACAACAATCACAGGATACCTCTTGCATCCTGTAATGAGAATCATGCTGGGTACCTTTGCATGGATCTTGTCTGGGCCTACCCATTCCAGTTCTGTAACTGGTATACACTAACGCAGTGATTAGAAAATGTTGACAAATAATATCCACATGTACAGGTACTGATCCACAGAAATCTTAAAACCAGACAATCTGAAAGAAGAAACCTTCACTGAAAGAGGGCATACTGAAAGAGTTCTTTTTCCTAGAAAAACCCAAAAAAACAAACAACATCTTTTTTAGAAAAGGGGGAAATTCAGGAGTCAGTCTAAAGAGGTAGAGCAAAATTTCAGGTTTCCAAAAAGCTCTTGAAGTTAAAAGGGCAAATGATATTTACTCCTAGCAGCTGGAGTCATGAAATGTTAATCATAAATCTCATTGATTCTATAGCTGGGCAGTGGGGGAATCATCCCATTCCAAAATGCTTCTTCTAATCAAGTGTATGTTTGTTTAGGCACAGGAGATCTTGGATCACTGCTTTCAAAGAAACAATGGAGCAAAGGGACTACGTTCCATGGGAACTCTCCACCTTGGAAATGGTTGGGAAGCTGCCTGGAAATGAAGGACATGAAGGACAGGTATGTCAACCAGGGAAATGTGTTTCCCTGAGAATTCTTCAATAACAAGAAAACCTTCCATACAGGACTGGAAAAAAAAAAAAAAAGATTGTTTAATCCCAATTCACCATTTCTCCTATTCATCTGCCCATGACGATGACGGATTGTGTGTACTGCCCTCCTCAGCAACTCCTCACAGATGACCAGTTATGAACGAGCACCGTTCACTGCTGCACACTCCACTATCTTCTGAATCATGGATGAAGACAGCAATTAGCTTCAAAATCCCAGAAGCTAGAGAAGATAACCCATAGCATGAGAGATCACACAGGCAAAGATTTAATGACACAACAGTAGAAATGTGCAGAAAGTGATAAAAATTAAGGTAGGAGTGATGCTGCCTCTTGGTTTGTAAGACAAATCATATCCTTCATTTTTTAAAGTAATAGGTTAGGATATATCTTGCTGCATGACAGTTTGTTGTTTTGTTTTTTTTTTCTCTCCTTCTGTTTTTAAGACTGTCAGGTATAAAAAATGGATCTTACATCAGGCAAAACATATTATCGTGCCTCCTGCAGCACTTGTGACAGATTCTGTAGCCTAAAACAATTCTGCAAATCTAGAAGGGATGATCTACACCAAGAAAGAACAACATAATTGTCCTTGTTAAAAAAACCCCACAAATTCTTCATGACCTGTAACAGATGTTTTTAGGACAACAAACCTAGCTGACCCTAACTAAATATAATAACACTTGGCCACACCCACAACAAATGGTATATTAGGATTACTGTGTTCTCATATTATTTAGAATACTATTTATTCTGTTTCTCTTCATTGGGCCTGTGCAAAAAAGGCTCCTTACAGACAGCTATTTTGTAGATTGTATAAATGATGCAAGCTGAAATAAGGAAATACAATAATAAAATGAGGAATAGCTGTAGTTATGAGCAAACCACTGTATTTTAATAGAATCTGTGTTCAATAGATTCTCTGCTTGGTGGCCTACTCATCCACTTCTTTTACTTTTGTCTGGTTTCCAAAACTGACATGTATGTAAAAAGACAAGAATTCTCCTTATCCTGTGAACAAAAATTACCTCTTCACAAAACTGAAGCAAAATCATGGGTCTCATTTTTCATTTATTTTGTGATTGGTTTTGGTACATCAGGGAGTGTTTTCCATCACAAAATGAATGAATGAATTTAATTTTAATTTTATGATTTTTTGTTAATATAATTTTCACTTACTTGTGCTTTATTTCTTTTGAAAGATTCTATTGCTAAAAGCAATCATTTGAACTCCCTACTTGTTCTATGTGTCCAGTTGTTTTAGGATGAACAAGTTATATCAGTAACACACTCATCTACAAACAAATTAATCCTTTAAGAAGAAAATTGTTCTGAACTAGTAGTTTAATAGCTAAAGAGTCTGTAAATTAGAGCACACATGGGTCTCATCCAACTATCAACAAAAATGATCTGACCCACTAAAGCTTTATGCACTTCTGTAAAACCAAGAACTCATGTCTAAGGTTTTCTTTGCTCTGTAATCACCCAGAAACAAGTGAAATAGGAACTGTATTCCATTATATCCAAGGGATGGCAAGTTCCTCCTGTAATTAAATTAGTATTATCTTTATTAACTGAATTTGGAAAAAAGGTTACTCTTTCCATAAAGAATGCTGACTCCTCAGCCTACTAGAAATGATTTTTTTTTTTAATTCTGAAAACAGTTGCCCTTCCAACCCATCAACAGATTAGCATTGATTCATAAACACTGCTGAAAATAAGCAAAAAATACTGTATTCAAATTTATGAAAAAATCAGCCAGCTATATTACTATTATTGTCATGTTCAAATTTTTAAAAGTAACACAAGCCATTTAACCCTCCATCCCATGGCTCACAATGCATGAGGCCTGAAGTATGTCTGATGCTCTTGTACAAACATCAATAAAGATGACATTATGAGATATATTTCCTGGGAGTAGGTGCTTCTGCCACTCACATAGATTCCAGTAAATCTATTTTCATACCTTCCTACTCTCCAAGACAGACCACTGAGCTGGAAATGTGCCTGACAGAAATGTGGGTTTCTGTCTGTATGATTAACTAAATAAACATATTGAAATATAATAAAATCTCTCCACGTGTTTTGCAGGAAAGAGGGGGACAAAAGAGAATCAGTGAATTCTGAGCATTCCTTGTAGGGCTTCTCCAGTACAAAAACAGCAGTGCAAGACTAGCAAGGATTTGAAAAGGAATGCTGCTTACTGAGCACAATGGCTCTGGCTTGTCTAGGGGTACTGAAAAGAGGCAAAATACTGCAGAAATCTCTGACAAACTAAGGGACAAGCCAAGGTTTTTAACAAAGTAATTGGTATGTCCATTATTATAACTTCTCAGCATGCTCCCTCTGCTTAACCATGGGCTTCAGGACTGCTGCAGAGCTTCAACTTACTCCACAAAGGCTCCTATGAGGCATCAGTTAAGTGACTCATGGAAAAGATCAGCACAAGATACAGAAGATACAGGTTCAAAAAGGAAAATCTTCAATCACTAAGACAACACATCTATTTTTTATGTCTTCTAGAAGGTCAAAATGCCACGAACTAATTGCTTTTTTTAAATGTTTGAGAAGATCGAAATTAAGTATCTATCTCTACCTTCACATTGTACCTTCCAGTGTAGGTGTTTTTCTTACTGGTTGTTTACAAGACTACACCCGAATAAGCACGGCACGGTGCTCTGAAGGCCAGCCATCATGAGCAGTCAGCAGTGACACATTTGCATAACATTTGCTAAAAAGATGTGGCCTCTGCCTATCTGAGGCTAATTTTTGCTGGAGTTACCAAAATACATCTTGGGAAAAGGCTATGATTATTCAAGAATCATGTTACTCTGAGTCACAAGGGTCTGCTCTGTGAAGAGCTTTTAGTTCAGGACCAATTAGTACTGGACGACCAAGGACTAGGACTTTTGTGTATTACCCAGCAGCCCTGGACCTTGCCCATCTGAGAGACCAGCCAACTTGAGGTCACCCAAGACAGTCACCTAGCAGTTGGCCTTTCCAGTGTTGGCAAGAAACAGTCCTTCCCACTCCAGATGACCACCTCAGGACAGCTAAACATCTGTTAAACACCGTACTGGTCAGGAGGCTGAGGCAGCAGCATGTGCCTCCATCACTCTGAAGAGACTCCTCCACGACCATGCTTGATGAACCACAAATGTTCTGCTTACCTCTTTTCAAAGGACTCATCTGCACCTCACATAGACATTTATACAAGCTAAACCCTGAAGTGGAGCTCCTAGGATCTTATTAGAGCTTTTCTACGTATGTTTTACAAATTCAGTATTTACATATTAAAAAAGAACATTTTTTCTCAGGAATGGAAAAGCATCACAACAGGAATACACATTGCTTCCTGCAGCTGTCTGAAATATCTCCTTACGCACTTTAATAATACATTTGGTCTAGCCATTTAATGGCTTTATGAAATCATCATAAAGGACTACTTTTCACAGCAGCAGTTTGAAAGCAAACTAGCTCCAGATTGTACGTATTTCATAAATAATACATGTATTTTTAAACTAAGTATGGCTGATATTGTTAGACAGATTTAATAAACCTTAATGGCCCTCATCTTGGTATTACATTGATCTCAGTCCTAAATGAAGCTGAGTTCATAACCTGCTTTGTCATTAGGTCGGCATAGATTTCTGGCTACTTCTTTGCATCTACTATTAGAAAATCTCTCTGTCATGCACAAAGAGCTGAAGTTTGACAAAATTTAGCTTGTATGATGCACCTAAACAATTCACTCAAAAGATATTATGTAAAGTTATTAGATGTTTTTTGCACATAAAGCTTTTTATTTCATATACAGCTTGGTCTTTTTCATTAACAAACCAAACCAAACCAAAATGACAAAACCAAAAATCTGAACTTCTTAACCTCTTATTTTGATGACAGCTCCAGTTTTTGTGCTACTTACATTTGTAGCTCTAATCAGGACTTTGCAAAGCAGCCTATAACTTTTGCAAATTTCCATGTTATATATGCTAATTATCTGTTAAAGACACAATAGTCCTTAAGTACCTTTCCTGCATAGGTATAGAAATACTAAATCTTTCTTTTGTTTACCCACCTTCAAGTTATTTATTTGAATTTTAAAAGCACTTTATAATTTCAAAATATTTAACTCCACTAATACAAAAGAATATTCTTTTTATGGTTTATTATAAAAACCTTTAACTTGAAACACAGTAAATCCCAGTTAAAGTGATACGAAGTGCAAACATACAAGTTTTACCTAAATGGTATCTTAAAAAGGCATTTCTGTTGCAAGACTCACCAGTGTCCACTTCACACAGTATAAGAAATCCAAAGACTTTCCAAGCATTCTCCCCCAGATGTCATGCAGACTGGAGTGGCATTATCTATTGTGCAGAGCAAAGTTGGTTTTACAGAGAACAAACCAGAAGAACTAAAGTTTTAACAGGGACAAATCTACTTTCCTTTCCAGTAAGGAATCTGCTGAAAAGATAGCTAGGTGGATCACCTAGCTCCTCCATTCCTCAAAGTAAATTGGCCACTGATCTTGAACACACACAAAGCTCTTGTGCAGCACTTCAAAATGCCATATGATGTCTTTAAACCATGCAGCAATTTGTATTTGCTAGTTTAAAGGTCAGTATGTCTAAAAAGGACAAACTAATAAATTAGTTTTTAAAACCACTCCTAAAGTAGCTATTTACTGCAGTTCTCTGAAGCAGTGTCTTTGCAAGCACTTAAGAAAAGTCTTCTTCTCATGCTTCCCATACATAACCAATTATCCACAGTGAGAGCGGCGTGCATGCCTGAAAGGAAAAAAGCCCCTGAACATGGATTTCACAGCAACAACAGCACCGCATCAAAGCAGACTGAAAAATGCTGAATGGCTCATGCTGTATTTCTTATCCCAAGGTTGCTTTGTAAGACCAGAACAAGGATGAAAATTACAAGTCTTTTTTTCTCCAATATTCTTGCTTAATTGAGAGGCTCATTCAATTGTTTGACTTCTAAATGAGGTCCTATCTATGTGTTTCTTTAAATATTCTACCTACAAGACATAATGAAAGACAAGGAAATTTGTCTCTTAAAAAAACCAAACTAACTTACTGTAATGCAAAAGATTTATCATAGACTATGTTAAGTAGGCAGGGATAGCAAACATTTTTCCAAAAGACATTTCCTGTGAATTCCCACAAGAACGATAACTTTTTTCAGCACTAAATGACACCTTACACGCTCGAACACCAGATTGTATCACAGAACCCTTCATGTACAAACACAGGAAGAATCTCTCAACGGTACACAACAATTAGTAGCCAACAGCAGAACTGAGCTGGTTTTTTTGCAAGACCTACCAGTCAGCACTTGTCTCAATCACCTCGTACCAGATTTTACCAAAAAAAGGAAGGCAGAGAAAGAAAAGCTCTACTAAAACTCTTACATAGTCCTCACAAACTGTCAATAGGAAAATGTTCCTCTACAATTGTTTTGAGCCTGAAAGAGATTAGGTGCAATGTGCAGGCGTAAAAAAGGAACAAGGTTTCTACTTTTCAGTGCAGTGTGACAGGAGAAGCACTACCACTAAAGCCGGACCTCAGGCGTAACGTGATGTTGAAACCACTTGCACATTCCAGCCCTTGCAATCCAGGATGCAAAGCAAATGAGCTGTAGTACAGCTACTCACAATTACTGGTGCTTCTGCATCTCAAGAGATAGTAGCTGAAGTGTGATACAGAACAGAGTCCTTCTTAGGCCCCCTGGGAACTGAACGGATGATAGCAATTTCCAAGGATTTTACACTCTGGCTTTGCTCCAAATTACAGCAAAACTGAAACACTTCAAACAATCTTGGAAGGAAAATTCCACGGCTCCTTTGATTATTTGTTTATTGTTCAGAGTCATTTCTAAATAAATCAAAGAAGGTAAAAAAATGAATTGAAATAACCACTTCAAAACCTAAGAACTAAAAGATATGTATTCCAAAATATTAAAATGTGTTCTGTCTGACAGTCTTTTTTTATTTTCTGAAGCAAAAGTCTGCTGCAGTTGACCTGCTTTGTAAAGTATTTTGATTTCAACAGAGCTGCATTTTCCAGGAGAGCTTTCACACCCCCAAAATTTGTAGATTCCTGCCATCTGTCTCTCACTTAGCCAAGATATGCATTTAAATTTTATTCATTTTTTATCTTCAGCTCATTAAACAATCTTCATCATTCCCCAGCCAATTCTCATTTTTCCATTACCCATCGCCAATATCTTTATCTCTTGCCATGTTAAAGTTCACGGGTACAGGGTCTGCTGGAGGTTTCAGTGTGATACCACACATTGGCCCAACAAATACAGCAATACATTTAGCACACTTACAGTTCTGCAAATGTCTATTAAAGCAAATATCAAAGGTCTAGGTCTCAAATAACCCCACTGCTTTGTCATCATTGCAGCTGGCATAGCACAGGATAAGAACCAGTTCCATGGGTAGTGTCCACTGCTACATCCTGCTCTCCAGCTAGATAATTTCTTTTTTTCCTCTCTGTTATTTAACCATCTGATCAAGCTCAGTCCTCACAGATCTGTGTGCAAAATGCAAAGCTTTTTGGACAACCACTGAAATGAATCTGAGCACACAATTTCTGAGGTCTTCCCCATTACTGCAAGTGTACAACAATTCTTCCATGAGGGAAAGATCAGGCACCAACTACAGAAGAACTCAGATTTTTTCTAGGACCACATGGCATCTGAACATGGCATTCTTTGCCATTAACAGGAGTTTGTGTCTCTTGGGATTTCAACCTGCTGTGGGACAGAAAATAATTTTCCCTGCCATCACAAACTTGTTAAGAAGTCACAGGAAGCATATAAAGTTAAGGACACCTTTGATACACAGAAAATGAATGACTAATACATGATGAATCATAGAAATAATGGTTGGAGAAAACCTCTGAAGGTCATCTAGTTTAACCTCCCACTCAAAGCAAGGACTATCAGTAACACAAGATGATATCATCTTTGACCAGGCTTAGATAAGGGTATGGCAAAAAAACACAAAACAAAACAAACCCCTGAAAAACAAAGGAAACCCACCCCCCCCGCAAAAGACAGACGCAAAACCATCAGACAATTCCAAGTGTAAAAAAGAACAAAATATAGAGCATAATAGCACACATTCATAACAAATATACAATCACACTTGAAAAAGCACTGCCAGTGATTAAAATTAGGCTACTTGATCATCAGCACATCCGAAAACCAGCCATCCTAAAAACAACAGGCCTCTAAAACATCTAAAACCAGGAAATGTCATGAAGGAAGATGAAACATGTCCAAGAATATAACAAAAGCTATGAAAAGGAGACTGGGTGACTTAGGTATGATAAGATGATACATACCTTCTTTTATCTGGGTCACCAGTATAAAACCGTATGAGTATAAATGCATTCGTCACTGTGGAATAAAGATGTGATAAAACAATCCTGAAATAGGGTGAGCAGACCTTCCTTTCTCTTCGCCTACCTTCAGAAATAATCCACCTCATGGAATTCACTCAGCTACAGGTACATCAGTGCTTTGTGCATACAACCAGGACACCAAAAAGTTCAGTCTGGAGTTACATCTTCCTTAAATCTGCCTGGAAAATGCTTGTCCTAGAAACAAAAGGAACTCACTACCTCTGCATCTCAGTCCACAGAAATTGATACAGATGGGAGAAGACACCAAGAGTAGGACTTCTAGCTTGTCATATGTCTTCACTTTGCTCTAAGATCCCGGATATACAATTGTTCTTATGCACAACTCTCCCTTCAGATTTTTATTGCACTTCAAAAATGTTTTATTTGTCCATAGGTTTATCTGTAGGAGGGTAGCAAGCGGATGAAACTCAGAAGCAAGTTGTTTGGTGGCTACAGATACTCTTCAAAAATTCTGCAGGTAGTTGTTGGATGTATATATAACAGTCAGTTGTAGATCCCATGTTGAAAAAGCTTTCATGAAAAGGTGCACATGCATTAAGAAGTTTTGAAGATAGAACAAAAATGGATCCCATTAAAAAAATTTAACATGTACTGATAATTTTTCTCATTGACAGAAGTGTTGCATCCTGCAAAAGATGTGAACCAGAGATCTATGCAAGTGTTAGGAGACTGGAGGTTCTTCAATAAAGATTGCAATAGGCACTGTAGTTTGCAGGATCTGCTCAGTTCTGAAGGCTTCAGAACTTCTTTTATTTAATTCTGTACCTCCTGTTTGTTTCACACTGCTGATGAGAAATAAATCAGCCATATTAAAAAGAATTGGTGGCCATGCTAGCAGGCAGCAGCATGTCCTCGTGGTTTGGCATTACCTGGCCTTTAGGCTTACAGCTTATTTAGAGGACAAGCCTTGTGAGTACACACTGACATAGCCCCTGGGCTGCAAGGACAATTTCTTTCACTTAGGGCCATAAGGCATCAGCAAGGCATCAACAAGTCAAGCCTGGATGAAAGCTTGTAAGGCAGCTGGCGATTCTGACCTATAAATTGGTCAAAGATCTCTGCTTTCATGGTGAAAAACCCCACAGCATGGTTTTAATAAAAATCAAGTTTTTTAAAGAGCAAAGAGAACAAACTTTCAAATAACAAAGCAGAATCCACTAACACCATGAGCAATGGTCTTGAATGTATTAACACATAGGGTGTTTCACAGCATTTTAAAATGTATTCTATTTTTCTTCTGGTTAGAATGGAAATCTTAATCACAGGATTGGGAAGTGTTGATTGTATGACATCTGCAAGAACGCAGCCATGCTCTTCTGAATAATCTCCCAGATAAAAAAAAAAAAAAAAAGCTTTGAAATATATATCTTAAATCATCCTTAAGAAATGCTAATGTAAATGAACATAAATGAAGAACTCTTCTCACTGAATTGTAATGACATTTCATTTACGTCTACAAATGAAATACTTTTCTCCTCTCTAAACTTAAGTGTTATTATGCCTGATTACATTTTCAGATTTGTCCCCCTCTTTTGTTCCCTTATTGAACTGTCTGTTTTACAAACAGGTTTAAGCAAAAACAGTTAACATTTCCATCACATGGACACTCGTCTCAATTATGTCAAGCTCAAACATTTTTGGGATGACTAAAATGTATAAGGCTTTGCTTAGCAATGCAAACTTGATCTGCTTGAGCACAATCCAAGATACAATAGTGTTTTTGTTCTGTGCTTTTAACGAAGACAAAAAGTTAGACGGATTTAGGTCAAAGCAAAAAGAGCATGCTAAAATGCTGTAGAGCTAAAATCCAGCTACTAGAATAACAATACCTTCTAATTAATTATAAACTTCATGAATACTAACTCAAAGATAATGCCAGTTATCACAGCATTTGCAACATTTTTCTGCAAAATAGTACCTCTCTATTCTTAGTGCCTAATGTTGCAGTGAAATTTCCTGTTTATCTTACCTCCCTAGATTTTTTCATTTTCTCTTTTCTACAGTAAGAAAGGAAAATTTCATTTTGGTGCTGTGAATATGTTCCATTTTCTGCTAGTCACAATGAAGCTGACTTCAAACATCAGGGGCTATACACTGAAAATATTTATCCACTTCCTATTCTATTATTTTACTGTCAACATGTAGTTATTTTCCCAAGTATTTTAACAACAAAGAATTATTACACATGTCAACTTTTATACTGGTACCCCCCCAGAATCTTTTCCTGTTCAAAATTAGCCAATGACAAGTACCCACATTCCATCATGCAAACTTCTGTTACATGTAACCATACACATGATGGTGACAAAAAGTCAACTGAAAATATTTTCCTGACTTTTGGATATGGGATTTGTTTGTGGGAGGAGCCATATCATTTATTAAACAAAAAAAAAAAGTGAAAAGCAAAATAAGAGTAAAGGAATTGATCTCTGCTGGTCTTCATACTTTGCTGAAAATTTTATTTCTTAAAGTGGGAGGAAAAGTGTTTATTCAGAAGTTTTTCATGGAAAATACCAGCCCTGCTGTGGCCACATGCAGATAGCTGGACAGGCAGGAAGGAGAGCACACCAAAGCAAGAGGAGCCATGGGCCAGGCTTCAGCTGTAGTGAAAGCCACAGGAAAGGAGAGCTATTGGTGAAATGTGGTAGAATGTGCTGCCTTCTTCAGGGCAAGGATCACTGTGCTAATGAGGAGACCCTTTGCTCCTTGTGAAATGGTGAGTGCTGAAAAATCAGAACCCATTTCTTGCCCCCATTACTCAAATGCACTGACTGACAGGCCAGACACAGTTCATCCAGCCAGTGAAAACATGACTCCTGCAATGTTCTGGACATTGCATAGATTGTACCCAACCTGTAATTCCTAGTTCTACAAATAGGAAATGCATAGAAAATCAAAACATGCATTAGTTAAATATACTGAACATTCAGAGGAAGGAAAAAAAAAATCGATGTTGTTCCCCTCTCTCTCCTAAGGTACTCTCTAGATCTTCAAAGGTAGATTCACATGTGGCATCAAGGACTGCACCATACTCCTATCAATCCAGCTGACAATGTTAATTTCTGGACAATGAAAAGATAGATATATAGATTTCATGTTATGCTATACACCTAGCAAGTTGCTAATGGCTAAAGTACTATTATCCATGAGATAAGAAGGTGTTGTTATTAACTACACTGCACTGTGATGCTCTTGAGTTTCAAAAGTGCCATCAATGAGTTCAGAGTTTCTCAGAATGGCAGAAGAAGGAGTGCTCCAAATTAGTGTAAAAAGCAACAGCAAGCAAAGACATAGGCAATGAAGGATTAAAGTGGGGCTATGGTTAACCTTCAGTCACTCATTTCAGCAGATTGCTAAAGTTTCAGGGAAAGGATGGTATTGAAACTCCTAAATCAGTCAACAACTCTATCCAGTAATTTGTCTCACAGAGGCTTCCCCCAAGAAAATGCCATGCTTTCTATGTCATTTAAAGCACAGGACTTCAGTAATAACTTGAGCACAGTAGGCAGGAAAAATGAGTTTTATAAAGCGTGTGTCAGAGTTTCAAACAACTATTTAATAGTTAACTTTTGTTTTCTTGCCAAATAGGATACCATCTTCCTCTTACAAGTTCTTAGCTCCACTAAATAATTTTCATTATTTCTTACAAGAAAATACTGTGAAAAAAAGGAAGAAGAAAATCAAACCAAACCCACATGAAAGTAGTAACCCTATCTGGCTGCATTTGCCAGGGAACTCAGTGCAGACCAACACAGAGGTATTATTAGCTAGCTGCATGAACAAGGTTAGTGAATCAGCTCCTTTTTTATCATCAAACTGTTCTACCCTCTGGTTCACTTAAAATACTGTTTTCCATGATGAATCATTCCACCTAAAGTATTGCTTCGTAGTACTTGGATCATAACTCTGCGCTGCAGGAAAAGCTGATTCTTAACCAACAAACCCACACTAGGTAACTGATACGGTCAGTACAGCCAATAAAACAATAAAAGCATAATGGCTTATAAAAATAATGGATAAAAATCTTTTAAGATAAAGACACTCTAGGTTCTTACACTTTATCTCAAATATCATACTTAGTTGGGCCTGACATCTTTCTATATTAACCGTCTGTAAACTGCAAAACTCCTTTGGAATCGCTGAAATGGTATCTGGCAGCACAAGTCTAATGCAGTTGGGAGACAGGTTGTGAAACCACAGGTGAGGTACCTGACCAGAAGTTAAATAAAATTGAATGTGCTGAAGTACCTTAAAAGCCATATCTAACCGCTCTTCTTGAAGTGTCAGTAAAATCTAGTCTTAGTATCCCTATCACTGAATTGTTCTACTGAGTCAAATGTACACTGAAAGAAAGCACATTGGCATGAATTATTCATAGTCAAAGTGGTGTTCTAATACACTCTGCAACTATTATACTGCCTAAAGATCTGAAATTCTGCAAGAATATGAAGAACAAATATTTCTCCTTTGAACAGAGAATGGACATAAATTCAGGACAGAATAATACCTAGTCAGATATACAAAGAGAAAGCCACTATTATTAAGCAAATAAGAGCAGTAATAGTAATACAGAAGATGGAAGAGAAAGCCCAAGTTGCAGAATTGCACAAGGGCTAGTTTGGGAAGAGAAAATACAACTTATATTTAAATTCAGTCAAATTAGACTCTTCTTGAATGTTAAAAATTAGAAATACATGAACAGAAAAAATATTATTCAGACCAATGAATAATTTTGAAATGTTCTTTAGTGAACAAAAAAATTCTGATTATCATCATCACCGTTCTTCTGACACAGTCAACAGGACACATACTTATCAACTTGACTGACAGTTCAGACTGGACATGCATCTTCATTGCCTCAAAGTCATGAGCTATCTCGATTTTGCAGGATTAGACATGTGAAAGTTTAATGTTCTGATATAAAGCAAAAAACCCCAAAAAGCCCCTACCCAAACAAAGCATCAAAACCCATTTGTATCTTCTAGAAGTCACTTCAAAACATATTTAACCAGTGTTTGCTCAGCTGTGTCCTGCCTTATGATCCACATTACGCTTCAAAGACTTTATGACAAAACTTTAACCCTTCCTTCCAAAAAAGTTTCAAAACTTTAAAGTTATGTATGTACACTATCTCAAGGTGCAAAAGTGTTCCCTATCCTCAAATTTACAATATTTTTTTTTTTCAAGATTCTATGGAGGACATATGGAGGCACTTACAGGTAATAACCACAGAATCACAGAGTACTCTAAGTTGGAAGGGACCCACAAGTTTCGAGTCTAACTCCTAGCCCTGCACAGGACCATTCCTAAGAGTCACATCATGTGCCTTAATCAGTTAAGTATGTGACTGCAGGTGTTAGTTTTTTTCCCTATATGTTTATTTTACCAGGTAGAATAATTTCATGGTTCTTATGACCTAAAATGAAAATTAGATGTGAAAGCATCAAGTAAAAAACAATGTTTGACTGAATAATATTGTAAAATAATGATTAATAATTTTCTAAAGACAATTTAGTATTTTAAAAGATTACACTGAATGTGTTAGGAGAAAAAGATATACAATATAAATGTAGAATTAAGGATGTAAATACTTCATTTCTGTGTGAATTTCCCCATTCAGTTTTGTTTCAGTGGTTTCTGAAATCTACTGTAAATATTTACATATGTTTTGGTAGCTACTTATGATAACATAATTCAAGAAATTCCCCCTGAAACACATCATAGAATCATAGAATCATTTAGGTTGGAAAAGACCCTTAAGATGATTGAGTCCAAACATTAACCTAACACTGCCCACTCCATGCCTAAAAAATGTCCCTCTGTGCCACATCAACATATCTTTTAAATAACTCTGGGGATGGTGACTCAAGCACTTCCCTGGGCAGCCTGTTCCCAAGTGCTTCCCTTTCAGTCAAGAAAATGCCAATTACTATTTTATTGCTCAAAAACCAAGACATGACACTCATACAAAAAACAACCTGTGACAATGGCAGACCTCAGAGCAGTAATCCCATCTTCCAAAGTTCAGGGTCTGAAACCATCACTGGTTATTTATGAGATATCCCTGATGCACCCTCCATCCACTAAAGATGCAGCAACACTGCCACTATCATAATTCACACCTAAAGATTTGTAATGATAAAGCAAGGTTCATGAATAACCTCTCTACAGGTGGAAAAATTTAGTGCTCAGAATGGTTAATTAAGGATAATTGTCAATGACCTTCATTCAGTGCATCTTGGAACTGCTGATTGAAGTGCCTTATTTGATTGAAATACACATAGTAGTTGTTTGGTCTACAGTGAGCCTCCCCTTTAAGTGAAACCAATTCAGAACAGTTAAAAAAAAAACCTTGTCACTTAAGGTGACCATTGACTTTTTTCATACCTGCATACAAACACATACAGGTTTCACAGGAGACACACTAGATCCCAAACCAGAGTAATATTTGCTCAAGAACAGGCAATCTTGAATGATGAATGAACAGGTGGGTTCATCATTCAAAATGTTAGCATGCTTCTGACGTCACCTGAAAACTTGCAATTGCTGCCATAAATGAAGACCGTGAGCCCTGATTTAGTCTTGAACCTGCACGTTGAATTCCTTGTTTATGTAGGGATCAACATGTAGCAGAGTTTGACTATATTTTTTTCCTGTCAGCATTTCAGCAGCAGCAGAGTCATCCAAATGCTTTTGTAGGATAGAGACCCGGACAATCATCTCACAAGTAGGAAGATTTAAGAACATTTCTGGAGGAATAACAAATGATTGCAAAGAGATCACATCCTATAACCTGTAGACACAGGGATAGAACAGTGAGCCACATGAACCCTGATTTTACTGTTTTCTTTTTATTCTAGCATTACATATTGATGCTTAAAGAGAGGTCTCTGAGAACTGAGTAGGAAAATTGGACAAGAACAGTTTGTTGATTTAATAGCTTACAGAAACCACTTCCATGAAAGTCCAATGGGTTGTTAAAGGGCTACCCAAGAGGGAAGCATCTGCCTACTGAAGGTTTTCCTGGGTCTGTTTCTGCAGAATGAATCTATGCAGCATGATTTCCTACCAGTTGAGAGCTCAGTTTGACTGCTTACCTTTATGTCCAGCTTTTTATAAAAGCTCACCAGAGTGAGCCCTGATCTTAGCCTGTGACACATGAAGAGATTTAAGGTCTTAAGGTCCTTTGAAAAACTGACCACATGCATTGAAACTCTCTAACACACACACACACATGCATAGACCTCAACAGATTAACAACTTGCTCAAGGTTAACCACTTGCACAAAATTCCAGCCTGCTTGACGGCAAAATTCATATGGCAAAAGGAAAGGTGGAAAAAGTCACCACCAAAATGATGAATCTCTCTGTCACTCCCCATTTCAAGAAAATTCAAGGGTTTGCATCACTCTCCGTACCTCCAGTAAGTCACACTGCTCACAGATAATGTGGGTTTACTACCAGAAGTGATTTCATTGAGGAACTCAGAGTAGCTGATCAACATTTAAGGGAAGAGATTAATAACCTGAAGAGAAGCTGTTCCAAATGAATAATCTTGTCTTTCTCTGCATACTTTTGCTCACATAACTAATAAGATTTTATAAAAAATAACAAGACTACTTCATGGTGTTTGGTTACCATACCCCAAGAGCATTTTATGGACAAGGCATTATGGTCTTTTTGTTTTTGTTTTTGTTTTTTTTTTTTGTTTTTTTTTTTTTTTTTTATATTTTGAATGCAATTTCCATGTGCTAATAAGACAAGATATGAACTTGAACTCTCCATTTATTTCTGTACCACTAAATACCCATTTACAAAGCATACACAAAGCCTGACTCAGACTACCATATCAAACATTTCCCATTTTCCAGTGACTAGACATTTGACCTCTTAAGACAATGACAATCACATCAGAAATGTTTTCATGTCCCTGAAGGAAAAAAAAGAGGAAAAGATCTTTTCAAACTGAGCATTTACCATACTCAAACACTAAGGCTGGGCATGCCACTCTCCTGAGCTCCATGGGCCTGCCCTGGCAAAAATCAGCATGAATGAATTATTTCAGTACAAATACTTGGGTTTTATTTAGCTCTGTGTATGGAAAAAGAAAATTAGGCAGTTGTAAATTAATCATTCTAATGTTTGCTTCTGAGTAAAACTATCTGTATTTCTATTGAAAGATTTAAACACCTAAATAATGCATAAGCACAATTTTCACTTCAGGTTAAACTACTTATTGGAGGGGGTGGTTTATTTTCCATTGTAGATTTTCATTTTCTGAACAAAATCCTTTTGTGTGATTTCTTCTTATTCAACTGCCTGCACTGCTCTACCTACACAATTCTCTGTAAAGTTGCTAAGGGAAATTGTCCCTCTTGGTTAGTCATGAGAACCTCAGGCAGGATAATTATGCACCAATCTGAATGAATATGAGAAAGAGAAAGGGAAATGTTATCCAAATACTGCTGGACAGTAAATAAAGGTGAATCAGTGATCCTCTCTCTAACAGAATACCCTCAAAACAAAACCTCCTGCAACACCAATGTATATGTTCCTGTGGCTTTCACTGGCTGTGGTCTTCTGAGTTGAACTGCTTCCGTCTCTTTACATGGCTTCTTACTAGTATTCTTTGCCATCAGTGTGAACAGAATGGGCTCAAAGGATTGGACCCGTGAAAGGTCTCACTCTTTGCCTGCTGGGCAACCAGATGTTATCAACAGGCATATGGACAACTGCAGCACCTCACTTCAAACATTCCATTTATCACTCATAAATATAAGAAGAACTGACTCAGAAACACAGACCTATTTCGGATGATTGGTTTTAGAAGAAATACAGCTTCAGTGAACCCTGTGAAAATGTAGTCATATAGGAAATAGAGTTCCCAGGAGGAAATGGTGTAAGATCACTATTTACTATAGATGTGTCGATAAAACACCTTAGAATTTTGAGCTATTTATGGAATGTCTTTGATTGTATCATAACTTAGCATGTTGTATTCAACTGCTAATATGATTTGTCTCTGATGAAGAAGCAGTCTGTGTTTTTCAAAATTTTTTTCTCTTCATATTCCCCAATAATTTTATGATGAATGCATGGATGTCTCAATAACAAAATAAAATTTTCTACCAGTGGGTTGTTATTGTTAATCACCTTTCACTGATCCCTCAGGAGCAGTCCACAGATGCCTGCAGGGTCCGTAAGATCATAGATGAAAACTATTGCTATCTATATAACAATTATTATTTATGTTCACACAGAAATGTTTCTTAAATCTTTGCAGGACAAATTAAAACACTTCATTTACCAGGGGGCTATCATCCTCTTAAAGCTGGGGGTTACTTGATCCCTTTAGTAACTGAATGGCCCTCTGCAAGTTCCCTGCTCTCTGCCTTGACTAACAGATACGTTTAAGGCAGCTGCTCAAGAGCTTAAAGAAAGGAAATGCGTGATACTTATAATCAATGGTTGGCTGGAGAGACTTCTCATCCTAAGCTGCATATCATATTGATGCTGAAAGAAGCCTTATTGTGGCAATGCTGATTCACAAAATAGTATTTCAGTGCAGCTTCAAGGCTTAGGTACATCAGTTGAGGTAGGGTTATCAAAAAGGCGAGACTGAGATCCTCAAAAGTACTTACGTGAAGATTCACAGAAAACATTGTGGGAGTTTGGTGACTTTGAGAGACTGGGTCCTGTATGCATCTTTTTTGGGTCACTGCAAATGGGCAAAGATACCAATTTCTCACACAGGTTATGTTCAACACAGACTCCCACATAGATTTCTGTAGGCATTATGTTAATCAAAACAAGCAGCATATTTTGTATCAGAAGATTCAAAATTAGTCAAGAATATTGCCACTTGGACATTAGTCTCTTATAGAATTGGTAGCTTGAGTGCTCATGGCACATCCTTTGTGAAATACTAGGAACTCTGCCTTTACCTAGAAGGGGCACAAAGCTATGGTTTTGTCAGTGCCCCATGTTCCAAACTACTCATTTTCAAACCTTAAGTTTTGGTTGTTTGAGTTTTTTATATTTCCTTTAGAAGATCAGTTTTGTTTTTAAAAGAAGGAGAAAAGTGCTCTCTTTCTCTAAGTTATTCCCCACCCCCCCTTATTCCCAGAGATGCTGAGCACCAACACATAGCTGGAGATGGATGCTGAGCAATACAAAGGGGTGCACATATGGTGAGAAAATTTGAACAAATAGTTACCAGTAAATCTGTTTTATGTATATTTTGATTACATATTTAATTGCAAATATTGATTTAAAATGAGAATGAGAAGCTGCATGCACTTAAACTGCAGCAAGGAAAGTCTTGCCCAGTGTTTGTCAGCTCAGTAAGTATTTTCTTGTGGAACTAACAGTATGTGCTTTGGAGTGCTAATGTGCTCTCTCAATTGTTTTTTTGGGGTTTTTTTCTACTAGCTCTATTGACAGTAAGATTTGTGTAGTACTGCCATAACCCAACAGTCATTATTCAAATAATTTTTACACAACCCCTACCTAAAAAAGAGTTATCTCATTTTACACAGCCCCTGCCTTAAAAATAGAAAGTTATCTCAAATAATATATGCAGATGCAGCTTCTTTGCTAGCTATTGTATCACAAATAAGAGGCAATTTAAAACTTAAAAAAATTAGTAAACAGCTAATGAAATTTTAGCTGCATTTTTTTTCTGTCTACGTCCAGATAAATATTCACAAAGAAAACAAGCATCAAAACAAGGTTATGTAAACTAGCAGCACTTCTCACTTATGAACCCCTTGGCTTCTTGAAGGATTAGTTGGTAGAAATAATGCAAACAGAAATGTAGACTCCTAACTTCAATATTTATACAGCTATTGCATTATTCAAACAGAGACCAGATTCATAACTGTTGTAAGTTGTTGCCCTAGATTCTTGTATTCCTATAAATTTGACAGGAATTTGGGCAGGGAAAGGCTTAAAGGATTAGGAACACAGTTATGGAGAGGCAATATCTTCATCTTCAAGAAGATGGTTTGCAAGGTGTTGTTTCCCTATAGTAAAGTTGACACTTTCAGTGACCAAAGAAACTGCAGCACATTAAACTATAAAAGAGCTGTGAAAAATCGAGCCTTCTTTATGTTCAGGTACAATTCAAAGGGAAAGATGTAATACTCAGATTCTAACTAAATAAATAGCATAGCAAGAACATTTGCTCCTAACTGTGGACTAAAAGACACATAAAATTGCCACCAGTGCACATGCTTGCCCAGCTAGAATTGGATTCCTGCCCCAAATGAAGTCTGCAGTTGAGTCACGCAGGCACTGCAGGTGAGCGTGAAATGTCTTTTTCATGATGAGGATGAAACAGGAAGGCATGAAAGCCTGGCAGAGGAAGGAGACAGCAAGGAGTGGATGCCCTGTGGAATTGCTTCAAAAATTAAATATGAAAGGAGCTACATTAAGAAAGTAGTGGTTCTGAGCAGGAAGTGCCTTCTTGCAAGCCTGAAATACTGGTGTTCACTAATGCACAAAAAGCCTTCTGACAGTAAGACTTGAGCCAGCATTCTCCATGTGGGCAAGGCTGTGGGAGTAACTGGGGAACCCTACGGATGAGCTGCCAGGGCTCACAGGTTGAAAAACCTTGCCTGGCATTGCACACTTTGTAAGATTCTCTGAAAGACTGTAGGAGGAGAACAAGTGCAGATACAAGAATATTTGTTCCCTTTCATTTCCCATTCCCTCCTTGCTCCTTTCTGCATTTGTCAAATTTGTGGAATTTTTGAAAAAAAGCAGGAGATGTTATTGGATAATGTGAATTACTGTGTTCACTCTCCCTCAGTTTTTTTCCCACAGTCTCTTAGGAAAATTCAATGCAATGAAGATCTGTTTCTTGTATTTGCAGGGGAACACCATAAAGTCTTCAATTCATCAAGTCTGAGGCAGCGAATGCCTGCCCGGAGTAACTGAAATGTTGCTACTTGCACAATTGGTGATATTCACCAACCATCATCTGAATGTACTTGAAAGAAGGGAAGAATTGCTGGTAAGTCAGTCAGCTTTTCACATTTTCCTAATGAATGGATGAGAAGTGAGACACATAATGCTCACAAACAAAAGGAAAAAAAATTACTCCCTCGAAAGAAAAAATAAAGGAACATCCTATTCTATGCACCAAAAAACCCCACAAACCTGTTTGATCAGAAATTTTTCCTACTACCAAATGGCATTGGGTAGAACACCTAAAATAGGCAGATCTGAGAATTCAGACCACCTCCAGCTTTGATGTGACTTTTCTTTCTGTAGTAATCAAGCATATATTTGGGACAGGAGCAGTTTCCTTGATTTGTGAGAGTGAGGGTTTGGTCCACTGGTTTCAGGAGGAATTGATGGTGGCTGAGTTATGCTCAATAACCTGCAAAACTGAGCTTTCAGAGAAGTGTTGAATTATACACCAGTGAGGATGATTTTTCACATTGCCAAGTATCCTCTATCTGTAATCTTTGCAAGCCTGAGGCTGTTCTCATTCTGGTTACAGAAGTGCTTTCCAACTGGCTGGAGTTCTGAAGTCAGGTTCACAGGAACAGGAGTGAAGGCTGGTCACTGCACTGCAAATGTGACTTCGAGGAATCAAATCCCACAGCTTGAGCCTGCGGTTCAAAGTGCAGTTTTTCCATGGATAACTAGCTTTAAAAGCTTTTTATGAAAAGCACTTTCACTGGACCAAAGCATGGGACCCTTCACAGTTCTAACTTATCCTCTGTTCCTAATTTCTTGAAATACTGAAAACAGAAATGTGAAGTGCACAAAATCCAGTGCCTTCTAATGAGGAATAAAACTTATGTTCAATCTAAAGTTGTGTTAAAAGAATTGAGTGAACTGATATAGGAAATGCATCAAAAACAGCTATACATATCTAATAACAGAATTAAGTGCTTTGAGAAGTTTAACTTGAATCTACATGTAAATTTTGCATCACTTGAACATAAACAGCCATCCGTGGTCATTTTTGAGGATGGCTTCCTTAAGCAGCATAACAGATCAAAATACCCCAAACAGACTGTAGTTTGATGATGGGATTAAATGGTCAGTTTCTGAAACAAGCACTTAGTCTTCAGGAAGGTACAGTATTTTATTTCCTTAAAGACATTCATTCAACAAAAAATGCTATAACCTTTGAGTTAACTAACAAAACTGGTGAGGTACAAAATCAATATTTATACAGTGAAACTGAAAACTCAAGGGTTTCTACTGTGCTGAACAGCAGAATATAGGTCCTTTTCATAAACAATCCCTACTGAAAAAATGACGGCTCTGGCACAACTCACAGTAGGAAGGGGGAGAGGTAAGATACATTTTTTTGTTGCGGAAAAATGTAGTCTTGCTTTGAAGAATGCATGTCAGAGAGATCATCCTTTGAACTTGCGCTAACAGAGCTATTTAAAATATTTCTGTGCATCAAGAGACCTTGTGGTGGAATATGTTAAAGTGTTCAAAATGGTGAAACAAATAAGAGGGATATCAACACAGAGCTTACCCACAGATTCAGAAACCTCAGTGCTCATGCATGTTAGCTTTTGGGGTAGATGTTGAAGGATGTATGCCAGCTAAACTGAATTATGCTGAATGGCAATATCTTAGTAGTGTTTTATATTTTATCCCACCAGTAAAATTTCAATAAAAAGGAAACCCGATATTACTTTCAAATTTTCAGATGAGATTAGGCAGAAACAGATGAGAGTAGAGACTGCTGTGACTCAAAATAAAAGCCCAGTAAAGCTGTCTGTGAGAAGTTCTACAATGAAAATCAAAACCACAGAAGACTGTAACTACATTGGGGCTTGAATAAGAAAATTGAAACCTGATTCTCTACACAGAATATACAAGTGCATTTCCACGCAGTATCATTGCAGAGAAATAAGGCACAGAGTGACTATACACATATGTGTATTTCTCAAGCTCGAGTTTTGTGAAAACTGTGAATATCTAGGCAGATAGCAGATTGCAAAAAATCTCAGTTGTAACTAAGCAATTACCAAATACTGGCCTGGAATATTCTTCCCCATAATAAATCTCACAAGAGCAAGCTCAGGAGGAGAAATTTTCTTTAAGCATCTGTATGAGACATTCTTATTCATTAAGCCCCCAATTCATATGAATCTGACTACCCAACCTACTCTCCAACCAGCGGAAAATATGCTACAAGTATTAGAAGGAATATGTAGGAGCCCAGACAGGATAGCAGCTCTCCTTGAAAGAAATGCTAATGAAAATATATTGAGGTGACTCCTATACTCTTTCATACACAACCATATTCGTATAACAAAACAAAAGAAGAAACATTGCAGATAATGTTGCTTGTTACACAACAAATATTTGAGATCCAGGTAGGTGTCAAATTATCCCTACTCAGTCTAGGTATAATTTGAAGTAGCATGTGTAAAAATTATATGCAACGAGACTTTTTGACTAGTCTGCATTTCCTTCTACTATTTCTGTTTCAGAGCTACTTGATTAAGAATAAGATATTAGTCATTTTCTTAGAGCTTATTCTAGTCTGTAGTCCAGATTTTTATCCTGCAATAAGTTGCACGGCAACAAAGTGACAGAGCTTTAATAGAGGACTTTTCACTTGGCGTGATCAAAGTTTTACTAAAAATCAGTAATTTCAAAACTGGTAGTGGATAAGAAAGTGTGCCTGAATAACAAGTCCTGTAGGATCCTTTCAGAGTCACCTGACAGCACTTTTTCATTTTTCTTTATCCAACCTTTAAGTCATGTGACATAAAAAAAATAATTAACAGTTTTTTAACAAGCACTGTCTTCTCTTCTGCTAAGAACACCATACAAATTCTGAGTTCTTGTTTGGCTTTGGTTTTATATATATATATATATATATATATATATGTCTGTATGAATACATATATAACAGCTTAATGAGGGATTTCATTCTGTGAATCCCTACTGCCTTCTGGCATATAGTTCTATTACACTCAAAATATTTAGTGATTTTTTTCCATATTGTTTTCACGTATTGTATTTCATTCAGCTGTCTGTTATAGCTACAGGTAAGATCCAAGGAACCTTCAGTGCCTACTAACAGGTGCCCAAACAAATGTGTAGCTGTGTTTTTGGCTGCTCATCCTTCTTGTATTGATCATGTGGTGTTATGACACATCCTGCCACATCCAGCTCACATGGTGCTATGGCACAAGAGGTAGATTGAACACTTTGTTTCAGAAATTCATTTCAAGAGAAAAATACTTTGGTGATAAATACTTCACCACCATCTCCACCTGCCTTTTTTACCCTACTCCAGCAGAAAACTTGCTCTCCACAAAATCTCTGACTGCAAATATTTTCCAGCGTTAGTCAAAGCTCGAGAACTTGCACCTAGAAGTAACAGTTTTTCCCACATGTGATTTGAAATGTATTTATTCTCATTTATTTGTCTGGCTTGACTAGGTCTTACATGATGCTGTCTGCCATCAGATTCCCATGATCCACTAGGAAAGGGAAAATGCTTCTCCTTATACCAGGGGACACTGGTTAATTAGGAAGTCAAGCTCATAGAAAGACATAAGTCCCCTGAACTTCAGGCCATGACAACAAGATGCCATGGAAACAAGATGCCATGGAAATATCTACAAGCTGTCACTTTTTAGGTTTTAGCCGCCTTTGCACTTCTCGACCATTAGCCTCTGATTCTCATTTCTTTTTTTTTTTTTTTGTTTTGTTTTTTTTTGAAAAGTGATCATTTCTGAAATAAGAAAGTTATTTGGGAACAAAAACTACCTCCTGTTACGCTTTTGGTCTTGTACCATTGTCTGGGGACTTGGAAGAGCAGAAAACAAAATGCCTGTGTATATGCATTTTTTTTTTTTGCTGATGAGGCAAGCAGGACAAATGAGAATGGAATGCATCTTTCCTGAAGATGAAATAATAATTCTATACTTAATTCAATATCACTTGTATATTAAGAATGATTGAGAAAGGATATGCAAAAAGTCTTGGTGAATGCCCAACATGAACAAGTATGGAGAGTACCAGTGCACTAAAAATAATGTTCTTCACTCTTTGATAAAAGTTGAATAGCAGTCACAACATAAATAATATATATGTCAAAAGTTAGTGCACAAATGAACATAGCACACTGCATAAAAGCTAATGACCCACTGAAAAAGAAGAATCATTTAGAAGGATAAGAAAGGAATTTTATATAGTCCTCCCTTATGAGATCCTCCCAAGAAGCATATATTTCAGTTCAGTGGAAAATAAACACCTCAAATACCCATAAGCAGAACACTATAAGCATACCTGACAGGGAAAATAAACTTCAACACCAGATGATCTAAAGTCTCTCACCATTCCGGTCAGATTTCTTTGATTTTTAGATTTGCTGCTGCAAGAACAAATAAATGACAGTTTGTGGCTTCTTCTCCTCCTTTCCTTTCTAATTTGCCACCATACCCTGGCACAAAATCACTATATTTTCATTAATTATAAAATTTCTGATATTTCATGGAAATAATACAAAGACTTTATGCTCTTTAACCACAAATTGATTAATGTATAAATAGTCTATATACCATTCTACCACCATCACTTGTGGTCTGGGAAAAAAAGATGAATACTTTTGTAGTTAGACCAACTATTGAGTTAACAACACACTTAAGTACTTGGATTAGATAGAGCCCTAAACTGAAAAAAAAAAAAATAAAATTCAGATCCAGCTGTATGTCAGGCTGTATGTCTATAAATGTATGTCAACATCACACTGCTTCATCCTTTCTGACTCTATAAGGATATTGATATGAAAAATTCAAAAGAACAACAGATTTTTAGAAGTACACCTTCATCTCAGGTTGCTACATTTCTCCAATTTCTGATACCATATTTTGCTTTCACAGACACTTTATTAGCATATCTGAAGACCTGCTGTGACTCTGCTGTTACACAATAGTATAGTGCGAACAGATAATTTGACATGTAAAATAGAGTTTCATCTCCCTCAACACCTGTACTTGCCTTTAAGACATTTATCTATTCTCTGAAACATTCGGACTGCTTTACTTTCTGCACCTATAAAGTGCCTTGTTCTAGAATTATTTATTAACTTAAATGAAGTCTAAGGAGAACAAGACCTGGCTCTCTATACTCTCCACCAAGTCTACCAGGTTTCTGCAGAAAGCTGCAATAAATTACAGTTCCATGATACCAAACTCCTGCTGTGCATTGTCATGGCACACACATGGTATTTGCTGAAATTGGTCCTTTCCCAGGAAATACCTGGTGAATTGGTAAATGAAAGTTGGCAACAAGAAAAGCCACCCTTGTACACTTCCAATTAATTCTTCCCATAACCACGGATATTTATTTTGAGCTGAATGCTGTTCAACTGCACGAGATATAGCTGCTCCAGTAAGAAGGGGCTTGGTTTTGAGTTCTCCCTGGTTAGACAAGATGCATTTGATTGTTGTGTCACAGCTACTGCTTTTGGTCCCAGCTTAAAAAGTTTCCTCCCTAAAATGTATGGCTGTCACTGGGCTACCAAAACTCCTTTTAAACTGTTAGTCCTGATTTTTGCTATCTGTGTTAAAGAAAACCAGAAACAGAAAGCCTATCTGGAATAAAGGGACATAACACTAGGGTTCCTGGCTATTCTCTGTGGCTGGAGAAGCTCAAGGCTTCTGTAGGACAGAGCAGCAGTGGTCTCAATGGTCTGTTCTACAGTAGACAACAAAATGGTCTTTTGCACCA
The DNA here is from genome assembly GCA_035222235.1 of Margarornis squamiger. Lineage (NCBI taxonomy): Eukaryota > Metazoa > Chordata > Aves > Passeriformes > Furnariidae > Margarornis > Margarornis squamiger. The sequence continues at coordinate 85,569,208 of JAWWTY010000077.1, read as the reverse complement.
TGGAACAATGCACTTGCAGTCCCTAAATCTAGCATACAACAGTGGCATTTCCAAGCAGGCAGCCCATTCGGGTAAGACCAATAAAGTCCTGCCTGTACAAAATTTGCTGAAATGGTATTAGAGTGTTCCAGCAGAAGTGAAAGCGTTAACCAGAAATCTTGTATAAATCACATTCTTCAGGAATCACTCTGGTACAACAGATTGTGCAGCACTATTTTTTCCCACTCTTTCTGATACAAGCACCCTAGGCAAACTTTCTAATTAGAGCAGCAGATGGATGCAGTGCCATGTCTCTGTGAAGTTATTATGCCCAAACCAAATTTTGTCACTAGCAGCCAATAATTCGTTTGTCTACTAAGGGCTTGAAGTGGCTGTATCAATTATTAAAAAACATACTAAGACGAGGAATCCATTTAAAATCTTCTGGGAAACCCGGTCATAAAACAGTGCATGTTCAGGTTTCATTCACAATATCGTCTTATAAAAATACAGTATTACTAATTAAGGCTTAGTGCATTAGGCCATTAGTACTTGAGTGATTCATGGCAGCATAATGAACTTGCTTATAATTTGTGATTTAATTTATGGGGTACTGAAAAAACCCAAACAAACAAAAACAAAGGACAAAAACCTAAGCAATTTGCAAAACTGAAATTCATCCAAAAACTGCTTGCAGTAATTTCTTCTGAAAAGTGATTTCACTGTGTGTAAGTGCTATGCTGGTAAGAAAATGCATCCTATCAATAATTAAAGTATAATGAAAGTCTCATGTGTCAGAAGACATCCTCAAAACAGGGCTAAAAAGAAGGCTTTCCATTCAGTCCTTCCACATTTTAAACCTCATAACACTCCCCTCAAAGAAGCATGTTAAATAAACTATACAGTGAAATATATGACTATTCAAAACTCAACAGAAGCTGTAATAACAATGCAAATTAACACAATTCTAACAAAAGTTGCAGCAGAAAAGAAAGGTCTTCACAGTGTCAAGCATCCCTAAGTGCCACAGTTAGCCATGAAAGATATGGATGGTTATCAAGTCAAGGTTATGAACAAAAGCATTACAGAGACAATCTACAAACTTTTGTTGATTGCAAGTGTCTTAGTTGTCCAGGAAGGTGCAGCCATTGACTGACTCCTATAAGTTGGACTATGTCAAGGGCCGCTTGGAACCCATCACAGGCAATCACAGTGTCCTCCTCATCTGTCCAGGCACACACGTGGAAGAAACTTCTAGGGACTGGATTGTATTTTGAACTTTACAGTCTCGTGGCAGATGTGGCTGATATCAGCAAAGGAACACAAGAGTTATTGGAGACAAGAGGAGGAAGGTGAAAAGCACATGGCCAGCAGCCTTTCAGAAGAAAAGTCCAAAAATAACAGTAATTCTACACTTTGACTCGAAATATCCACATCTAATACCAACAAAGACAGGAGGTTAGCAGGATTTTCAGATGTCTTTGGCATAAAATCTTTTTTAATATTGACAGAAGTTAGTGACTGAAACCTGTTAGAGGGGGATTTTCCAAGAGGACTAAGTTTTCAGACAGCTTATCCCACTGCTTCCTCAAGTCTAGTTACTGAACTCCACTGTCTTCCCATTATGTGAGAGCCCCTATGCTCACAGGTGGGAGGGCCATCCAAGCTCAGTGTGGTCAAGATTACTGGCCTTCCTCAGGAGAAAAACAGTCCCTCTGCTGCCAGGGAAGCACCTTCACCACAACTTTACTGCTCTGGAAGTTTGCAAACCATTCTGCAAGTGAGATCTGGTATGTTGGATCAAAACATTAAGCAGACTAAACAGCAGAAAGCTAAACCCTTGAAACACATAGGTGTGTCTGAACGAGGTTAATGTGAGCAAATGGCAGCCAGGACATTTGAAGGCAAACCTGTCACATTACTAAAACATGACTGAAGTGCAAACTCTGCATGATTCCGAATGGATGATAGGCTTGGTATGAGGCCACTGACTGCAACTGAAGAGGTGTCTGCTTCAAAAATAACTGAAGTCATTAAGAATTAACTAAATCTCTAACTAAACATATTTTTATACTTTTCATTTTAGATGATTTAATTTTACAGAGCTGCTCTTCTACATGGCATTTGGGTGACAGCTTAGAGCAACATCTGAATTGATGGAACCATTTATATAAAACACGTCTCAGGTTTGTAGTGACAAACATTAAATTTGGACTAAACTTTCTTGGTCAGTCTCCCTAATGCTGGCTATCTAATGGGCAGGCCAGGCTGGAGTGCCCTATATTGAAAGCCTGTAACTCTGGAGAGGACCAACAGTGCTCTCATAAATTTTCCTCCATTATCTTGTTGAAGGAATTGGAGTTAGACTTGCTGTGTGGCAAACCTACTCTCTTCTAATGCTGAATAAGGACTCTTTGATCTCTTGACCTTCCAACACAGTCCTTGCCTGTCAACTTGTGTCTTTGCCTATTCAGACAACTTGGAGTCTCCAATACCCTCTCCACCTCTTCTCATGCATATAATTAATCTGTAATTAGAGTTACTATTTTAAAAGTCTACCAAGTAGAGCTTCATCCAATGATAAGCTTGTTCCATCGCATTTCGAAATGTAGGTAACTTCTGTTCAGTAAATTCAAAACCTTTTTCAACAGGCTCTCTATTTAGCAGGCTGTGGTATGCAAGTATTCTTGGTAATGGAGTTGCAGCAATTAGGTCTGAAACCATCTGAAGATGCCACCTGTTTTTCAATACCCAACTACTTTGATCAATCTTTACTATGTAGGAGCTCGGCATGCCATTATAGGCCACAGCTGGTATTTCCAAGTTCTTGTACTCATCCAATTTTATATGACTTGATTACGAAAAGTCAGATTGAGTAAACCTTGGGCTACATCATCCCTCCCGGCTCCCCCTCCTCTTTCACATCCAGCAAAACCTGAAAATCTCTGATTTCACTTTTCTTATCTTCATCTCCATTACCCTATCATATTTCCTTCTGGCTTTTTGCTATTTTTTTTTTTTTTTTTTTTTACTTTTCCTCTTGATTTCCGGAAGACCTAACACTTTCTAGAGGAGTTAAAAATTAATTTATAGTTAATATAACCTTATTGATAAAAAGGTTGACTTTCTTTATTTGTTTTGGTCATGCAAAATTAGTCGCTGAATAATGAGATGCAACGCACAGTTTGAAAACTCCTTTGACAGAGTTTCAGTAGAAACTCCAAACTAATCCTATGCTGTCCCAGGAAATACAAAATTCTTGCAGGTTATTTGTTATGATATTATTTGCTATGATACCTCTCTTTGATGTGTTGATTCTTACCATAGCAACAGCATGTGGAAAAAAAAATCCAAAATCAAAAAGCAACCAAAGCATCCCAGGAAAACAGGTCACACACTGTGACAGGATATATTATTATAATTTGTTCCCAGAATAATAGTGAATTTTTTAATTAAAAAACCCCTGTTTTTTATTATTTTATTTTTAATAACAGCAACATAAACAACACTTCTGTGTGCATTGCTGCATTCTTTTCAGACAGCATAAACATTCTGGTTTGAGGAACAGAGTTAGTGCTAAGGATTCCAGACTTCTTCCCAGCCCCAAACTTTTTGCATGCACACACACTGGCAACCCATTCTCCTACACAGATTTTGAAACCCTTCCATGTCCAGGTCTGCAGGACAAATATGACTCAGAGCTGACACCTACAAACACTCAAATGCAAAACCGCAGCCCTGCTAGGTTAAATGGGACAAATCCAGTGAGGGAAGTCATTTGCCCACACAGGTATGCAGAAATCTTAATGCTGTGACACACACCCTTTTCCATAAAGAGGATGTCTACATCAGGATTAAAAGTGGCTCATTACTAATGGACTAATACCTTGCAGACAACATGCACAGTCATTCTGCAGGCAAGGCAAATGTCAACGGCCCCAGGAGAAAGCAGAAGGCAGTGTTTGGTGTCAGGCAGCTGATAGGAGTTGCAGTTCCAGCTGCTTCATTCTCTGTGGAATTTTTCTGTTTCAGATAATGCTTATTGTAGCAGTATTATAGCATTGTTGCAGTAGATATTACTTATTGCAGTATTTAAAAATATCTAATAAATATAGCAGAACTGTATCTTATCCATCTATACTACATTTCCAACAGAAGATTAATGACAAGTAATATAGGAAGCAGTGTGTTTTTAAAAAATGACAAATGTAATAATCCTATTTTAAGAACTACTAACCTACCTGTACAATATAGTAATGTACAAAATAGTTTACATATGGCTGAACTTGATAAAGACAATGATAGTCATATCAATCTAACTACGGAGCATTCACTCTTCCATGTGAAAATATATTGGTTAAAATATTTCACACACGGGTCAATGCCTTTAAAGTTGCAAATGATTTAAAAGCTTCAATATCATGACCTTAACTACTTGTTTTTTGAAAAAGAACAGAAACAGCAAACTGAAAATATCATGAATGGATAGAATAAAGTAGAATATTTCACTTGGAAGGAATCTACAAGAATCATTTAGTCCAACTGCCTGACCAATTCAGGACTGACCAGAAGTTCAAGTACAGTATTAAGGGCATTGCCCAAATGTTTCTTAAACACTGACAGGCTTGGAGCATCAACCAACTCTCCAGGAAGACTGTTCCAGTGTTTGACCACCCTCCCATTAAGGAAATGCTTCCTCATATCTAGTCTGAACCTCTCCTGGAGGCGGTTTTGAACCACTCCAATACATCCCATCACCAGGTCCCAGGGAGAAGAGCTGAGTACCTCCTTCTCCCTGTCCTCCCCTCACAAAGCTGTAGAAACCAATGAGGTCACCCTTCAACTGCCTCTTCTCCAAACTAGACAGTCCCAAAGTCTTCAGCAGTTCCTCACAGGACATGTGTTCTAGCCCTTTCACCAGGGTTCTTGCTCTCCTCTGGACAGGTTCAAGGACATTCACATCCTTCTTAAACTGGGGCTCAGAACTGAACTCAGTACGCAAGATGAGGCTATGCCCTTCATGTTTTGAAATACACTTGTCCTCTGTTTACATTATACTTCAAGGATCACAAATAAAAAATATGTTTCCTTTTCTGGTAATTTTAAAATTAAAAAATGTGTGCAGAATCAAAAGTTAGTAATTTCCAGCCTCCCAAATGAAGCACAAGGGTCAAAGCTACATGAAATCCAACGCATTCTTGATTAAGACTATTAGATAACCTGATTTGAAAATAATTTTGCTTAGAGCATAATGGCTACTTCCTATTTGAAAGATTAATGCTTAGAATATTGCATCTGATAAAGTGTTAAAATATCAATTCTCATCAACTGAAATTTAATCCAAAGGAAACAGGACTTTCTTTTTTTTGAACTATAAACAAAGGCTCTTTCTGTCTTACTTGAACTATTTATAGTAAGAAACCAGAATGAAGCCAAATGAAAATGAATCTGCAAAAACCCTGTGGAGCACGGCACACTGAAAGACCAAACCTCTGAAAAGTGTGGGTAAGGCACTCGACATATCACTCAGTAGTCAGGGTCAGTAGTGAAGTGTGGTTTAAGTTTAGTCATTCACAAATGAGAAGCATGACCAGAAACCTGTTGTGTCTAACTTTAGACCATTGTCCATACTCCGCAAGAATTTAGGAGTCCTGACAGCTGACCTCTGTCTGGCAAGAACTTTGCTTGTTAAACCTAGCAGTGAGCAGGACTCTCCATAGTTTGGATCAGTAAACATCACACAGGAAAGCCACTGAAGCTCAAGTACAAGATTAGTGCAAGAACAAAGTAATAAAAGCAGGCCATGAACATATTTAAGGGGAAAAGAAACCAGAAAAGTAAAACAGCCTCCAAATAGAGTATGGGAACTAAAAAAAAAATAAAAAAAAAATCCCTAAATAGTTGTAAGAAGGAGTTTGATCAGTACATGAAAGGAATTGTATGACATCTTGGCTGCAAAAGCAAGTGACTGAACTGGATAACCCAGAAGAATCAGTCATATCTTCTTATGAGCCTGCAATTCTCTATAGGTATGTTTAAAGGGAGAAAACGAAGCTTTTAAAAAATATGTTATGAAAAGACACCAGAACCCATAGAACATGATCAAAGTAAAATCTCAGATCATCCACTAGCACTTCTGATTTCTCAGACTTTCAAAATATTTTATTTAAATGAGTTAGCTAAGATTTTTTAAAATATGTCTTTTATTCCAGTCTAGACAGCATGACATCATCTACCAGCACCTTATTTGTCACTGAGGTGGGTAAATTGTTCTTTTTCAACCCTCTCCTTTAGAGTGGAATCCATAATGTGGTTTAGCATGTGTGTATTTCTGCATAATCTGATTTCCCCATTTAATGTTTTTAAAAAAAACATTAAAACGATAACCAATAAGACCTGGGAACTTTATATTTCATTTATTATAAAACATACTCTAATTTTTACCTCCTTTTTTCTGAAGGCGTTTTATTCTGAATTTACTTTTATTTTCTATATTGTTTCTTTTTATTTCAAGAGAAACTTGAAGCATATGTTACTATTTATAAGTAAGCTTAACACAATCTGCACATATATAGCACACTGCAGGTGCAGCTATGAGACAAAAGGGGGACAAAGATGGGATAAACACTGGGTTAATAAATAATGGTACAAGTCAGTATGGAATATGCTGGAGCCCATGAAGAAGATGCACAAGAAGGTTGTGAGGTGGAACCATAAAGGTACTGGTAGAACTGCTGAGCACTGGACTTTGTCAGTCATGATCCAAGGACGTGAAGCAAGCCCCAGCTTGCTGGGACCCTCTGCCATCCTGCCACTCTGCAAGCTGTCCCCAAGGAAAAAAGCCCTGCTTAAACACGTAATGAAAGCCTACATTAGCAGGTGTGGCTGTGGATGCCAAATTAAATACAAAGAAAACATAAATACTGGCTTTTTGTAACTTTTAAGTGCTTGATTTTGCCTCCTAAGTGTTTTTAGCATCTCATTTCCTTTGCATGCAGCCATTTTAACTGCTCACTGTAAGTACTGTCCCAAGTGGCTTCTTCTTTCCATTGTGTTATCACTGCATGTCTTCCTAGCCAGACTCTCTTCTAAATAATTTATAACTCAGAATCTCACCAGGACTTTCAGACCAAGAGCACAGATCTGTCATCAGCCTAAGTCAATTTTATGCTGCCCTTTCCTATGCCCCATCTTTCTCTTTGCCTTGAGGCATCTGTAATGTTAATATGAGCAGTTAGTCAGATGGATCAAGGATCTGATTGGGATGCATTTTTCTTTTTTCATATTCCTAGTTGCTGCACACCATTTGGAGGAAGGGAGAAGGAATGGGCAGGACTCCCTCCACAGAAGCAGCTGGAATTTAGATCAACTAAAGCTGATCTTGAAACTATACTTTAAACTGACTATGTACAGCTCCCTTTCAGCCTGATGTTTCACCTTCTAACATTAGTTGTACTTTCTTCCAATCCAGTCTCCATCTCTGATATTTGTGTTGTGCCTTTTATCTCTTGCGTTCTGTTAAATGTTATTAATTCCATTCTTGTGCAACACCTTTCCCTCATCCATCTTCTAAGGATGCCTCCACATGTACCTTTTTTTTTTTTTTTGCATTTTTTAATCCTTTTCTTGATTCCACATATTTTACTATCCCTGATTCTGCCTCCCATCACTTACATATCTAGGCTGCACATATAGGTCTCATACACAACCAAGATCTATGTGAGTGCAAATTTAGAAGTTGCTTTTAAGATCTCAGCCTTGAAGATCGAGCCTGAGTTTGCCTTTGCAATATGTGCTGAAAAGATCTCACACGAGTGGATGATCTGATAATATCCATATGGCAATGCAGATTTCACCTACAGGCTTGAAAGAATCAAAATCCTCCTTTTCCCAGATTCTTCCATATTGCTAGGCAGGGAAATCCTGCCAAGCCCAAATGCTAAGAGAAGCACCTATCCCCACTCTAAAAGCAGTCTTAAACTAAGCCAGTGCCTAGGAGCAGTCAAATCTACAATTCTTTTCTAGTTCTCTACCCCAAATTACCATTGAAAGTGAACTATAAAAAGAGAAGGAACATAAATTAGCCTCTCCTGGTCTTTCATTTTACTATTACTGCTTCTTAAAATTTTGTCTATGAACTACAAAACTCAAGGGAGGAGCTGCTGAGATGATTAATTACTTGGTATCTGCAACAAAGAACCATAGAATGGTTTGTGTTGGAAGAGATCTTAAAGATCATCTAGTTTTAATCCCTCTACCATGGGTAGAAACACCTTTCACTAAACCAAGCTGCTCAAAGCCCCATGCAACCTGGCCTTGAACGCTTCCATGGATGGGGCATCCACAACTTCTCTGCATAACCTGTTCCAGTGTCTCACCAGTGTCTCATCTCTGACATGTAAAGAATTACCATCTGCTTCTAGAATTCATAATATATTTACATTAGGTGAAAATCCAAATACGGACAAAATAATTTCTTGCACATAGATGGACATCCAGAAACATACAGCTAAGCCAGTTCATTTTCATATGATACAGAAATAATATATTTAAAATGTTCCTATACTTGAGATACGCTTTATTTAGACCTCAGATTTTAGAAAGAATTTTCAATTTACTTCATCCTGCCACAGAATCAGGCAGTGATTTGCTGCAGAAATCAAGGGAAAGTGCCAAGGAATTTTGGTCTAGTGATGCAGACTGCCTGGAACATGAGCCATCTCATACAAGATAAGAACTTTTGAGGTAATAATAATAGATCCTTCACACCTTCCCTGTTGTCACTGTTCTATGAGCCTGTTTGGAGTCTCTTACTTAGGTAAGCAATCCTACTGAAGTTAAGGAACTATTTAACACAAACAGGATTTGCTGAACTTAGCCTTAGCTATGTTATCCCATTTTACAGTTAGGAACATCACACAAACCCCACATTCAGAGACGTTTCTAAGACCTTCAACGAGAACTCCCAGGACATGGACCATGCTTCTGTAATGGTTAAGTGAGAGATAAGCCTCTGAATTCCCATATTTTTATAGTCTAAATCATTCCCCATTCAATACTATAAGGCAAAAGGTACACAAACGAAACAGAACACACTTATCCATTGGTATCATAACAGGAGAATGAACCATTCACATCCTTGTTTCAATATAAGTATTTACAGTTGCAAAGCTCTCCCGTTCTGTTCCTGTTAAACATTCTGGTGGGTTATACAAATTTGCAACCTGGTCTATTGGAAGGTGTGCCTGGAAGATCGCCATGGCAGGATGTTTGGAAATAAATGATCTTTAAGGTCCCTTTCATCCCCAAGTCATTTTATGATTCTGAGAAATTTCATTAAGTTTCTGGACTGCTGATAAACACTGGGATTTTGTCAGGCAGGGAAATCCAAGGATGTTATGACCACATGCTGTTTTCTTCTCCAAAAAGACAAACATTTTTGTTTATCCTGAGGGGTTTTCAAAGCCCATCTCAGAATCCTATTTTCTTCCCAGCTGATGTTCCCTGTCTTTCACATTGTCATTGAGTACTGGTGTACTTAAGGTTACTAAAGCAGCCATCACGACCTAAAGATATTGCCCCAAATTGCTAAGGTTGGCTCGTAGATGTTTTATACTGAGCTCACCCAGGCAAAAGAATGGCAAAGATATGACTGATAAGAGCATCATACAATCATGGATGTTTTACTCTATCAGAGCTCAATGAACTCTCCCACTTTGATTTACTTAAAATTTTCATACTTTTACTGCAGGTCAAAAAAGAATCTTTATAGGAACTCCAAATGATATTGTTGTATGCAAAGTGCAAATACATTTCAAATAGATCATGTCACTATATATGTGTATATATGTGGTTGCAACTGGGATAAAACCCATTTTTCTTCATAGTAGCCAGTATGGGGCTGTGGTTTGGGCTTTTGCTGGAAACTTAATAACACAGGGATATTTTCATTAGTGCTGAGCAGTGCTTGCACAGTGTTGAGGCCTTTTCTGCTTCTCACCCAGCCTCAGCAGTGAGGAGGATGGAGGTGCATACAAAGGTGGCAGGGGAACAGCTGGGACAGTTGACCCCAAATGACCCAAGAAATATTCCTTAGCATATGCTGTCATGCTCAGCATATAGAGCTGGGGGGACGAGAAAGGAGAGAATGTTCAGACTGATGGTGTTCGTCTTCCTGAGTCCATTACAGGTGATGGAGTCAGACTTTCCTGTGGATGGCTGAACATCTACCTGCCCATTGGAAGAGATGAATGAATTCCTTGTTAAACTTTGCTTATGTGCGTGTCTTTTGCTTTACCTGTTAAACTATTTTTGTCTCAACCCATGAGTTTTCTCACTTTTATTCTTTTGATTTTCTCCCCCAACCCACTGGTGGGGGAGTGAGTGAGTGGCTGTATGGGGCTTAGTTGCCAGCTGGGGTTAAACACCAACAATATGCCATTTATAATAATGAAATAATGATAACAACCAGTTATTAAAGGGACCAAGTTCTCATCATTCCAGTGGTCTGCCCTAAAACCTTGCTATAAAACTAACATTTTTTCCAAATGCATACAGAAGAGACTGTCTAAAATTATTAATAATAAACCCTTCTGCAACCACTTATAAGTAAACCAAGAGACAAATTGTAATCAAATAAGGTGTAGTCCTGAATCACCCACACCTCCGAAAACCAAATGAATGAGCAAATTATTTTATCTGTAATTTACAGAAGATAAGCATTTTGCTTCCCTGCAATCTATTAACTGTCCACAGCATCTAAATATATCTAATGCATAGATGAGAAAGTCACAGATGTTGCAAGGTACACAGGTCTATAATCAAAATTACTGGATTCATACACTCTGTTAAAAGCATTGCCAGTCAGCAGAAATCAATAGTGTATTATATATTTTACCCTATAAACAAAATTTATATTGTTACTGACACGACAGCAGCATGGGAACAGGTACCCAGTTACAAGCATGGAGTTACAGTAGTGGATTGAATGGGAGAAACTGGCCTCACCCCACTTCAACCAGGAATTGACTGGGCTCCTCCAAGCAGATCCTGCGTGACAAGAGTCGGGAAACTTACTTACACTGAGTCTTATTCTGAAAAAAGCATTCCCTTTGAAATACGTTTAAAAAATATGTCTTCCCTCATGAGACATGAAATCTCATATTCATGCCAAGCAAATTCTGAATGTTTTACCTACATCACCACAGCCGCTCTTGTGTTTGGAACTGTTACATTGTGCTGTCCAAAGTTAACAGTAATACGCTTTTCCCTTTCCTACAAACACTTTCTCAGCACAAAACATCCTCCAGCCTACACAGGTAAGTAGGGTATAATAGCTGGATGCAAATACAGGGAAAACTGGAGTAAATAAAAACATACCACAAAAGAGAAGCACTGCATGGAGACTCCTCTCAACAACTATTTTCCATCTGACCTCCGACAAACAGTTGTCATCAGAGCACTACCAGAGTGTAACTAAGTCTTCCATATCTAATACAAAGGGAAACCCAAGCAGATTTCTGAACACAAACCATGAGGTAGAAGATTTTGATACTGTTAAGGGTGAGGGAGCACTTTGCTATCTTAGCCCTGAAGAACACAGCCACTCCAGCAGCAGATCATCAGATACACTGCTCTTCAAACAGCCATGCTCTTCCTTTCCCTGCCATGCCTAAGCACTTGTTATCTCTGACACATCCACATTCACCAAGACTGGGAAAGTAACTGCTTGTAGATCTGTTCAGCGTCTGGCTCTTCAGGGTAACATGTTTCCCAGGAGGAAAATACTAATTTTCTTCTATGTGTGAGCAAGCACAGCAGAAGAAAAATATCAATTTTATTACAAAAACTATATTACTGGTGGACAAAATGCAAATAGATAGTCATTTTTGCATAAGGTAACCTCATTCCTCTAAACATTTTAAAACTACAAATATATACTCAGATGGAAACACACAGACATTTACCATTTAAAACTGGTAAAGAAGGAGGTATTTAAAGAGAAAAATGGATCAATTTGTTTTCAGATGGATTGTGTTACTGATTTTGAAAGTATATTGTGCTTGCATTCTGCATTGATATAGATAAAATCACTGTACCCCATTCCCAAAAATACCAGGCAACATTGTGATAGTTTTCGTTTACTTTGTTAAAAATTTAAGAAAATCCATGATCAATGCAGTTTCCTCAATAAGTATATCCCAGAGAAACAGCAACTTTGCCCTGCAACAAAAATGTCACTGAATCTGATGGGTAGCTGTAGTTTAGGACAAGACAAAATATACGTGTTCCTCTCTTGTGAAACCACCACATTCACTGAACAGAGACTCCTTGAACTAAGTATTTTAGACTGATATTGCAGAATAATAAGGTGCAATAATACAAGAACATAATTTTAGTTGGTTAACAGTATGGGGAAATCCCACCTTACTTTTATAGCAATCAGGTCCACAAAGTCTGAGTGACTTCTGAACACTCCATTACTTTTTTTATAGCACATCTTTGTAAGGTTTGTTTCGAAAACAAAACAAAACAAAAGCTTTCGAGGTGAATAAATCCAAGGTTTGAGGTTTTATCCAAGACTCATAACATAAAGGGACATTTAATCTAGGTTAGCACTTTACAAAATAATCAGTGCTGGTGTGCTGCCACTCATGTCAATGGGAACAACCACGAGATCAAACTCAACAGTAACCTTACTTAACTTTTTCATATCCACCTGAATGCACTCATCTTTCAGCTGTTACAATAAAAAAAAAGACAAACACATGATTTGCTCTTTTTTGTGTACAAACATTCCATCAATTTTTTTTTGTTCACCAATGCCAACAGCTAAGCAACCAGCATAGGGAACTTAGAGCATAGATTTATGACGTGAGCTCTGCTTTTCCAGAAACAGTTAAAGGATACCAAGAGAACTCTGTTTAAAAGCTCATGAGAAAAACAGTGTTAAAAGTTGTCCATTTAGTGTTGCTGTTGTAAAAGAAAACATTTATCTGTAAACCTACATTATGCAGCCAATGTAAAATCTAAACAAAATGAGGCATTACATATCTGTTGGCAATCTCATCCTTTGGAAATATCCTAAATACTGTCATGTTGAGGAAAAAATCCTGATGAGTGCTGAACACAAGTAACTCCTAGTGACTTCAGTAGGAGTTGTGGATATTTCAGCCTTCTGTGCATTAAAACGAGGAGTCATGATTTTTATCAATAGAACAAGAGCTACCCTGTGCTACATGTGATTTTAACAGCAAACTCTATCAAATCAGAAAAATTGTATCACACTGCAGTGCTTACCAAGAAAATGTGTTTAGCTAGTAGTCAGGTTTCAACTGAACAGCAGCTGACAAGGTAACATGCATCACCTGTATTTATTTATCTAAACTGCTAGTGCACTGTGCTCATTTTCCATCCCTTTTTATTACCCTGCATATCTTCAGGGATGATGTACACAGCACATCAGGTGTCTCTTCCCCTCACTGCTATTAAGCATTAGGAATGCCACAACTCACTCAAAGTATGCTTCCCACTTTCACAACATCAGACACCCACAGCAGAAAAAAAAATCCCAAGGCAAACTTGTGTAAAATATTTTAATTTAGGCTAACAAGAAACAATGAAATGACCCTTGATAGCACAAGACTACTTCCATGACTTCTCTTTTTTTTTTCCTGAACATATCTACACAGCATATTGGTTATTTTGGAATTGTATTAACTAGACAGGAAACATTAATATCCCTGCAGCCATGAAAGCCTCCAAAAACAGATGAAAACAACCATTTCAGCTCATTTGTAACCTTTTAGATGCAAAAATGATTCATCCTGTTAGAAAACCATGTACACAAAGTGCTCTTTCTTGTACTTTGGATTCACTAGATTTCATAAGTAAATTCAAGTTTCACAGTCAGACAAGTGTACTACTTTTGAGCTCTGAGTACTTGAAACTGTGTATCATTATGAAGCCAGTTTTCCTTCCAAGTTCTTAAGCAAAATCACTGTGTGTTTTGAAACAAACAAGGGAAAAGTGAAAAATCCATGAAAGAGAGCTAGAGGCTGTTATTCTGCTTTATATTGAGTGACACTTTGCAAATGGCACCCTGCAAGTTATGTCTTAACTCCTTGTTAAAATGCAACTAAAATCTATATTACCCCACTTCACACACATAGGTAAAATACATAATTGAAAGTGCACTAAAAGACTTGGGGGAAATCTATGAAACATATAAATTACTTGATTGCCTCTGAATAATAAATCATTCCCCAGCAGATTTATAAAGACTGTTTTACTGTAGAAACACATTTCTGCCATCAATAGGCACAGTTCGCTGAAGAGCTGAAGAATGAATAATGGTCTAAAACAACTTTGGAATTGGGAACTAAGCTGGACTGCAATGATTCTGGTGGCTGGCCAAATGTTTCATCTCTCTTTTTCTCACTGAACACTAATACGTGACAGCAAATGATCCATTTGTTCTGGATCACAACACTATTTTCCCCACTCATCCCTGGAATAACACTGTCTCGGGCTGCTGGAGGAACAGAAATGCTATCAATTCACATTAGCTGTAAAGTTTTCATTCTCGGGACTCCTCTACTAAGAAGCCACGAGAGGAATGGGAGCCATCACCTTGAAGGTGCCAGTAATGATCTATGGGAAGATGTCCTGGAGCACAGGGGACTGAACTCTGTGGAGGGCTCTGTAGCTTTCCTGCATCCCTGACCGATTTCTCCATCAGCAGTCTCTGCTGTGCTCCTTGCTCTATGTACAGTGACTGTTTGGAAGCTTTAACACTCCTCATCCCGTGAACATGAAATACAAATACACTTCACACACACACACACACACACACACACTCACACACTCACTCTCGAGACACACGTGCACATACACACACTTGCTCCCCCCGGCATCACATGCAATTCATTCCAAGTCCCCTGTGTATTGCTTAAAAACAGAAACCAAGCACACACACATAAAAAAGAAAAAAAGAAAAAAAGAAAAAACACAAAAAAACCCGAACGAAACAAACCCCCAAAACAAAAACACAGCCAAAACCAAAAACAAGAACCAAAATCCAACTGAATTTAAAAAAATAAAAAAAACCCCAAACCACAACAAACAAGAAACCAAAGCCCAAGCAAAAATCGCCCCACCAGAAAAAACACCCCCCCTCAAAAAAAAAAAAAAAAAAAAGAAAAAGAAGCCCCAAATAAAAAAA
>JAWWTY010000077.1:85506524-85553451 GCA_035222235.1 Margarornis squamiger | reverse complement strand
GCCCGCGCTCCCGCTCCCGCCGCCCGCGGGCGCCCCCCGCCGCCCGCCGTGCGGGACGGGGCGCGGGCAGGGTGCGGGACGGGGCGGGACGGCGGCGGCGGGGGCCGGCCCGGGGGCGGGGGCTCTCCGTGTGCGGGGGGTTCTCGGTGTGCGGGGGGTTCCCGGTGTGCCGGGGGTCTCGGTGTGCGGGGGCTCTCCGTGTGCAGGAGGTTCTCGGTGTGCCGGGCTTCTCGGTGTGCGGAGGGTTCTCGGTGTGCCGGGGGTCTCGGTGTGCGGGGGTCTTTCGGTGTGCGGGGTCTCGGTGTGGGGGGGGGTTCTCGGTGTGCGAGGGCTCTCCGTGCGCGGGGGCTCTCCGTGTGCGGGGGCTCTCCGTGTGCGGGGGCTCTCCGTGTGCGGGGGGCTCTCCGTGTGCCGCGGAGCGGGACCCGAGCGCGGCGCTGCGCAGGGGGAGGTGGCGGTGCGGGTCCGGCGGAGCCGTGTCCCTGCCCGCGGTCTCCGTGCGGGACCCGGGCTCCGCTCCTGCTCCCGGCCCTCCCGCGGCACCCGCGCCGCGGAGGGAGCTCGGGGCTGGGAAGCGAAACTTGGGCATGCGGGAAGGCGACCGGCGTTTTGGGCAGCTGAGTGTTGCTTATCGGCGGCACATCTGCGTCGCTCGGTACCGCTGGGAAAAGCATCAGCAACAAGCCGGGAGGCTGAGAACTGCACTTACTTGTGTTAAAAGTAGTAAAACTGCATCCAGCCTTGCCCTTAATACAGAAGCGTGGCTCACAGAGAGGTGCCAGCAGATGATGTTCCTTCCTGGTCCAAATGGAAGCCCCTCACAGCATTTTGTTGCTGAGGACTATCGGCGGGTCACATTTATGTCAAACAGCTGACAAAACCTAGCAAACATTTAGATGTTGCCGAAGGAAGCTTTTATCTGACTTATCACCCCCAGAAATACTCTGCAACTAAAAATAAATCCTGTGGAAGTTGTTTTTAAGCAGATAAATATAAAAACTTTGGACACCTTTTTACATTTTCATTGTCCAGATCGAAAGAAGGAAAAAATAATAAGGGAAAACAAAAATGGGGAATTTAAGTGCAGAGAAGTAACTGAGCTTTAAAAAGTACTTTATCTACAGTGGTATTAACAACAGTAAGTAAATATGTCTGTTTATGGCTTGTGATTTGGAATTGGCATTGTCCCATAAATGATGAGAGCAAACGCAGGCCAAGCTGTTGGATTCACTACTTGCAACTGATACACAAGCTGTGCTTCAGCACCACTGTTACACAGAGATAAGCATATATAGTAAACAGTAGAAGGATATGCTCCAGTATGTAAACTCTGTAATTGTACATACTTACTCCATAAGTACATATAGTAAATAGAGATAGTAAATAGTAAAAGGATATGTTCCAGGAAGTAAATTGATGCTAGGAAAGACACTTACATTAGTATCGTTTGTTGATAGCTAGCAGCAGATAAAGCTGTCTGGAATGAGTGTGGTGGAGGTACCGGGATATGTAATGGTTGCTCCTAAATACTCGCCTGCATACCTGCAGAAAGGATGTTACATGAACTAGCTGCCTGTGTGGGGTCTGCAGGCAGTCTAGCTGAACAGGTCATGGTGGCCAAACTGTCAGATACCATTCCGTCAGTGTAATGTGGCAAGGGATGTGGAGTGCTTAGTTTTATTTTCCATTCAGAGAGTGGCTCTGGCCTTGCAGGCGCCTCTGGAGCACTCCCACAGGGGCTCTCAGGGATATACTAGTTATTTCTGTGCTCTGGCTTACTACTCATTATCAGCTGAAATAGAGGAGGAGGTAAAATATTTTGAACCCATGTGTTGGTTGGAACCAGAACATCCTCACTGAATTAAATAGAAAAATACATTATTAGAACCAATCAGAAATGTCGCTATCCTATATTTTAACTCTTTTTCTTCCTCTGGATAAAGAGGTGCTTCCTACGGGTTTACAGCAGAGAAACTGGAGGAATAATGAAATTTCCAAATCTCTCATATGAAGTATAAATAAAATAAGAGGATGTAGTTCCTTTAGTGAGCTTCTCACAGGAATCAGAGGAAGAAGATCCTCTTCTGTCTTGGTGCAGACTCAATTTTTGCCCATTTCTTCTCCAGTTGCATCTGTGAACCAAATTGTTCAGCAGTCCAAAGGATGAATCCAAGACCTTACATGGTTTGGTTATGTCTCTTGATTTTTAAAAATCAAATATATACAAAATTATTCACAGCCACATGCAGGTGAGTAAAGATATTGAAAATAAACTCTGTGCTGCTTTGAGTCTTGATTTCTGCAGTAACCAAGTTGGGAAAACATTTTTTACATTAAAATGGGGGTAATGTTTTATACGTTATGCTAGTAAATATTTAATTTCAGTTAATTTTCAAGAAATTTCCGTTAGCATGAATTTGCATGAACTCTCTTTTTAATATTTATGAGTCATCTTGCAGTGTCACAAAAGCATCATTTTACTGTAATCCACAGGTCCATTCAGTATGCAGTGCGGCCCTTTGACCATAACCAGTTCTCTGAGCTGCTCTATGCCCAGGAACATCAGGGTAGTACTTACTGTCAATTATAACTCTATGTCCCTATTGACTTTTCCAAATTTGCACAGACCTATTATTTTTGATTCCAATTCTCCAGAAAACAAAACAAAACAAAAACCTCCAAAAACCAAAAAGCCTTTGATGAATGGCTTTATAGTCGAATGATTAAAAGCATCCACACTGGTGGTGTTCAGAAACACCTAAACACAAAATGTTGAAATCCTAGCATATCTTTTTAAATCGTTCATTTCAGTTGGCATGTCATAGGATCTGCATATTTAATGTCTGATATACAAGCATAACTTGGCACTCAAGTCATTTGCGTGCTGGGAAACAGTTGTACAGTTTAAACATAAATTTAAATGGATGGAAATCATGACAAGGGTTAAAATTAGAGATTTTTATTATTTACAGAGCTCCTGCAGAAATCCTTTTTCCAGAAGACAATATACCTACATTATAGATAATTGTCTAAATTGCTCGAATGACTCAAAAGTAGTCAGAAAGGTTATTGAGAGAACAAGACAGAACATCTAAACTGACACAAACAAAATAATTTGTCACAGGTCGTTATATTGCTTCAGGGTGTCACTGTTGCTGCAAAGACTTAATGTCAGGCAGCTTTCCTCTGGTTTTCATTCAGGCTGTCCAGAGGAAGGCATAGTTTGTGTTTTGTTCATTATGAAACACACAAATCATGTACGCTGACAGAGCAGCAAAGGAATCTTTGAGGTAGAGAGATAAAACTTCATTTTTGGTAATGCATTCGATGTCCGTATTCTGACGAGAGGTATGAACCAGGCCAACATGAATCCTTGTCAGTCGGTAGTGCCTGTTAGCCAAAATTTTATCTGCCTCAGGGTAGACCAAGCCAAAAAGCACTGTGCTTGCATTCAACCTGTTGTAGATGTTTGCACATCTCCACTGCTGATTAGTGCTGTTCCTTCAAAGCCATGCGGTAGCCAACCTGAGGTGAACCTTTGGTGCAGTCTCACCTGGAGTACTGTATGTGATTCTGGGCCCCACCATTTAAGAAGGATGTTAAGGTCATTGAATACTTCCAAAGGACGGCAACAAAGCTGGTGAAAGAGCTGAAACACGTGTCCTGTGAGGAATAGCTGAGAACTTTTGGTTTGTCTAGTTTGGAGAAAAGGAGGCTGAGGAGTGACTGTATTGCTCTTTACAGTTTCCAGAGGAGGGGAGAGGGCGGTGCTCGGCTTTTATCTTGGATACCCAGTAACAGGACACTTGGGAATGGTTCAAAACTGTGTCAGGGAAGGTTTAGACTGTACAGTAAGGAAACACTTCTTTACAGAGAGAGTAGTCAAACACTGGGACAGGCTTCCTGGAGAGGTGGTCAATGCCCCAAGCCTGTCAGTGTTTAAGACAGTGCCCTTAATAGTGTGCTTGAACTTTTGGTCAGCCCTGAGCTGGTTAGGCAGTTGGACTAGATGATCATTGTAGATACCTTCCATCTTAAATATCCTCTCCTCCCTTTCCGTCCCTTTCTCTCCCCGCCCCTCTCCGCCCCTCAGGTGTTTCACAAGCACGTGATGTTAGAATTCTGAAAATGTGACCAGGATAAAACACACTTTTGAATTAAAAAATAAAGAATAGAAATCAACACTGAAATGAAACACTTCAGACTAGATGACTAACATGAATAAGTCTAATATTATAGTTTATCAATTTCATTGTTAATATTTTCATGCACTTTGCCAATTATTGTCAAAAGCTTCTTTTAAAATGTTAGAATTATTCTAGCCTACATGTCTTTAAAATGCTAAACATCCCTAGTACTGTGTGGTGTGGAATGAGTTGTGTTTGCTATTTGATTGCAGTTTGATGCAACTGACAGCAATTTTAAATATCTAACTACATATTAATAGAAATAGGACATGCATTATCATATTTTTCCTCTAAAATTATTAGCATTGCGATAAATTTGGATACAATTTTACATACCAATTTGAATTAACATAAACCAGGCTAATAATGTGCACTTGTGAGCAAATCTTTTGTTCCAGACTGAGGTAGGGCAGTTGAGCTGGAAACTGAGCAGACAAATGATGGAGTTATGGAGGGAAATCCCTTCTCCTTCAGCAGAATAGTAGCTGTTATCTTAAGTTCCCTATTAATATGAAAGTTTCTAACATCTATCTGAGAAAATGCCTATTGTGATCACTAGTCCAGAGTCACAGCTGTATTTGTGTCTGCTTCCTGTCAAAACTACTCAAAGTATTAAGGATTATTTGTGATACCTTGGCTTGCAAGAGGTTTTGTGGAGTGTCGTCATACCTAACTTTTCCTCATTCATTTATACTGCAGCCACATAAGTTGTGAGTCATGAACAATCCTTTCTTGAAAAAAATTGATAAATGTGTCTCTAAATGACAGTGATGAGAACTTCCCCCTTCCACCCCCATCCCCCCACCAATTAATTGGTTTTTACTGTTGAGTAACAGCATCAGTCTATTTCCTGCATCCTTTCAAGAGTGTCACACAGACCAGGACTACTGGACTTCTCTGAAAGTTGTATTACTCCCATTCACTTTTTATGTTTCAACAGCTATGTCACAAACTTACCAGAGGCTATGCAGAGTGACTTGTCTCCTGCCACAAAACATCCTTCTTCCAGAAAACAATCAACAAGTTCTCAAAATGATGTTCCATGTCAATGATTTCTGAAATTACAATGCATTTTAACAAGTGAATCATAGAATCATATGAGCTTGGGTCAGGAGGGACCTTAAAGGCCATCTAGTTCCAATCCCCCTGTCGTGGAAAAGACACCTTTCACTAGATCAGATAGCTCAGAGCCCCATCCAACCTGGCCTCGCCAACATCCTGTCTCTCTAACCTTTGCATATCATCGCATGTCTTGCCAAGGACAAGCCTGTTATTGTTCCCCTCTCCTATCACACCTAGTTTAAAGTTCTGCCAATGAGCCCCACTAGTTGCCAAGCAAAGACTCTCCTCCCTCACTGAGAAGGGTGAGCCCTGTCTGATGTCAGCAAGTCCAGTGCTGAGTAGGCTGTTCCATTGCCAAGACCCCCAAAATTTTGGTGGTAACACCAGCTGTGGAGCCATGTATTAATAGACTCAGTCCATCTGTTTTTTCCAATGTTGCTTCCTTCAACTGGAAGTATAGAGCAGAAAATAACTTGTGCCCAGATTTCCTTACCAACTGCCCCAAGGTCCTGAGGTCCTTTTTGATCATCCTCAGACTACATGTTGCCACTTCATCCTCCTCTGTGTGGAAGAGCAGTAATGGGTAGTAGTCTCTGGGCTGCACCAGGCTAAGAAATTTCCTGGCAATGTCCTTAACCCAGGCCCCAGGGAGGCAGCAGACTTCCCTACTGGCTGGTCCTGTTTGGCATACTGGGCCCTTTGTTCCCCTTAGAAGGGAATCGCCTACACATATTATCCGTCTTTTCTTCCTCTTGGAAGTGCTTGTAATAGGGCAGGGATTGACCGTTCTGATTGCAGAGACAGCTCTGGTGTAACTGGACCTTCATTCTCTTCATCCTTTGGCTGGCCTTCCACATACAAGCCTCATAGCTACTGTGCTGAGGCACCTGGGGGGTGAGGTAGATGAAGAAGGATTTTGCTTGCCACCCAGAGCAAACATGGGCTACCATCCATGCACTGCTTTCTTTACAACTGCTGCCTTCTCCCTACTGGGGGATGAATAGAGGATCCCCTTGATCTTGAGTTATTTATGGTGTCTGCTTCTGTCTCAGGAAGGCCAGAGTTTAGTTCCTCCAGTCTATCTTCCTTTCTGATTCTCTAATATGCCTTAACCTTTCTACCTCATCCCGTAACTCTGCTACCATACTGAGAAGGTGTAAGACCCCAGGCTCACACTAAGAGCTCAGTGGAGGGGTTTTACATTAAAAATATACAAGGCTTCAAGAATCCACTCACCAAATTTACTAAAAGGGCCTTCAGCTCTTTATATACCATGAGAGAGTGCATAGAAGATGCACTTGCACACGTTTTTCAGGAGGTCAAATAACACACTTTTACTGGCCAGCTTTAGAGGATAAGGGAACTTGGCAAAAGTTTACAGGGCATCATTCAACCAAAATAAAGCATTTCACAAAGCAATGACTTGGTACATGCTAAGCAATTTGGGAAAATCCAACCCATCCATCTTTAAGTTACCCAAATATCAAGAAAGGAAATTAAGAGAAGTAGTAAAGAGACAGAGAGAGAGAGAGAGAGAAAAGGAGAATTATAGCTACCACCCTAGGTCCAGCAGAGATCCAGCTACCAGAAGACCAGGAAATTGCAGGTCCACAACAATATGGAGGCCATGTATCTTTGGTGTGCCAACCATTCTGGGGGTGGATTTGGGCTCCAGGGGTGAGGTGTGGTGCAGTGCTCAGGTGTCCCAGTGACTGGCAGCTGCTCTGAGCCTGCCTGAGGAGGCTCAAAGGGCTGGGGTATGGAACAGGGCACTATTCCACCTTTGTAAAATTCGACCTTCCCCTTCATCCCTACACCTGCCCACACACACTTGACTTGGTACAAGCCAATAATTAATATAATAATCCAGTGTCTCACAGCAAGTTGTCACATTTGACACAACAGCCATCTACAGTCCAGTGGAAAGTCTTAGGCCCTCCCTACAGCCTAAAACCTGGACAGCTGCATGTTTTTTCGGGAGTTCTGTCTGAGTCACTTCCTTTTTAGTGAATGTAGGTGACTTGGCTTCCCTTCAAGTGGACACCACACCTGAGCTCTCTCAGCAAGGTCAATGACCAGCAACTGAACTAACTCCTTGAGCTGCAGGGCCTCAACGCCCTTCCTGCTCACCCTGCCTGTGCGAACTGCTGTGCCATGACCTGGCTGTGCACCACGCTCGGTTTGTCCATGAGCATGCTTCTTATTTTGGCACCTAGCACCATACATACAAGGCTGATCTCTACAAGCTCTTTCCAATGGGTAAGGATGACACTAGCTTTTCCCACATATTATTATTTATTGATTAAACTTTGATAGGCTATCTGTTCAGACTTATGGGTAATACTTATCTGACCAAGAAGATGACTGACAGGTTCATCCATTTTAAAAGGAACTAGAATGGATTTCTCATTTGGTTGTCAGTCCATGTTCTTCATTTGTCAGAAAAAAAAGTCGAATCTTGCCCTTCATTTGTCAAATCTGTCTTTCCCATCATATGCAGTGAGTCAGAGACTGCAACTCATCTCAAGAACCTATAGCAAATATGTTAAGAACAATAAGAATGGGGTTGCTTGACTGCAAGACATATACAGTAGCTCGTAGCACATGCTACCAGACACCATTGGCAGGATCAACTCAATGAAATAGAGCAGCAGCATATAAAAGAGTCCTGCTCCACTCACAGATGTATGAGCTTTGCCTTTTTGGCCTTGTTTTCTTTGTCTCTGATGCTCGCGACAGAAAGCCATGAAGTTTCCCCTCTTCTAACAATATGCATGTAAAGAATTATCAGCAGGATTTTCTTAAGGAAGTAGTTGAATTTTTTTTTAATTCCAGTGAGCTTTTTAAATTTTTGCATCCCAAGGATATCAATCAGTCAGAATCACAGAATCAATCACAGCATGCTTGGGTTTGGAAGACACCTCTAGAGATCATCTAGTCCAACCGCCCCACTAAAGCAGGTTGACCTAGAGCACAGGATCGCGTCCAAAGAATGAGACTTCACTACCTCTCTGGGCAGCCTGTTCCAGTGCTCTGCCACTGTCACAGTAGTTTTTCCTCATATTCAGATGGAACTTCCTGTATTTCAGTTTGAGCAGATTGCCCCTTTTCCTGTCACTGGGCATCACTGACAAGTCTGTTTCCATCCTCTTGACATCTGCCCTTAAGATATTTGTGTCTATTGACAAGATCCCCTCTCAGTCATCTCTTCTCCTGGCTAGAAAGGCCCAGATGTCTCAGCCTTTCCTTCTCATAAAAGAGATTCTCCAGTCCTGTAATCTTCTCCATAGCTCCACTCTGGACTCCGTCCAGTAGCTCCTTGTCTTTCTTGAACTGAGAAGCCGAACTGAACACAGCACTCCAGAGGCAGCCTCACCAGGGCTGGGTAGAGTGGGAGGATTGATACCCTCCCTCAATCTACTGACAACGCTCTTCCTAATGAACCCCGGGATACCACTGGCCTTTTTCTTAGCCACAAGGGCACATTGTTGACTCACAGCAACTTAGTGTCCACCAGGAGGCCCAGGTTCTTCTCCACAGAGCTGCTTTCCAGCAGGTTGGCCCCCCAGCCTGTGGTGGTGCAAGAGATTATTCCTCCCCAGTTCAGGATCCTACACTTGTCTTTGTTGAGTTTTATTAGGTTCCTCTCCACCTAACTCTCCAGCCTGTCTAGGTCCTGCTGAGTGGCAGCACAGCCTCCTGTTGTACCAGCAACTCCTCACAGTTTTGTGTCAATTGGCCTGTCCCTTTTTCCACATTCCGTAAGTTTCCTTCTTCTCTTGCAGTTTTGCCAGAAGCTCCTTCCTCATGCCTGCACATTTCCTGCCCCATTCTGTTTGATTTCTTACTTGTAAGAATGCACTGATCTTAAGCTTGAAGGAAGTGATACTTGAGTATTAGCCAGCTCTCTTGGATGCCCCTACCTTCTAGAGCCCTAACCCAAGGGTTAACTCCAAGCAGGAACCCAGGTACAACAGATTTTTTTTCACTCAACTTTTTTTTTTTTTTTTTTTTTTTTTAATAATGGAAGTAATTTCTTAATTTCAGGTATAAATCTAGATTTTGTAGGGGGTAAGAATATCCTAGAACTCAACAGACCAGCAAGGAGATGCAGCTCCCTCAAGGACAGGTAACAAGGAACCAAGGGGGATAACCTTCCACCACTGCAGAACTCATCCCACAACAGCCAACTGAGGTGAACAAAAAAAGCCTAGAATCCATGGTCAGGTTCAAGGAAGAATCCAGATCATCAGACAAGTCCACATGAAATCAACCTGCAAGTCAGGGACAACAAGATCAAGTCCAATGACTTTTGGACACATCCATCATAGGAGAGAAGGTCTGAGGTTAAGCTGGAAATTCAGACTGCAGCTCAGAACCATACACAGCCCAGCATAGCTGTGGCTGAGCTCAAGACGAGCACTCCTAAAGCATAGCCAAAAAAAGAGATTAAGAGTTTAAAAAAAGCTCTGTGTCCATGGGCAGTGTTGTGAGTCAAGGCCCCTGGTAAGGCTGGTTAGCGCCAGTACGGGTTATTAACGCATTCAGAGCCAAGAGAAGGCAGAGAAGTGATGGTGAAAGGAAGAAAGAAATTTTCTCTGCTTGCTTCTCTGTGTTTTTGTACTAGCAGGAGAGGCCACAGAAAGAGAGGAGATGCAAACTAGGTGTATAGTAATAAGCCAGTCTAGAAATAAGAAAAAGAGGGGGAGAGAACATGTGATTACGAACTGGAGAAAAAGGAAATGAAACCAACCCAAGATATATGAGAACTGGAAGAAAAAAAAAAGGATGGAACAAAAGAGTAAGGAGAAAAAATATGGTTCCCATGAAAACAATATAGCTATAGAATACAAATACTTCTATGAAATAAAGGGAAAAGCTGGAGTATACATGTTTATTTTACCTATTTTGAGGGCAGCTGGAGCTTTGCTCTTATGACTGTGCCAAAAAGGGAAAAGAAGTCATTATACTAAGTCATCATGCTAAGTCATTAGACTCCATTTCTTCGTTCTCTCCTTCAAATTGCCTTCATTTTTTCTGTTACATCTTCTGCTCTGATGCAAGTGTCTTTACTCGCCATGGGTGTCTGCAGGATTTCCTATGTAGATAGCTATTTTTCCCTTTGTTTCTACCTTCTGTTTTCCAACTTCTGTGCCCTGAGCTGTGCCAAGAATTTCCTAATGCCAAAGTAGCATCAGATCTGTAGCTGACTGCATTTTGGTCTCTTTCCTTAGGTATGTATCTCGCTCCCTGTTTACTCTATTAGGAAGGGCTACTGACTTAAAGCAAATCAGACTTTGAACTTGCAGTGGTGTAAGAGTAGTTTTACATCAGGAGAGCTTAGCTCAGATCATTGTTAGTTGTGCCTAGTGATTTCTCAACCTATGTACTCAATTTAAAATGCTTCTTTCAGCTTAATGATACCACTTCCCATTTCACGCATCTTCAGCCCTTCCATCATTAGTTCTTCTGATATTTTCCTGTCAGCTCAGATTTTCTCGATGTCATTTTCCTCCTGCTTCCTAATCACAGATTTAGGCACAATTCTCATTGTCCTTGTCAACCTTGGACCAATGTGCAATTTCACAAAATGAGACTCAATCACAATATCATTTTACACTTCCACATTCAGAAGTATATTTTAAGATAAATTTTTTATTACTCTGTTCTGTTAAAATATCTGACAACACTTTAATATTTCACATTGTTTTGTCTTTTGCTTGTTTCATCTAAATTCAATTAATAAACAGAATACAGGGGAAAAATAGAAAACTTACCAAGACTTTTACAACAGAAGAATTATTCCTAGCTCTGATTCTTTTTGCACATATCCTGCTTTCAAAATAATTGAACCACAGCATGAATAAAAATGTTACTTACCAGGACAAGTGAAGTTAAAATATGAAACACAATAAACAAATATTTCAGTGGAATATAGATATTACTTAATAGTAGCACACATATTGCGGACAGTCTCTTCTAGCTATATTTGGAAACAGATAACTGTGAATTAATGAGAGTCAGTTCAACTGTATTAAGTGTAGTTTACCCTTATGCTTATTAATCTGACCCATAATCTAATTTACTCTTATACTTAAATTTGTACATGATCTGATAGGTTTGATAATCTAAGTTATCACAATTAATTTCTCCTTTCAGAAAATAATACATGAAGCGTCAGATTTAAATACTTTAAATCAAGTCTCATGTGAAGGTTGTCTGGAAAAAACGTGCCTTTTTATTTTTAAACTGACATGTAGAAGGTGTGTTACTATTTCTAGTATGTGATAACAAGAACAGACAGGTTCTAGTCCTTTAGTATGGAAACAGGAGGCACATACTCAAGTTACTTTGATTTAACTAACAATAAATTATATTTATTATTTGAAGTTGTTAAATATGGAGTGTTGAGCAGGGAATTTGCCAAATGAATTGAATTAGTGCATGTATTCATTTGTATTATTTATGTCAACAAGGAAAACGCAGATTCTTTCTGTGAATAATTCGAATCTTCTGTATTTTTGCTTCAACCAACAATGAAAATGGTTTGTATTTTCCACTTGACATATCATATTCCATCAATATTTCAAGAGTCTTTCCACCGTGATCCCCATTCTACAAGAAGCTTTATTCACCAATCTGACCTTCTTCAGAAGGGTTTTTACTGGCACTCAATACCAATTGTTTTCATCAGTGACTCCTCAACACAAATGTACCTCAGGCAGGTGAATCAAAAGTCCACTGTCCCCTGGGACAGGGACTGTCCTGCATCATTTAGGAGAGCTTTCAAGAGTCTCATTTGCACGAATACAAATACAGACTGTGGCCCTGAGCCTGGGGCCTCCTCCAGTCCCAGGGTGCCAGGGGACAGGCTGGGAGCCAAAGCCACTGGCAGCAGTGGTGAGTGCTCCCTAGTTTGCTTAAGGCAAGATCAGCTGGCTTAGTGTAAACACTTTAAATGCGTTTTCCCTGTGATGAGGTAGAGACTATGAACTTTTCTATCTGAAGATTACTGGCTGTAACAACCTGTGGCAGGGAGGTATTGCCTCAGAGTGGAGGTTAGTGAGAGTCAGATCCCTCCTTCTCTGCCAAAGAGAGGTTGTAAGAGTAAGGTTAGTAGTGAGCAAGTGAATCCAAGTTGACACACTGCATTTGTGCAAACTTGTGGGTAGGATGGAATGGCTCCTTATCCTTCTACCTGATATTGTACAAGGGCTCCTGAGCCTGCCCTGTGAGATTTTGACATCCAGATTCAGAGATAACAAGCAACACAAAGCTCTACACAGCTTCAAAATCACTGCAGATAAAGATAAACCATAATCAGCATTTAATCTACCGACTTTGATAAAACTTTGAAAATTGAATTGTCATTCCAGCTTGCCTTTAGTCCTTGATCAACGAATAGTAGGGGTATTCTTTTCCCTTGCTCTGTGTGGGGTAATAAAAAAGAGATGTTAACTATCTCCTTTCTTTGGGAAAGTCAGTGGTGGGAAAACATCAAAAACTTCTGAGAAGGTGCAACGCCTCAGACCTGAATTGCAGTGTGACAATTTCTTATCTGGAAGTACCCTTTGTGAATTTTCAGAATATATACATGAAAGCTATTACAGGAAGGGGCGGAGGGAAGAGTCTTGAGGAAGCAATAGTGAAAAATTGATTTAAAGGTTTCTTAAGACACAGTTTTTCTGTGAAGTTTCCATGCCTTTCCTTTCCCACAGGAAATGTATTAATGGTATAAGTGGAGAGCGTAGTATTTGAGATGAAGGTGTTTTATGACTTTAAAAACCCCACAACCACCAAACAGCATAGAGACCAAGTCAGAATAGTTTCTTGGGGAAAAAAAGGAGTAAAAATGCAGGAACTCTAGTACTACAGAACTTGTAGGGAGCCTTGGAACTTTCTGGTATTGATTGGTCAATGGGTTGTTGTTTTATTCCAAGACCCATAATAAAATGTGCTGGTTTGTTGGAATATGGATGTGGCAAGAAACATTTCTTTGTTAAAAACTTTGGCTCAGAGTGACTGATGGACAGCACATGGTGCCAGAGATTTTAAAAAGTGCCTACTAGATGTACTAGATGGCAGATGGAGGTAGGTTTATTTCTGATAGTAGCAGATTCTGAAGCAGCAAATTTTTTTTCATTGTTTTCAGCTATCCCATATAGAGGAGGCTCACTGTGAAACTGTATTGCAGAAATCTGAGGAGTATTGTGTTCTATTTGAATATGAATACATATAGAGAGAGATGCATTTTAGCAGAGATTACCTGAAGGAGAGAAAAACCTAGAGAAGTTTCTGACTGATATAAGACTTGCAATTTTGAATACCTTTATCTTGGATAAGAGAACAGATCTTGAAAAGAGGACACACAGATTTAAGCCATGATTAAAGCAAATAGAATTTACCAAGCAAAGGAACTAATGTAATACAAGCCTTTAATTTGTGGATGGTTTGCAATCTGTACATGACAGAAAATCCAAAACATTAAAGGAATGGAGGATTTAGCTAGAAAGGCATGAAAACCTCAAAGAGAGAGTCCGCAAACAAATACCACAAGAGAAGCACAAGCTGAAAGCAAATAGGACATTTCTTATTCCTAACTGCAATACAGGAGACCAATTAATGAGCTGTCAGAAACAGTTATTTCTCAACTGAAAGAAAAACCGTAGTAGTAGAAGGTAAGGAAGTGAAATTCAAGACTCAGGAAGGAGAATTACCCCACTAAGTGACTTTGTTTTCTGGATGTGTGAGTAAATGAATTTGCAAAGATACAGATTTCCTGTAATAAAAAGAGATGATCCCTTAGTCTATAACTGAGTTGGTTCTGAGAAAGATATCACACATGACCTGTAATATTTCTGTACAGCAGCAAACTGCTTTTATTTCTTCTTTTTTTTTTATTTTATTTGGTTGTGTTTGTTTGTTCATTTGGTTTGGGTCTTTCTGTTTGTTTTTGTCTTTTGCTTTGGGCAATAGAGCAGCTCAAGGTCTTTGACCCTCAGTTTGTTTGATACAGAACGGTGGTCTTTGTCATGGGCCTGGGAGTCACTGGATTACTACTAAAGGCTGTTCCTGCTTTGATGAGTATGAAGCCCAGGGAGGTGGCATGGGGCTGGACAATAGGAAATACAAATCAAGGCCAGGAGGTGAGCAAGGCCTTTGCAAGGGAAACTCAAAATTTCTGTCACCTTTGCAGCAGTATCTTTACCTGGATGCCTTTCCTGGGGCCAGTGGCACAACCAGGACTGCTTCTCTCCTCCTACACCTCCATGCCGTATCTCTTCCAAAGGATGGGGGACCTAGAAAGAGGGGACATTTATAGCTACTTCAGTGTGTAGGAAATGGCATAAGGTTTTTGTGAAGACAGACCTCCTTAGTCAGAGGGTAATTGCCTTTTGCACAATTAGTGGTATTGAAATCTTTTTAATGGTGCTTTCCAGGTGTTTTACAAACAAATGTATTAGTCAGGAATAGGATTTTATAAATAGTGGGATAGCAAAATCTGTGAAGGATTCAAACCAGCACAAAATATTTTTTCATGCAATCTGAAATCAAGGTTCAAACCTATGGCCACCACAGAAGGAGTCAATGACAGGACAATACCAAGATGGGAATAAAGTTGCATAGGGATATCAGCTACTTGGTGCTAGACTAAACCTTTCATCCTGTATTGCTACTACGGGATGGAGTTTATACCTGAGCAGACATGGGAGTGCCACAGTGGTTTGGAGAACATTAGGTAGTCTTGAGTCAGGAGAAAACATTCCTTAGGCAGTGACCTGTAAAAGCAGGCCACATGCTTTCCTGTTACACATGGGTTGGTGGAAACTCAGCAGGCTTCTACTGCAACCTGTCTGTGCTCAGATGTGAGAGAGACTGGTGGTCAATCTTCTAGCAAGTCAGTGGAAGAGAGTCATGGAGCTGAGGAGCCCAGAGGTGGCACATCTGGGAAGCATCATGGCTGGACAGTTATTAGTAGCAAACAAAAACAATCAGTCACGATGTTGGGGGGAGCACAATTGGAAGGCCTTATAACCATATTTCAGGTTATTAACATCAAGAATGGCTTTAGTCAATAATTTAGTGCTGATGATTTGCATTATGCTAATGATTTCATTTAGAAAATGCCAGAAGTGCCCAGCAAACTTGTACTGCTGCCTTGAAAAAAACCTGGACTCTTGTTAGGTTGTTGGAGGAAGACTGGACAGATCCAGACAGGAAGCAGGTCTCCCATTGCACAGAGCACTACATAACTAGGAATTTGACCTGAAATAACAAACTATCTGCATCATAAAGGCAATCCAAGCTCCTGGTCTAAATAATTGATCTCACTTCATATTTAGCATAATTGCAACTCAAGGCATTTTTAAGGGCTTTTTATCTCTTTTGGATTTTCACTGTTGAATGGAAGGTGAGGTTCCACTCTCTCCAAGGTCCTCTTGCCTTTTTCCAGGATGTAAGGCTTTCATGTGAAGGTTGTTGAACACTGGAACAGTGTTCTACAGAGAAGCTTTGGAGTCTCCAACCTTTGAGATGTTCAAAAGTCATCTGAACACAGTCCTGGGTAACCAGCTTTAGGTGGCCTTTCTTGAGTCTCAATGTGAGTGAGAAAGCTTGAAGTCAAGTTAGAAATGCAGCGCAAACCTCCATCCATCATTTGATTTAGTCTGGAAAAAGTGTTTCTTACTCTGCTGATGTGCCATTGCTATGAATCATGGGATTTTTTTAAAGCAAATTGTATCCATACTCCAGATAATTATGTTATTGCTGCAACTGGGTTTTTTTTTTTCAAAATCGTGATTCAAGCATTTTGTAATCCACATATGTATTTTCCCCAAACTACCTCAGCTCCCTCAGTTTATACACCTCAGTCAAGTGTAAAATTAAACAAAACCAGGAAGAAAATTATGCTCAAAGAAAGAAAAACACATCTGGAAAAATAAATCACTGTATTGTCTTAATGCCTTGTAGTCAAAGGCTGAGAAGTGGAAAATAGCAATCACATTCCATTTTGTGAAAGCTCCACTGCTGGCAGGGGTGAAACTAATAAGAATGGTAAATCTTTATGATAAATATTTTATCAAACTTCATAGGTGTATGATTTATTGCATTATCATTCCTCAAAGAAAGAAAATAACTAAGTCTCTGTACTTGCAAAGACTGTGCATTTCCTTTAATATTGCAAACCCCAAGCCTCCCCATTGGCCACAATCATGTGGGTGTACAATGGAATTTTCCTCTATTTTTTGTTTTCTGCAACCCATACCTGATCAGGAGTCCCTAACCTAAAATGCTGAAAAATTATGAAAGTTTCCCCGAATTGGAAATAAAATAATAATTCCTGAAGAGAGTAGTTGCTTTTCAGAATGAGAGGCAGTTTCTTGGTGGAGAGGACAGCTCATTTGTAAGTCATAAATCTCAGTGCTCCTCTCAGAGCAGTCAGAGTTCATGGAGTACTCATTCCCATTTCAATAGATCTTGCCCATGTGCTAGAACATCATTTGTCTAGATAACATCACTTTATTCATTTGATGTGTATATAAACCCCTACACTTTATTGCATGTAATTAAAGAAATCAGTGAGCATATTTATTTAAAAAACCTACAAGGTCCTATATCTCTAAGTAAAGATGTTAGAAGCTGCTGTTTTAAGCTTCATTAAGATTTTTATGAAAAAGAAAAGTGCTTCTGGCATTGTACAGTTCCGTAGGAAAACTTTGATATGCATGTTAGCATCAATTTATGGGTAGGTTTTAGGTGCCTTTATATTTATAGGGATATTTCATATGCTTTTTTGGAGAGAAGAGTCTATTTAAAAGACTAACAGGGAATTTTGCATGGAGGGAAAGGTTTGGTAGCTTTGCAAGATAGTCTATCAAAAAGAGATAGGTACCTAAAAGCACGTGAAATTGCCAAAAGTGCAGTGATTCATGGAAATGGCTTGGATTGTTTTTTACCATAGCCTGTAATTCCATAGATTGATTTATTAAAGATTTGGAGTCCATTAATTATGATATTTGAAAACTGCTGCCTTGTGTGTATTCACATTGTATGTTTTAAGTAGGGCAGAACTCCCACAAAAAAGCACCCTCTAGTTACTTCCCATCGAGATAAGTTTTGTCACATTCCTGAACAGTCAGAAGGCTATGGGGAAAATAAACAATACTATAGGGAAAAACCCCAAGCCCAAAACCCAACAAATACTTATTGCATTTTTCTATCATGATGTTGATGAGGAACACAGCTCTATTCTGCTACAACCTTGAGATACAGTGAGAGAAAAATATGAGAAGTATAAAAATAATGCCACGACTTTTCTCCCAACTTCCACAATAAATATACTGGCTGTGCAGTAAATATACTGTTTTGGAATAGTATATACTGTTGTTGAGACAAGAGCATGTACGGTACTCATCTGCTGTTAAAGAAAAGTCTATTTTTGTCCTATAGAATGAAGAAACTATTCAAGAATAGCCCATCTATGTGAAAATATAACCCAGGAAGGCCTACCAAGCAAGGTCCACCCATCCTAAAATGATTTATTAAATTAATTCAGCCCTAGGGAGGCTACAGCACAGAATGGCACAGGGCATGAGTAAGCAGTCAGTCATTTCCCTGCATTTAACTGGCAGTGATGCCACCCCTATGCCATTCCAGAAGTTCTACACATCATATTGGCACAAAGAAGGAAACAGAAAAGGTGTAAAAGAAATCTTCCAGAAAGAAGCTTTTCCTGGTTTATGATCCAGGTTGATTCCTGGTTGAAAACGCAGGCCTAGTTTTTTATGAGAATACCAGGTTAGCTGGACCCTTGACTGCTCTTTTCCCCTTTTCCTGAAGTTTCTGTTAGAAAACGTGTTCCCTTTGCTCACATATAGATTTTACTTCAACTGTTAAAACTCACACCCAACAGAAAAGCAGATATCAGTCTACCCTGGCATTTGCGACAAGGCAGCAGGTTTGGAACAATGACACATAGAGTTCCTTTTAGCATTCTTTTCCTATTTTAAAGCAAACCTGCCCCAAGAACTATGATGAAGAAATGAAGGGCTGCATTCAGCTGCAGGGAGTCACTAATGACCATTTCTGTCCTCACCAGTAAACAGCATAGCAGTTAATGGAAATTACTTTTGAGTATTTCTCAAGACAACTGAATGAAGAAACAAGCCAAAGACACATTTAAATCTCCTCTCTTTTAATTAATATGCATCAGGAAAACACATAACACTGTAAATACCATATTATCTCTGATACTGTAAAAGAACACTGAGTGGATTGATACTGATACAGATAGGGAGATAAATTAGCTTGATAGATGGTCTCCTGGTGTTTGTCACTCCCAACCACCATAATTACAACTACATTTGAATACTTGGGAGTATGCAAATCACAATTTAAAGTAAATAGTTTAAAATACATGTGTCTGAAATATTGGATCAAACCATACTCCAAGAGAGATATAGAATAGAAATTAGATTTGATGCATTTTCAAAAAATCTATTTGTTTTAAAAATTGAGGAAATAAATTACTGTAGAGAAAGCAAAGAGATAGTGTCCCGAAGTGTTCATTCCTCATTCCTCCTGTCATTTGCCTCTTTTATTTCTTTTTTTTTTAATTATTTTTAATAGTTTCTTCTTTTTGTAAGAATTGATTCCTAAGGCAAATCCTCAGTAGTTTCAGAGAAAATGAATTCTTTAAAGTATTTTTTATTAAGAACCTGCAAAACTGAAACTTCCAAAATAGCAATACTTTTGGAAACACAGGTCTGTGACTGCTTAACATAAAAAGAACTTCAGACATGACCTTCAATGCAATGTAAAACTGCATTGATTTTCCAGTCCAACATTGCTGAAATGCCCTGGGCTCTAAGAGAATTAAGTATGCCACTGTAAATCTGGGATGGTGCCTTTTGTGGAAGACTGTACTTCAGGTTTTAGTCCAGGCATGTTGTGAGGAACTGAGCTGAAAACTTACCTCTGGCATGGGACTCACAGCAGTGTCACAATCAACTTTGTGTCATTGGAAGAAACCTGAGAAAAAGAAGGACTTGAGTTGGAAAGGTGCTGAGGATTCCAAAATCATATGAAATGTTGCCCACAGATGTGTGTAGGTGCACTGACTGAAGTACTAAAACTATGAGATAGGACTAAGCAAAACTATAGGCAACCCTGAACACATTGCATTGTTTGGGAGAAGGAACAGACAGCTTATGTAAAAGTAAATTTAAAAAGCCCTGTGCTCTTTGTGGACCAGAAAGGACATAAAAAAATAACTGGCTTCTATTTAATGGTTTTCTGTGTATCTACCAAACTACTCTGGATGCAGTAGTCCTTCTACCATTTATGTAT
Organism: Margarornis squamiger; assembly: GCA_035222235.1. Lineage (NCBI taxonomy): Eukaryota > Metazoa > Chordata > Aves > Passeriformes > Furnariidae > Margarornis > Margarornis squamiger. Next base: position 85,533,853 of record JAWWTY010000077.1, on the reverse strand, counting down.
GTGTATCACCCATCCAAATGGAAACAAGATCTCTATACCTCATTATTGTGAGACAGAGGGTATATCTGAAGAACATGTTTGTAGGTACAATGTGATGACAGACTTTTGAGACCTACTCCCAAGCCTCTGTCCAGGAATTCCAAGCAGTGCCTTCCTCTGGCTACAGATCCTACAGAAAGCTCTATGACCTCTCCTTTCTTCTGCTATGCTATTAAATGCGTTGCTACACCTTCACAAGCAATACTGCCATGCTGATTGATGATCCAATGGATGACTCCCAGCCTGACTAAATAATTGTTTGGGGCACAGTGACATTGGATGAATGCATTAGCATTGATAGGTGCCTGTGTCTGTGGGACTAGCAATACCATTCCCATTGTATTTCCCCATCTCCAATAACACAGTTCTGATGATATGCTGTTTCCTTCTAACCTCGCGCTACTTAAAACTTCTTTGTGCCCTGTGCTGGGAGTTTTTTTCACCTCCTCCTCAATACACAAACTAAAGCTTAAGTCATCTCCATTAATATAACAGTCTCCTAGGCTACCTCTTCCTGTAGCTGATGTCAGGACCTTGTAGACAGGTTTTTTTGCACAGGATTTGCAATACATTCACTTTTAGAGTATGCAGTCAAGCCCTGACAGATCAAAAAATCCTTTTGGAAAAGGAAAGGCCAAGAATCATGACTCTGGGCCAATTCACGTGACTCTCTGACCCATAATGGAAGACCTTGTGGCCCTTGCTGCTTCTAGCTCCTTAGTAACCTTCCAGATTCCCACCAGAGTTTGAATTGCAAAGGAGCCAGGTGCTTAGCAGTTTGCAGGTTGGTAATCTTTGAACTCCGAGGTTTCTAGCTCCCCATCATTTTGCTGGAAAGTTATCAAGGCTCTTCTACAGCTATCTGACCAGCATGCTGTAGAGGAGGTGGGAATGCAAGATCTTACAAAGGTCATTTTCACACAGCCTTCCAGGGAGTCTTCAGAGGAAACAAACAAACAAAAGGTAAAGACTCAGCTCCCAGTAGGAAGATCAAGACAACAAAAATACAGGTTGCAAAGATGTGCTCATTTAGAACACCTCACTTCAAGAAGCAGTGAAGCAGCAGTGACCAGAGTATTGGTAGCATGGGAACTCTTGCAGTGCCATCATCACCACAAGGCTTTGCTGCACCATTCCACTGCTGGAAAAGCACGTTTCTGACAGATGACTTTTCCTTTCCTGAATTAGGTGGGATAAATCTACCACCTCCCCAGGCACTGAGACTGCACTGTTGTCGCACTGTAATTCTGAGTCGAGTCAAGACAGAGACCAAAATTTCTATCTAAAAAGCAATGGACTGACACTGTTTTCAGGATTTCTTTTGTTCCTAGTTTACTTAAAAGTCTCATTTGCATTGTTTTTAACTCTGCTGACTATACGTTTTTCATCATCTCCGTGTTTCCTCCTTTTATGTATTTTCTACAGCTCTTAGTTTCCAACTTATATTATTTATATTCATTTCATTCTGGTCACAGAACCACACTGCTTCACTTAAAGGCTTACTTTCACTAAGTAAATGCTTATTTCATAAATATTAAACAGAGGAATGAACAGTATTCTCATCAAAAGCTTATTATGAGCACTGTGTTGAGAGTTTACCCCATGTTTATACACATTTTAAGATAATGAACCACAGTAAGAACACTTTGAGCAGTTATGGATATATTCTCCTTGTTCCATTTTTAAAATATATATACATACATATATAAATTGAATATAATTTTGTATCTGCTTTTCACTCTTATTTAGTTGCTTTTTAGGCAGTGAGGATATTTTTCCACATTTTTTTGGATTGCTGATTTTGAATATAATGTGATATAATTCCAGTCATCTCTCAGATGCTTCTGTTTATATTTTTTTTCTTGACTGATTTGCTTCATAATTATTTTCATCATTTCTAAGTTGGCCCTATTGAAACACCAAGTCTAGAACACACTGGTTGCACAGTTTTATATTTGATTCTGTTTTCATGTAAGAAATGTAAATCAGATTCCATCAATTCCACTGAATTAGGCATCACTAACATGATAATCGAGCACTTTCTGTGGTACACAATGCCCTCAAACACACTTACAGGTCAGGAAATATTCATCTATAGTTTTACAAGTTCAGGAGCAGAAGTGTAGTTTTTGCTGAAACATCTGCCACCTGGAGAGAAAGAACTCATGATAATTAATTTACCTCCCTGGATGTTATTAAAGATTACTTTTGGCACTCACTCTGCACTCGGATTTGATGGAAGGAAGAACATGTCTGTAATTCTACAGTTGGAATTGTGGTTCATGATGACTGAAGACCTCTTGGTTTTGAGTGCTCAATGACTTGGAAGTGGTGAATGAGCAAGAACACCTTTTCTCCATTGCTTTTGTTGTCTCATTCCTTAGAAAGAATATATTAGAATATATCAAGTTTTTATAAACTTGATTAATATGCCCTCTTTCCCCTTCAGTGAGTAAGTGAAATGTGTGCTTATAAGGAAGCAGTCTGAATATCTCTTACCTGTTGCCCCGGCATCAACATATAAGGAATGTTCATTTCTTCTGGTATTTTGATTCACGATGTTCTCAACATTTAGATTTTGAACTAAAATGGAGATAATTTTATTTCTGTCTCCTTTTGCTGCCTGGGCACCACCACTGGCCATGGCTAGGCTAGTCTCCTGAAGATAGTTTCATGTGTTCCAAATAGATCATCCTGACTGCTTGGTTGCCTGAGCACACAGAAAGGAAAACAACATTCCACAAACCCCAAATGCTTTCCTTTCCCATATTTTAAAATACACTAAAATATAAGACAGTGCTCATTTTTCCCCACCCAAAAGTCATAACATATATGTTTTTATACACAAATGTTTTTATATATGTATATTATTTCCACCAATCTGCATAATAGTGGGATTCTAGGTCTGTATTTCTTATGCTTCCCAAGCTTGTATTGTAGAATCTTGGAATTATACAATGGCCTGGGTTGGAAGAAAATTTAAGATTATCTAGTCCCAACACCCCCATCATGGGCAGGGACACCTTTCACTAGACCAGGTTCCTCAAAGCTTCATCCAACCTGGCCTTGAACAATTCCAGGAATGGAGCATCCACAATTTCTCTGGGCAACCTATTCCAGTGCTTTACCATTCTCACAGCAATGAATTTTTTCTTAATATCTAATCCAAATCTATTCTCTTTCAGTTTGAAACCATTCCCCCTTGTCCTGTCACTATATGCCCTTGTAAGAAGTCCCTCTCCATCTTTCTTGTAGGCTCTCTTAAGGTACTGAAATCTCTCCTTATAATTTATGTATCCCAGAAACAGGGTGATACTTGAATGCCAAAAGTGTCAAATGAGCTTCTAGAACTCAGTGGTCTGAGCAAAAAGGACACATATTTAAGACACTGAACACTACATGGAACACATGTTTAAAACATAGATTTCTTAGAGACCAGAATATTTTATGTTTAGGATTTTTTGATTAAAATCTCCTTCAGACTGTTTACAAGATGTCTTCCTAAATGCAATGAAGTCAGAGAGAGTGGATAATGAAGACCAGAGACACACAGCTTTTCTCTATGTTGACAAAATGTTAAGCTAAAGCTAATTTCATTCCCAATAGCATAGTGTCTCTGTTCATGAAAACACCTTAATCATTTGGCATTTTTGTATTTCCTCATAAAATAAAGATCCTTTCAAAATTCAAATTACTTATGTTTGAAAGATTTTCGTAGCCCAGCTCGGATATATTGACATTGATGATTTATAAAATATTAAGCATAGAGTAATAAAATGATGTAACATCTTGCAGTCTGGGGCTTTCTTGTGGGGCATTATTTTAAAATGTGTATAAACACAGTAAAATCTTAACAGTACTTAGAAGGAAATTATTGTGACAATTTTAAAATATATTTCAATTTTAATATTTATGGAATATGCATTTACTCCATAAAAATAAGTCTCTAGGAAAAGCAGTGTGGTGCAGTGGCCAGGATGCAGACCTATGAGTCAGAAGTTTGCATTCTATTTCTGGACGTGCCAGAAGGCTTTTCCTATAATTATCAGCATCTATATTTGTCTCTTTTCTCACTCTCTTTTGTCATATATTTGGAAACTCACAAGAAAGATGACAGATTATTTTAGAGAGAGGGTGTCACCATCCATTTTGGGTTGTATGCTGACACATGGAGAAAGTAGTACAAGTTGCCTCAGCACTTTCAAATTTTGGATATTGTTCCTTTTTGAATCCTGTTCATTCAACTCTATCCACACAGGATAACAGTATCAGTGAACAGACACCCAACACACTGTCTAGAGAGTCAATATTTAAAATTCCAAATTTTACTCATGAAGTTTTTCTACCACATCACCATTTTGGACAAAATCAATCAATTAATAAAGCAATCAGGCTTCAGAGGAGATTTTTCTTAAACCTGAGAGGCACATACTGGAATTTGGGTTTTCCTACAGGCTCCTGTACCTTCAGCAACTACTTTATGCCTTTAAAATTTCTAAGCCAGTAACTGATGGTGCAATATTTCAAGTGGGAATCAAAGGAAATCTTCTATGCATAAGTTTCATATTATAATAACTATGTTTTCAGCACCAGTTGAGAGAGAGAGAGAGAATTTTTTATCTCTTCTTTTACCAGGATAGAATGAACTGCTGAAAACTCCAGTGAATTCAATTAAATTCTATTAGGGATTTTTACAAAGTACTAATCATTCACCATAAAGGAAGTCATATGATTGTGATTTTTAAATGGGATATCTGGTGGCAGAGGAATAAAAATCAAAACATCAGCTAAAAGCAATAAACTGCATGGGGCTAAACTGAATAAAAAATAAAAATCTCTATGACATTACAACAATCAAATATCTTTCCAGTGATGCCAATGCAATGAGAACAACAATGTTATACCCACTGTTGCATGAAATAACACAATTTATTGAGGCAATTTGTCTTCAGTCTGTGTTGTATGAATAATATAACAATAGAAAGATGGGCATAGGCAGAATAACTTCAGTTATATTTTTGAAATTTCAAACATCTATATTAGGACAGAAGAATCAGAAAGGAATAATTTAAAGTGAGACATTCAAATAGCTTGGTTTACCTTTGGTACCCTAACCTTCATAAGCAGCACAATTTTCAAGATATTAGTAATGAAATCAAATTCAGTTCAATTGAGTGGAGCATGGAAAGGAAAACCAGAGCTAATTTACATAATCTTTCAGGATTTTACTTCTCTTAGTAACCAATTCACAAATATTCACACTAGAAATAGGCTTTCCAATGTAAAATGTTAGATTTACCACCTGTGTTCCACATGACTAGTTTTTCTTTTCATTTTTTAATTGTAATTTTGATGTGCAACTGGACCTGATGTCTGCCAACCAATTTAAAATTAACACATGCTCCATTTGTATTCAAGGTACTATTCAAATTGCTGGACCTAATTCTTCCACTAGAAATCCTTATTGATGCAATTATAATGATCTTGATTGATCCTGAATACTTTTCTTTCCTGAAAATGTATACATTTTTGTTGGTATTAGCCCATTTTATTCTTGTTTACAGTCTTTTGAAAAATGATTTTATTTCTCACTAATATAGCAACGCTATCCAAAAGCAGATTTCTGTTTCAGTCTATGTTTTCTTCCACACTCTGCGTCTGCTCTATTTTTCATTTTGCATATTGAAACAAGTTATCACTCTCTACCCACCTTCACAAAGATACCAAATTCTTGTTTGGACTTTTCCCTTTTAACTCCTGCAGTCAAAAGTACTCTAAACACACTGGATTCTTTAGTTGTCCCACTGTTCCCACTATCTTTTCTTCTGTTTTTCTGTTTCCAGGTATCAAGTGTAGTTCTTCAGTGGTAGATACTGAACATTTTCTGTGGAAGCCCACAGATAAAATATCTTCATAATCTTAGAGCTGAAGCTAAAAAGCAAAGAGCAAGAGTCAGACTTGTAGTAGGAACCTCCACGGATGCCAAGCCCCAGCTCTAAATTCCTGCTTTGTCAAGTATCTTCATCTTCCTTCCTGAAGGTACCCGGTACTTATAACAGTCTGAGTCAGTCTCTCCAGTCTTGTGTTCGTTCTCGATAGGCCCCAGGTTTTAGTTTCTGGACAGTTTTACACAGTCCATTCCATGATTGTGTCTGATCCATTGGGTCCTTTTTGGCCCATTCTGATTTAGTATTTGTAAGCTTAGAGTGCAGTTTTTATTCTTCATTCTTTTGGAGACATATCTGAGAAGGTCTCCTATTTCTCCTGCTGGTCTGCCTCTACTCAGCAATTGCTGCAGTAAGTGAGCAGGTAATATCTTCCAAAGAGATACTTGCCTTCTGGACCCATGTTTTACTGTTCTTTTTCTATTCACTGTCTTATGGATGAAAAAGCTTTAACTTACTTTACCTTTCATCACATAATCTGCTTCATTTTCTCATACTTAATAAAAAATGTCTATACTCTCATTAGCAATACTGACAACATAAGACACTGTCAACTTCCTACTGAACTGTATGAAAGCATTTTATGGAATTATTATAACCATTCAGTGAAACTCCGTGGCACCAAGCATGGATCTGAATTTCTTTCTATGGCTTTTGAAGGTTTGTTTTTAAAAAAATGTTAGCACAGCTTTTATAAGGGCAATTCACTGTGGGTACCCCAGACATCGGAAAGTTTAAAACCATATGCTTTAGCAAAACATCAGGGAAACTCTTAACAAATCATATTGTGGTCCATTATTTGTCACTACCTCCCTTGGTATGCCATATTTAGCAGATATTGATTTTACATGTGAGAATTGCAACAGCGCAGAAGCAGCACTCAGAGTGCTATTTCTGGGTAAAGAAAAACATAATTTCAAAACAAAGTGTAATATTTTCCAGTGTAAGCAAATAATGAATGCCAGCCTTTTACACAGATGTGAAGTTTTCTTTGATATGCCTGAATTAAAAGCAGAGTACCCAGCTTCAATGTCCCCCTCTCTTGAGTCATTTATTGTTACATACTGTAAAGTTTTTAACTGTTCCACAGTACTTCAACTTGTTTTCTTTATGGCAGTTTTTTGTTTCCTGGGTAATTTAGCTTTTCAGGTGAGTGTCTCATACTTCTCCCTCTCTTTTTTTCTTTTGAATGCCACTTTTCTCAGTCTCCTACAGTGTAAATTTTTTCAAGAAAACAATATATGTGAATGTAAATTGTTATCATAAAAAGGATTTTAGTGTAGACATGCCGATTCTCTGAAAATAACCCATGCTAAAATTTGCATTTGGCAGTGCAAGAGTTAAGAAGACTATTTCTATGTTTATAGCAGAATTTAAAATTTATATTTAAAAAAAAATATTTGCAGCAAGGGATGAATTAACATTTAAAGGTAATTACTTAGTTGTATTTTAAAGTAACCTTGCTAATGAATAGATGCCACAATAAATTGCATTTATTTTAAAAAGGAGTCAAACTACTCTTCATAGGGGCATAATGAATGTCTTTAATGACAGGTCATATAACATGTGCATTCACAGATGAATATTCATGCTGCAAGTGCTCACAGACACTGCTAATATTTTACTTATTTTATGAGGGAGCAAAATAATCATGTACCACATCTAGTGAACAATCAAAGAGCAAGTAGATCAGAGACAACTTGGGATGAAACTTTTTCAGATAAATCATTTGTTAAACAATTACAGCTAATGAGCATATTCATAAAAATCAGTCTATTCATTGATAATACATCAATTGACTAAAAGTCTCTGTTTGATGGCTACATTATTTGCTATGAATAGATCATCCATCTTCAACTGTAAAGATTAATTTTTTCTTTTAAAGTGTGAACAAATATGGCTGAAATTATCTCTGAAATTTGGAAAAAGTGAGTTGTCTTCCTTTTTGTGCCAACAGGTTTCCTACTTGACTTTGAACAAACCCTTTATAGTCAGTGTGCTGTATTGCTTCAGAGTGGCAAAGATTTCTCCATTATTTTGACACCATTTGTAGTTTTAGAGGAGTCCAGAGGAGTATGATATCCTGGCTGTGCACGGAGGTGGGCTGAGTTTCTTTCAGAAGAAAACTCATTTTGAGCATAGCCACTGCCAACTGCTTGTCACTGCAGCAGACTGGGCATATCCCAGCCCTGTACCCTTGCTTGGAGAGCCAGCTGACATGCTAGATTACAAATCAGTAGGTAAGCAGGGTTGGTTTGTGTTCTGGCCCCAAATTAAAATGTGTGTGTCCTCAAATCCTGGGGCGGGGGACCTGCAGTATCAGAAATGGAAGAATTCATGCTAGGAATGGGCCTCTGAAGAAAATGAATAAGCTAGCCAAAGTGCCTTAAAAACTGAAGCTTTTACTTTGCTGTAAAATGGATTCCTTGTCTTTTTTCCCTTAATCATCTTCTTCTTCCCAAAACCCTCTGAGAAAACTCTTATCTCTAGCTAAGCTTTCAGGAATTCATCCTTGAAGAACTCTGTATAAGTTCTCCTATTGGCCCTTAGTTAACCCTTTCCCATTGGTTGTTATCCCTAGATTCTTCTTGGTAGTAGATAGAATCCCCCTAAAACCTTTAAATACCTTTGCCCATGTTAATAAACTCTCTCTCTGCTTCCTCTCCTGTGGTCGCCATGTGGCTCTTTCTGGGGCATCTCGGGGACTGCGTGAGGGAGGGCAAAGGGGAGAGCATCACCCACCAGCTGTTGCAAAATCCTACCTTCAGCTGTAAGATGCATCATGTTGCCCTAAACTCACTTTTTGAAACCAAGATCTTGCCCTCAGTTTCACCTGGCTTCTGTTGTGTCAGCTGGAGAGCCAGCCTGAGTTGGAGCTGAAAGCCACATCTTTCCCACTTGCGTTACTGCTAGCCTGACTGCCACTTGCATTGCAACACTCCTGCAAGCCATTCCTTTGCACAGAAAAATAGTGGTGGACGGGGTATAGCTAACTTGTTTGAAGCCCTAGAACCATTTTACTTAAGGGCAGGACTTAATAACAGGCAGGACTAGCAAGAGAACAGGCCATCTGGGCAGACACATAGCCTTGGATGGAAAATTGTGAGTTTAGGAGCAATTAAATGATTGAATTCTCTGTCCTTGGGAGCAGGATTCTCTTTCCTCCTGTGTGAAAACGATTGCCAGCTGGGGGTCACTCCCTTTTTCAGATCCTACTGCAGTCTGGTTTGCAGATGTGCTGAATATTTACTGTTGCAGGTGAATCACTGATTGTTGATTTTGAACATCTGCAGAACTAGCTAATAGATACCAGCCTCAATAAAGAGGATGGGATGTTTAGTACAGAGTCAAAGGCAGGAAGTGTAAAGGAGGTAAGAGTTCAGAACTAGAAATAAGCTCATCTAAACTGGACAGGGCACTTGAGCCACTGTGGTTGGATACACCACGTGTTACACAATGCAGGCAGAACTGACACACAAGTGTGAAAGGTTCATAACAAGGACTTTGAACAGAGCTATGATGTTGTGGGTTTGAACTGTACGACAAAATGACAACAAGCACAATAAAATCATTGCAATAAGTGTGTGGCGGGGGGATGGGCATTATAACAGGTCCCACGTGTTTGGCCTCCTAGGCATGCTATGTCTTTGCAGAAATGTTTGTGGGGAGAAACACTAAATGCATAAAGTAAGTACAAATGTGATAAAATATTACTTGATTCTGCTGAAGATGTCTCACACTATACTGTCTTCACACCTTTCTTTGTTAGGGAATTGATTTTACAGATTAGACACACTGCATTTTCTTTGTCTTTTCTTTAGCCTGATGTCATGTAGGAAACTATTAGTTGAACTGTAGAAGATGCAATTTTTATAGAAGAATTGTAAGATTAGTAAGGAAAAAAATAGAGGAAGCTCTAGAATGTGCTGAAAGAGCATCTATTTGCTGTAGAGTGATTACTTCTCAAAGATCAGTCTTGAGACAGAACTCATTAAATATTTTTATTAATGACCTTGACACCAAAAATGGCAGTGTGCTAAATGTGATAGCAAGCAGTTGTGAGGTGCTGACAATATTCAGGAAGAGTTAGGATATCATTAAGGGTACTCTTCAAAATATCACTGACAACTGAAGTGGTACAAATAGGGTTCAGTACAGTAGCTGGAAGTGGGTCTAGGGATGAATAACACAAATTTCATCGATAAATTTGGAACTTGTCAGCTCTTAAAAATTGATGACAATAAAGCAACAGGGAGTCTAAGTCTATTATGTGAATATATGAGACATCAGTCTGACATACATAGCCTTAAAAATATATGTGAAAGCTTAAGATGTAGCATCTCCAGTACAGAAAGGAAAGTATTAGTGCTAATGTCTAAGACCAAGTCTGCAATATTTTGTTCTATTCTGCATTGTTATGCTAAATGAAGATGAATCCAGACACTGACAGGTGAAGAGCAGGAGAATTAAAATGAGTGGGTAATGGAAAACTTTACCTAGAGGAGAAAGATTAGAAGAACAGAATTAATTTAGTTTAGAGCATATCTTATTTAGTTTAGTAAAAATAAAAAAGAGGACATGCTTGCTGTTTGTAAGTGAATCAGCCATCATGGAGTGTGAACAATATTGGCTCAAGGGGAAAGCAGGTAAACATAAGCTGTATCTGGTTAGGTTTGTTGTGGAAGTTAAGGGAGATGTGGAACATGCAATATTTGATCTTTGAAGTTTGTTTGGTTTTAGGAAGCAGTTTCCTACAAAGAAAGAAAGTCATCTGGGCTGAAAGATCCCATCCCTTTGTTTCTGTGGAAAGACACTAGATATACAATCCTGCAGGACGTCTAGTCTGGAACTGGGCATCAAGATAAAGTCTGGAAAGGCAAGGACTTGTCACAAGATTTAGAAGGGATATTGCTGTGAGGTACTGGCAAAGCTAAATAATGAAATATGGTACCTGTATAGAGGTAACAACATATGGGGGGGTCAGATCTTGGAATTCTGGAGAAAAAGCTGAGATGAGGTTGAGGAGATTGTATGCAATGAAGATGTTGATAAGCAACCTGAAGAAAGAAAAGGACTGTGAACAAGGAGCAAGAAGTGTGAATGAAACAGGGAGCAAGACAAACAGACTTTGGCCTACATGGAACAGTTCTCAGAGCCCAGACAGGAACCTGTGTTTCCTGAATCCTACCATTCCTCTGTTGATGCAAAATATCTGTGAAACCTCATATCACTTCATGCTGGTCTACAGTCATACATCTAACACTCCCTTAAACCCAGAGGTCTGGCCAGCAGTCCTCATTATCCTGCCCCAACTGTGAACACGACAACTATTACTACAATGCTTATGATTATAAAAAAGATTTATCTGGGTGATACTAAAAACCAAAGAAAGCCAACAGGAGGCTTACATTAAAAACTGACACTAGAATCGTTATTTTAGTTGCTCTTAAGCCAGGATTTTCAGAAAAAAATCCTAGAGATTGGAGAAAATCTGATATAAGAAAAATAACTCTCAGTTAATTCTGGTGTAATTAATGAATTGTGGAAAATATCTGTTTGTTCTTAATTGTAACTATATTAGTTTAGGATAAAATATTTCCTTCAATGCTAAAAGAGTTGGGCATTCTGTTCCTATTTTGTTTTCAAAGCAAAAACACCACTAAAATGATCTAGCTGTTAGTTGCACTATTTAATGTTTAGATTTCTTGAGCACTGCAATGTGTCCTGAGTTTGGGGCTCAAAACCAATTTTAATTTCAAAAAAGCACACTCTTTTCATGGGGCAGTTAAGTTCAACAGACTACCTAAAATGAGTGAAGTCTGGCAAAGAGGAAGGTTACCTGCAATTTAGTTCAGGATTGTGTTCAGAAAACACAAACCTGCTGCCGTATAAAATGGCTGAGATTAAAATATAAAAACCAAATCATTGGATCAACAAAAAGCTGCTGTAAAAAATCTGAACATTCAGTTCTTACCGCATTTTTATTCAGTGCTTTAAAAACATTTGAGATGTGTAAGGTTTTATTTTTTTCCATAGGGCAGGCAATATCAGCAGGTTGGTAAATCTTCCTAAATTCCAGCATGACTATAAATAGCCACAAGAGAATTACTGAATATATCCAGTCAAATGATGACAGTTTATCATATGTCAGCATCTACCTTCCTTACACTTTTCCATCTTATAAAGACATGCAGAGGCTTTAGCTAGGTAAAAACTGACAAATTACTTGGTGGGCACTTGTCCTTCACCCAGCAAGGCAATTTGTGCTGTTAGCAGGCAGAAAGAAATTAACGGTTTTGATATCTAAAGAAATTCTAACATTTGTGCTCAGGCAGACCAGGTTCTGATATTAAGAATCAACTTTATGCATTAATTTTCCTTTGAAGTTATTTAATCCCTTTTATAATCTGACTAGGACTTGACATCTTGCATAGAGGGTATATTTTAAAATAATTTTATTTTACTTCTATTTCTATCTTTGCACTGTTGCCTTCCATTTTAGTAATCTTCACATACTTATGTGAGACAGTTTTAATTTTTCTAAATTATTACCTGGAGCAGAATGAGAATATCTAGTTGTCCCCATTTTTCATAAAATATGGTCTGATGTCCTTTTTTTCTTCAAACTTATTTTCATTTTTGAGAGAGACACTATATTGATACTGCTTAACAGATGTCACACCCTACACTTGTGTTTCTCCTGGATAGTTACTCTCATGCTGTCTTGCTAAAATGTGTTTTTCAGTCTTTGATTAAAGGAAAATAAAACTCAAAGGATCAGAGGGCAAATCAAAACCATTGCTGCTTTTATGCCCACTAAAGGTAGAGATGCAACAGATCTGTCATCAGGGTTAGCACAGAAAGGAGTAAATTATGCTTGTAAGTGTGATACTAAAGGATCACAGAATACCATAGGGTGCCCAGGGCAGTGCTTATTCCTGATGATTGTTACCAAAGGTGGGATATCACTGAGTGTAAGTGATGTACTATGAGTGGCACAAGCAGAGCTTGAGGCACACTCTTGCAGATATGTCAAGGAATTTATTAAATAAGGTCCTAAATATAAAGAGGAGGGAGGAGAAAGGGTTAAGAAACCACAGAGACATCTGATCTGTTTTTCTTTTGGAATTTATCTTTCATGCTTCATGTCAAGAATGAGGATAAGAAATAGAGATGCAATTGCATGGCAAGTAGATATGCACATGTGAGCTCTGCTTCAGGGCCTGCAGGTAATAGCAGTAACAATATATTATAAAGAGTTTCTCTCTGGGTTGGCAAGGTAAATATAAACTTGCAATACTTGGACTTGCACTTTGCTTGTTAGCCCATATCTTCATTAGTGTGGCCTGTGCTAACCAGATAGGATCAGTTTAGTTGCTTTCAGCCTGAAAGCTGAATAAGAAATTGAGGAAGCTTTTTTCAAGTAGCTTTCCCTGCTCTTCCCTGCACTGCTCGAAGTATTTATGCCTTCCTACTAAATTCATATAGCTTGGCAATGCTGTGTAATACAATGTTGCTTGAGTTTTTCCTTCTCCTTATTTTGTATTTTTATGGAGATAATATTCAGTAGCTTAAGATTGGGACATGTATATCATTGACATCACCAAGAGGCAAGATGACTTCCTAAAATTTCTTATTTCTGGCACTGGGTTGTGCTGTTTTAAACCACATCCTCCTTCCACAAGTAGATGATTAAAAATAAGAGGTACTCCTTGTGCATTTAGGTCATGAGATTCAGCATAAGTAGTTACAGACATTGCCAAAGGCACAGAAAATTGGATGAGAAGGGCATCTGGGGAATTGTCTTCTACTCACTGTCTGTGTCTGGTGTTTAGTGATTTGCTACAGCCATTTCTTGTTTTGCATTAAAATTCAGGGCAAAAAACCACCATGCCAGTAGCATTCCCAACTGTGGCCTAGGACATCTGACCACTGTTTTATGAAATAGGTGACATGCCCTCTTCCTTGGTGCATTCTGTTGCTCAGTTGCACTAAGTTATTCAGTGTTACAAAAACAATAAGAGAAAGCATTAAAAAATTCCTGTGTATGTGTTGAAGTCTCAGTATACAGATTTTTATTCTAACAAGGTCATTATTGGCAAAAACTTCAATTCTAGCAATATTTATTTCTCAGTTAAAAAAATCTGATGTTCAGTTCAACAGGTGCCAATTTCTGTGTAGTAATTAGGCACATCAGCTGGTGAAATCCAATACTTCAGAAGACAAAGCATTATAAAGACATCAACAACAATCATGTTTTGTGTTATCATTCCCACTGCCTAATTTTTCGACAGCAAAGGCTTTAACAAAACCTTTTGAAAAATTAATCGCTACTTCTATTCTGCACATAGACAGAATGAGTTTGGGAAAATTAAACCCTGAGAGTCTCTCACTATTTAAAGAATGATTGCTGAAAAGCATGGGATGGAATAGGTAGTCATGTCAAGGGAATACACTTATCACTATTACTCTCTTTGTAATTACATGTGGTATGGAAATGCAATTAAGCATTTGAAGTTCTGCTTATTTTTGTCAAAATTATTTTGTTTTTACAAAAAAAAGTAAATATGAACCCCATTCTTGGATTCAAAATATAAATTTCAGTGCAATGAAGAGTGTTGGAGGGTGGTGATATTGAATGTGTATTTTTACTTCAATTTCTTTTTAATGGTGTCATTTTCTTGCTTTTAATATTGATCTACATTTTTATGTGAACTAATTTGAACCTATCTTGTTTATATTGTATCAGAGAAAAATGTGCAACTTTAATAACCTTAGAGATGTTGAGGCCTGTATCAAGTTGGAGATTAGACTCCAAATTTAGAAGAGATGACTTGACTTTTCTATGGGAATAAACAGGGATGTGTTAGACAAAACAGAGCATCACATGCATCTGGCTGTTTAACACAGTGATATTGTAAAAAGACAAAAGCTTTCAATAACTCAGTTGCTCTCAAGGCTTCTTATCTACAGGAGCAAACTATTTAGTGCATGCCATGAACCATAAAAAGCTGGAGACAGTAGGATTAATATACCTATAGAAAATAAGCTCTACCAACATGTTCTAATATAAATCCCAGAGATTCACCTGCACTCACTCTGCAACACACATCACCAGACTTGCACTGGAGTGGGACAGCCTCTTACTGTGGCTATCAGTAAAATGTGATCAATGGCTGTTTTTTAGTAGTCAAGGATCTGTTTCACTGGCCATCCAACACACATGTCCAGGTCTGACTGGAGGATGCAACAGTCATTCAGGAAGTTAGTGACAGAGATGGAGGGACTCTTCCCTTCTTCCTTCTGCATTTATCAAATCTCCTCTTGTGAAGTTCTGAAAAGAAATAGAGCAAGGAGAGACAGGTGAGCTCCCAGACATACATGCCTTATAGAACTCAACTTTGTCTGAAAGGACTGGATCCTAAGCACCTGCCTCAAGACATCTTCAGGGTGTGAAAGCCTTTAGAGCATGTAGCTTGCCCCTTGGCCAGGTAAAAGATGTACTTGAGAAAAAAAAAAAAAATACAATCTCATTTCCATCTATGCCCTCTAAGAAAGGAATGCACAAAGCTAATTTCTGGTGTTTCAATCTTGGAAATAGCTTTTCAGTCCTAAGCTCAAAACAGACAGCAGATATTCTAAAATATGAGGCTCCCTACAAGATTTCACCTTTTTTTTCTATGTAGCTGGTAAGCTTTGTCTGATGCTATGTTTATAAACTAAACTACTGAGGCTCATGCAGGTAACTTAGTAACCTGAAGAGCTCATTGAATGACTGTATGAATGAATGAACAGTGGTAAAAATGTGGTGGTAGAATAGCTTGGTAAATTCAGCTCAACACTTCAACTCTATTTCTTGCTAGGCTGAATGCTTTTGAGAAAACTACACAACAAGCCAGTGCTGGATTAGGCATCTTTGGCTGAGGATTCCTGCACCTTGAGAAGGTTGTCATTCTCTGAGGTGAAAGGGCCTGCTATAAGAAAAAAATAAATACAGATCCAGAGTGAGTCAAGCAGAACCGGTGTAGTTGCAGCACCATGAAGTATTTCCCAGTTCCAGCTGTTAATAGTAGTCTCCTGTGTTCACATAGTACAGTTACTGTGTTTGGTTCATTCTCTGACAAACTGTGTTGTCACCTTTCCATGGAAAACCATGGGGAGGGTGTTATGGTCCCGGCAGAGTCTCAAGACTTTCTACCAGCTGTCACTTCCAAGAACACAATAATTCATGCCCAATTAATTCAAGAGGAGTGTCTGCTCATTTATTTTTTATTAGTAAATTTTACCACAATTTTAATTTAAGTTGTGCTCCAGGCCAGATCCTACAAACTTTTACCTTGTTTTGATGGAAGTTTACCAGAGAGCTTTTTAAGACTGCTGGAGCAATGCTTGGGTCTGGATCAGAGTCTAATTTAGTGCTGAATCACAGGTGTCTACGGATGTCTGCTTTTGTCTCACATATTTGAGTTTTACTAGCTTGCTTTAATTTATGCAAAAGTTTAAAAAAAAATAGCAGACAGACATAGCACAAGCATGCTGGCTTGGTTGCATCTCAGCACAAAATCTGGAATGATGCTATCTTTCTGACTATCTATCTTTCTACAAAAGGACACAGCATACAGTTCAGGATGATAGTGTGCTGCAATTTATTGCTGAAGTGGAAATAACACTGGAAGTTCAACAGCTAATTTAGCTCTCTACCATTTAGGAGTAATACAAGGTTCTTGACACCTTTTTTCTGTGAAATTAATGTAACATCTACAAAGTGTTTGGGCAAAATGATGGCCATCCCGACTGGAGAAAACATGTAAATGACAAATGTTACTTAGATGAATCATCCCTTATCAAGGTGAGCTCTTAGGTGTCATGCTGAGGCTTTGCACTGTGCTGGGCACCAGGGTCAGGTCTGAGCTCCAGGAAGCAATGCAATATGAACAGCAGCAGAAATATTCTTCCTTTTGGCATTAGGATTTGTGGCCTAGAATGTGAAAAAGTCCAGTTACTTTTCCAGTCTAATCCTAAAGCAGAGCATCAGCAAGGCTTTCAAAAGTCCCACTAAACTTAAGCCAATAGGAAGCATAGCTAAAAAAACCTCAGTCCTTATTTATAGCTTCATATGTCTTACTGAATGAAGTAAAAGCCACTTCAAGTATAAGCAATCACATTCAGAATTACTGAAATACAGAATCAACACTGGTAACATACCTTCAAAGTAAACTTTAATAAGCATAGAAATTTCAGGATAAACATCAGAGCAGGGCTGAGCTTTGCTTCACTCTGAAAAGTCATCCATCTAATGGCCGTGTCTCTGAATCAGATATTTTAATCCTCTTAGAAGACTTAAAATGATCCAGTCTGAGGGTTACTCTGCCATTTCTATATTTAACTAATAGCAACATATTGACAGAAAAGTCACACTGTTCACAAAAGTCTGATCATGAAATCTCTTAATGAGAGAAATTTGTCCATTTTACTGGCAACCAAGGAAAGACTTTTAAGGTTTAGGTTAAGACTTTTGAAGATGGATGATAGTTTTCCTTACTTTTGAAAAATCTGAGTGATTTGATATATATGTAAAAGAAGAAAATATAAACCTGCATGGACTTCTCATTCGGATATGCTTGACAAAGCAGGCTCCTACTTTCATAAGCTTTCTAATTTCACTGGTATTAACATGGAAGTCACAAATGCAGTGACAAATACAGAATAATTACTATGGCAGCCAATTCCATGATCGTCACACTTTGGCCCCAGGGTCAAGTGATAATTACTACACACAGGCATGTTATGTTGCTCAGACTAATGGATTTTACTCAAATACCTGTGCACCCTTCGTCATGTCCACATTGCTTGTGAACATTTACATGTGCTTTTTTTTTTTGCCAGAATAAATACACGACAAGTAGGACAGATTCAACCTGCAATGCACAGTCAGCCTTGCAACTAAAATTTTTCTTCAGTCACTGGTGTAATAGAACAACGTACTCTTGAGTAAGGTTTTGCTGGTTATACTGTCACCATGCAGACTTTACTACCACTTAAAATAGCAGTGTATGCCAGACTCCTGACCTACGAACCAGGACAGCAGTCCTTTGATTTTGCACCATTGATACAGTAATGTCATACTGTTATTTTTAAACACTTGGAACATACCATGCCATTCAATCTGGTATTTGCAAATCTCGCCTAGGAGATTTCTTTTCTTCTGCTGCTCCACTGGAGCAGTTCATGCTGCTTTTTCCTGTCTTTATCTCAGCACTAGCATTTGAGATATAATCAGGAAAAATGTGGTTTTGTTTAAAAATGGACTTGATTTCTAGATATTTTTAAGTGTGATCATTAACAATTATTAGAAATAACAAGTATCTTTACTGATATAAAAAATAAGGTCAACTAAGCTTAAAGGAAACCAATTTTCACCTCTTTAAGAGAGTACCATCTTAGCAATGGAAAGAGTATTGCATACAGATAAAAAGGTGTAGCTTTTTTATGTCCCTCACTGAAGCCTGAAGACGCTGCAGAGATATTACATATCAATCTTTGAAAATAAAGTGCATGATCATTCAAATACAGTACCACAATGCATTCACATTATTTGAATTATATACTCACACAATTTCTGACCACAGATTCACAGCCAGATCTGGTTAAGCTGATTTGTAATGACTTTACCCACAGAATTGTAATATACAGCCCCCCCTTTCCCTTCAGTTAAAGAAGTCAAATAACCCCAACAACTAAAACTATTGTATGACTGCTAGGGATGTTCAGTAAACCTGACAGCAGCCCTGTCTCTCGTATGTGTGGCACACTGAGCATGGTTTCCTAACATGGCATCCTCAGATGCACTGAATCATCTCTGAACCTGTGGGTGAAGATGATAGTGATGACAGTGCTCCTGAAAACATTTCTAATTCCCACTCAGTGAACAAAGCTCCTTGTCTTGTTTGGCATGCACTAAGTGAGGTTATGGTGAACCTCAGGGGAAGGAGGCTCTGGAAGGCTGACATCTTCAGCAAAAATGCATGTTTTTCTTCCCATCTCAGAAAGGTTTTGAAGCCACTGTACCTTCTGGCCTTAGGTGACAGAATGACTCTCTTGCTTATGCAGGTTAGTGCTCCTGCTGAAAGAACGGCCTCTCTTTTGCATTGATCTATGCTCCTGTTTGGGTCTGTGAAGAGGATTTATCAGGCAAAAAGTCCAACAAGACATTTTTTTCTTGATCTGTACCCACCACCATACCACCACCCTCATTTGCGATGCTGGGGAGGCATGTCATAGCACGTGTTGTACAGCAGCTCTTCAGGGACTGCATGCACCTTGCAGGAGGTGAAGATAGGATATCTGATGTGATGGGGCAGATAAGTGTCTTAGGAGAGGGAGAGATGAACTACAGAGAGAGACCTTGTTACCAACCTATAGTCCTCTCAAATACATCCCTTCTCATGAAATGGGTAGCAGGTCTCGTTAGAAGTAGCCTTATACCACAGTATGGTTGATCTTTTTTCCACTCTCTTGGTGAGGATGGCAAGTCCTATGCAGTGGCCATTTCTGCAGCAGCAGTTCTTTCCATTCTCCTGTCTTCTTGAATTTCTGGTGATGCTTCTGCCTGCTGGGCTTGAGAACGGCTCTGTCTGATGCAGCAGTCCCAGCAGAGGCAGTTCTGTGCTTTAAGGCATTCTTGTCAACAATATCATGGGGCTACTTGGCTCCCTACAGACAAAAAGACTACAGTTTGAAAATCACCATTGTAGGTTTTAATACTGCACTCATGCCACTTGCAAACATGGGACTTGTAAATGAACCACTGAAGTACAGAAAACCTCCAGGGATTGAAGAAATATAGGCAGGAACTGCTGCAATAAAAAAAAAAAAATATCACATAATCTGTCATTTTACAGTTTCTACTGTTTTTGTGACATGGCACAAGACTTACTTTGAAAATGTGTCCCTATTTTTCTATAGACAAACAAGCCTCAGCCCTTACAGGCTTTTTGGAACAGAGCTTTCCAATGAGAATTTTGGAATATGAACCTCTGACATCAGCTTCACCTCAGCTATGTGTGACTCAGTTGTGAATCTTAAAGGGTCATGTCTCTTTTTAGACATCTTACCAATAAAACAGTTGAACTCTATGAAAAATGCTGCAGAATTGAGATTTAGGCCTTGCATGGCTCTACCATGACAGTAGCTTCAGTATCCATCAATGCGTTAACAATGGATACCCAAATAAACTTGATATACAGATGTGCTCTGTTTGCTGAGACACTGAACAAAATATTCAGGTTTATAGCTCCTCTCACTAAAGTAGGGAACTTCTCACACTTGGTCGTATATTTAGTGCTGATGGAGGAATTACAGAGAACACTTAATGTAAACAGACTTATATGGCAGCAGTAATTAGGGTTCTTGAAGTATGTGTGGATGCTTAGTGTTCCATGGGAACTGCAGAAATGTAGGTTACTCCAGACAGAGTACTTTCTGATGTTCTCCACTATTTGAAAAAAAACACTGGATGACAGAACTCCCACTTAGCAAAGCAAAAGGGGTAAAGGACATTGTACTTAGACTCCCTTTAGAAAATATGACATTGGTACAAAATCTCTCACTGCTTGTGCTTTACCCACAGGGCTTAATTAGATTTGATGAAGGTTAATAACTAGGAATAGGTAAATCTCAACATTTACAACATCTAGATTTTATTGGAATGAGCACCTTTTGCTTCAGAGGCCACTTATTCTGGTCTTCTAAATAGGGTTTAATTGGGTGATCTGCTCCCAGGGCAAATGACCTAGTGACCCCTCTGCTCGGCTTTGATAGGGCTGTCTTCCAGGAGGCATCAAGAAATCCTTAACTACAATCTGCTGCTTTTTAGTTCTCAGGGCAAGTATTTCACTGCATTTCTGTGTCTGGTGAGAGTTTTCTCACACACCTAGAAGATTGTTATTGAGATGACAAGGGCGACTGTGTCCTTCTGCACCAGAATGACAAAATGTCTCTTTCCCTGAAAGAAGCTTTGCCTCTGAGCATTTTCAGGAGTGTTTTCTTTTCTAGTCAAATGGCTTTTAGTAAACTTGTTTTAATTAATTGCTTTCCTTGCACATATACCACAGAATGCCAGAGAGCAATTGGTGTCCGTACCTTCCATCCTGGACACTTAGCACTTTCATCCATAAAACACAAGCAACAGCTAATCCTCATAATGTTCTTGTAGGTAAAACATTAGAGCTAGGTAAATAACTCACTACCAATAGTTTAAAGAATTACTTGCTCTGATGTTTTGTTTTTGTTTTTTTTTCCCCTCCAGTCTCCAGCTCTCCACTGCACTCTGCAGAACATGTGGAACTGGGATCTCTGGTGCTATTTCTTAGGAGATATGGCACTATTTGATCCCTTGACCACAGATGGAAATTTTACCCATCAGAAATGAATACTGACAGTGGTTCTTGTTAAAGTTCTTTGGTAAACCTGCATCATCTTAAGCATACTGTTTTTTGGATCAGTTGAAGAACTGCACAATGTTCAGTTCAGACTTCCCACTTTCCCCTCCCACATAACAACCACCCTGCTCATGGCCCTGCATTCCCACCACTTGTCTTGGGCTGGCTCTGGTGATTGCCAGGCCTGTCTGTGAACTGCCATGGACCTCCTTGACAGTAGAAAGCAAATTCAGTGGCAATTCTAGCTAGCTAACTGCTTTGTTAGCATATTAAATTGACTCATGGAAAAAGAGTTAAGAGTGCCAGTGCTGACCCGAGGGAGAATGAGAGATCTGGGCAGTCAGGAGAAGCCAGGGAGTGAGGAAGGCAGGGCCAGCACCAGGCAAGAAGAAAAGGGCCCTTCTGAGTGTGTTTTCCAGTGATTTCTTATGTGTGGCAATGGGAACAAATGATGCTTTTCCATTGCTTCCTTTACATTGGCCAGGGTGAACAGTCTTAGTGTTGAAAAGAATCATGGAGAAAGGGAGAAATAAAGTAAGATTAAGAAAAAGAGAAGGGATTGCTATGATATTTGACCAACAGGTCTCTTATCTCCTTTGTCAGAAGCAGGAAATGTGTGTTGCACTTTTTTATTTATTTAAGGAAATATTAGCATCTACTATTTCCCATGATGAATCAATGCCCTCAAGCCTTTGCATTGCACCATCTCTGATAGTCCTCAGACAGAACATGGATGAATTGAAAAACAGATGGGACAGTCCAGAGCTGAAGAAAGAAGCTGAAGAAGAAAGTATTGAAGTGGATAATTTCCCAACAACTCCTCATCATGTTGTGAATATAATTGAAAATCCAAAATGTAGTTATGCATAATGTGAGGCCAAATAGCTATCATTCTATTGCTCTCTTTAGAGTTTTCCATGAAATTTTATTTACTTTTCTAGTTTATCAGCATAAATGCATGAGGAAAATAATTTTGTAAATCCTAGAGCAATTGCATGACAGAAAAAGTACTCAGTTAATTATATATTACTGGAAATATGTTGCTCTGGATTGATTGCCTTGTTTTGGAAAGCACTTGTTCATAAAATATTTGATGAACAATAACAATAGGAAGCAGGCAATCCAAAACCCAAGAGAAGAAATAAATCTGAAGGAAATAGAGTGAGGCAAATAAAGTACAGAAAAAGCAAAAGAGCTTTTGTCTCGAGGAAAAAATGGTGAATATTGTCAGTCAGTTGACCTTTAGTTAGATCACGTTCTTGAGGTTTTAATTATTTGATTCAGAAGTTGCTTAAAAATGCCCCTATGCATCTGAGTAATTCCACTGGGATGCCTTACATATTAAAGTTAAGCATGTATTTAAAAGGTTTGCTTTCTGAAAGATATAGTACATTGTACTGAGTAAAACTTCTGGTGTGATGCTAAAACAGACACATGTTTTGTGCCAGATGCAATTCTTAGAATTGTCGCATCTGGTCACATATATATCTTCTGGTTTTTGTCTGCATTAGCAACATCTGCAAGTTTTGCTCCTTTTAGCTGGGAGTGAATCCAGTACTCTATTTTGGGAATTACTTTCCTGCCAAAACACCCCTAGCAAACTACCTCTATTCATAACAGGAGAGTTCATAATCTGTTCTTCTAAACTTTTTCTTAATTATAAAGAGCTTAAAACTGTGAATGGTACTATTAAGTCTTTGAATCTCACTGTTTTTTAGCTAATTACTAACATTATTTCTATTTTGGGGGGGTATATTTTCATCTTTGGAATTCAATCAGATTTTCTCCTATAAAGCCAAGTTTCATCATTATTCTGTGCTAAAGGCTGAATTTTAAAGCATGCCAATACAGCTGGCATGACATTGGCCTTCCTAATTCAAGGACACAAAGGATTACCCTAAATGATAAGCAGAAAAGATCACATTTGTTCTATTAATCAAGCTTTTGGTGGGTTTTTTTTGTCAAATATGATTCATACTTGCCTCACAGCAAGGTTTCTGAGTAACTTGGTGCTTCCTGGAAGCCCTTTAGTTAGTAAGAGCTGAGCACTGAACCATGCAGTTTGTCACCTGCCACACTATTTACAGAGCCAATGGATGGGAACAAAATAGTGCAGAGCAGCAACTGTCAATAATTCACACAGTACTGACTGATGACATATAAGATATTGGCAGGACAAGTTCAGCAAATCCCATCATTTCAGTTCATAAGCAGTAACAGGTTCTTTCTCTCAGTTCTTGCTTCTTCAGGTATACACAAAAAAGAAAAGAAATAAAAAGAAAAGAAAATTTTGGAAACAAGAATGCACTGTGTTCCCTATAAAACTCAGAATTGTAATGGTTGGTGTGGCAGGCATGATGGAGGTCCTCCCTTCAGGAATAGAAAGAAATAATGGAGCTAGCTGTTCCTTGGGCACAGAAAGCAAAAAGTGTGACTTTCAACATACCTCTCTTACACTCTTTCACTCTCTCAACATTTTGAGTCTCTGATTGCCTAAGAAAAATAAGATTGTAATTTTATTTATCTTTTTTCCCAGTGTGAAGTAATGGCCCTTTAGCTTTTTGACTTGTTTTCACCAGCTCACAGAATCCTTGTCAAATTTCATTGAAATTCAGCAATAGATTAGAAATCAGGACACCAGCTTGTACCTACATGGGCAGAGTGAAGGAGGAAACAAGCCTCATTGCAATGAGTGTCGAGCTAACATTCTCCCACTCAGTGAGATGTTTCTGAAATTTTACTATAGGAGATGAAGGAGAACACTTCCAAAATCAACAGCAAACAGAAAGTGTCAACTAACGCAATTCTTTAGTTCATTAATTGAATATAATGAGTGGTGAGAATCAGGTGGTGAGAACACACAT
Organism: Margarornis squamiger; assembly: GCA_035222235.1. NCBI lineage: Eukaryota > Metazoa > Chordata > Aves > Passeriformes > Furnariidae > Margarornis > Margarornis squamiger. The sequence goes on along the minus strand of JAWWTY010000077.1, from coordinate 85,509,565 downwards.
GCCACCTCACAAAGAGAGTTTGTGCCATGTAGTGAGTGAGCATGGCTGAACACGGGTGAAGGCTACAGGCTCCATCCTCTAGGGCTGCCCACAAGGGATGTCTGAGTGGAGTACGGGTGCTGGAATTGTTTGGGGCTCTGTGCAAGACCACAGCCCCACATGTTCACACAAGACTTGTCCAACCTTACCCTCATTTTCTGACAGTCTTAGTTTAATAACGAATTTTAGATGATGCTTGAATGAATGATGCTTTATCCCGCAAAGTCCTGAGTGACTCCACTAAAGGTTTCCTTGTGTCTTTGATGAAAGATCCCTGGCTATGTAAAAAAATCTTTCTTGATTAATGAAGTCAGCTGCTGTTGCGATGATTTGGGTGGATTTATTTCCTCTTTTAAATTCAAATTACCCCCAAATAAGTTTTCAAGGCACTGCCTATAGATTAAAGGATAGGAGGAATGTGACACAGAATATTTCAGTAGAAGATTTTCCTCAGAAAACTAATCACTTGGGATTCTACTTCTGTTAAATGAGTTATCTGAACAGGCTCAGAAGTTTTAGATGCAGTGTATCTCTGACCCAAAAACTTACTGAACAGAGTCAACATTCCACAGAAGGACACCCTCAACAAGGGCACCCTTTGCCTCACAAGGAGTATTTGGGATCCGGGAAATCAGATTGCTTGCTCTCCGATGCCTTACTGATGGTCCAGCCTTTCTCCTGCCACCTCCGGGAGGCATTTTCTCATTTACACTCAGGGAACAGGGGAGGCTCAGCAGGACTCAGGGGGCTCATAGCTGGTTAGTGTGGCTGACTGCCCATCAGCAGCCCTCAGTTTCCCACTGACAGGCACCTGCTGGTGGGGGCGACTGCAGATGTAAGTGGGAGGGCTTTGCTGTGGCTGAGGGAATGCCTAAAACCAAGAAAGATCCTTGGAAGAAGTAACAAAAGTGTAGCAGCAGAGGAGTGGGGCAGGTACACATGTGCCACAGTGCCAAAGAAATGAAAGGAGAGAGGCTGGCAGCTAGAGATCTCAGAGTGAGAAGATCAGGCGGAGGAAGAGTAGAGAAGCTCTGCAAGCACCTGAAAAGGAGAAAGCAGGTTTAAAGGTTCACTTCTTCAGGGACTCGCATGTGCAAGTCTCAGGCTTATCCTGATTTTACATCTTTTGGAAAGTGAGAGCTATGAATGAATTGCTATATGATGCTCTTCTAGTACCCTGATTTAGTTTAAGGAGAGGTTTAAAAAGAGAAATCTCTTCTGGTGCTTTGATAGGAAATTGAGTAACTTGAGGATAAGGAAGGGCTGCTTTTAAAAATATATTTTAACAGGAAGGAGGCAGTAAATAATAGCATGTCCATAGGTACATAACAGAAACATTGACTACATTTTTGTATAGTTTCAAAAAGAGTGAATTTTCTTGTTTTGTAAAATTCTCTTCCACCAGTTTAAACACATTTTATGAACTAACTTTAGGGCTCTATGTAAATCTGCTTAGTATCTTGAGAAAGGAAAGGGTTATTAGTCTTCAAAAAGTGTCTTTGCTTAGAGCCAACTTTGGAATTTGTTTAAAATAGGAATTTTTAACAAGTGAATAGTATTCCCTCAGTTGCCCTTAAATTAGCTTTCTTTCATAGGTACTGGGCAGAGCCAGTACAATTTCACTCCTGGAAAAAGTTTTTACATCCTTGAAGAGATTTTAAACATGATCAACATAACATTAGTGAATCTGATGAGATTCAGCCCACACAGTTTGCTCCTCCAGAGCTGACAGAGCTTTTGCTAGCCCTTATATCCCAAACTAATCAAAATGAAAGACAGAATGAGCTCCCACAACTGAAGCAAACAAAGTCAAATACCAGACAATTTTAACAAAAATAATAATGTTTCAGTCGTTAGTGACCATAGTAATTCTGCTGAAATGAAATATGTTCAGTGAGCCAAGCACAAGGCATGTTTAATTCAATATTATTGCCAACTTTTTACCGGCTACAGAGAGCCCTATCTGCAGATCTTTAAATCTTACTAGTCTACTCCAGCCTCATGTAGGGGTTCTGTCACTTACATTATATTGCAAAGGTAAGCACTTTTAAATGGTGCCGCCTGTGTCAGGTTTCAGTGAAGCAGTCATTGTGAATCTGAATACACGTTATACTGATTCGGTGATTTAAATTTCGAGCCTATGGGTATGCTAATTCCTTTTATATTGTCACATGATTTAAAATGTTTGATTGTTTCATTTACTTAGTGAAATGGAAATAAATTAGCTTGATTTTGTGTAAGTTGGAACACCATTTTAATGGTTGCAGTCTTACAAGGCAGGCAAATTTAAAGCCTTTAGCTGTTCCCTTGTATCTTTGCCATTTGAGCCCACTTGTTTCCCAGTCTTGACAGTCTTTCTGGTAGGTCATGTAATGTTGGCTGTTGCGTAATGTTGCATTTTTCTTTTAGTTTTCCCCTAGTTAAAGCTGAAGTGCATGCAACAGGTAGAACCGTACCAGGTCATAGCTGATCTCTCTGCTTTCTTCAGGCCACTGCCAGCCTGATCACAAAAGCCATCATGAAGTGGGAAGGCACTTAGCCTTCCTATTAGCATCAGACGTGTAAAGTCCTGTGCAGAGCCTGACAGACTGGTTTATGCTATGTACTCTCAGCACTGACCTTAAACTTAAGCCAAATAGCTCCTTTGCATAAGGCATGTGCAAGATGCTTGGGTCTGATTCTGTATGAGATCCAGGTCCTTTTGTCCTTATTCTTTATCTCCTATGCCTGTGTGTGCTGGTTTTTGGCTGGGGTTTTGATTAATTTTTTCACAGTAACTAGTATGGGACTGTGTTTTGGATTTGTGCTGGACAGAGATGCTTTTCTTATCGCTGAGCAGGGCTTACAGATAGCTAAAGCCTTTTCTGCTCTTTATTCTCCCATGCTGGTGAAGAAGTTGGGAGTGCACGAAAAGCTGGGAGGAGATACAGCAAGGACAGCTGACCCCACCTGACCAAAGGGATGTCCCATACCATATGACATCGTGCTTAGTATATCAAGAT
>JAWWTY010000077.1:85478794-85506424 GCA_035222235.1 Margarornis squamiger | reverse complement strand
AGCTGACCCCACCTGACCAAAGGGATGTCCCATACCATATGACATCGTGCTTATTATATCAAGATGGAGGGGGGGGGGGGGGGAAGAAAGGAGAAGTGGGGACATGTTTGGAGTGATGGTGTTTGTCTTCCCAAGTAACTCTTATATGTGATGGAGCCCTGCTCTCCTGGGTATGGCTGGACATCTGCCTGCCCATGGGAAGCAGTGAGTGAATTCTTTGTTTTGCTTTGTGTACATGGCTTTTATTTTCCCTGTTAAACTGTATTTATCTCAATCCATGAGTTTTCTAGCTTTCACCCTTGCAATTGTCTGCCCAATCCCACTGATGGGGGAGTGAGTGAGTTTCTGCCTGGGGCTTGGAAGGCTGGGGTGAAACCATGACACCAAGCATTTCTATGCCTTTGTGAAGCTCTCATCCTTCACAATTCATACTAAACCAATGGAACTGCCATGGTTAGCCTATGTTCAGCTATCAATATCACTGTCCTAACCACTTTATACCCATATTAAAAACTTTACAATACTTTTCCAGTGTATCAGTGTCTTGTGCTATTCTTTGACATTTCATTTAGGTACCCGTTTCTGTTCAAGTTCTACAGTGGTGACAGCTGAGACATTTATATGTTTACTGTTTTAGCATTTAAAGAACACATCTTTTTTCTGTGTTACATCAACTTCACAAAGAAGTGTCAAATTAAATATCTTCTTTTCTATGCCCAGACTTGAGGAAATGGCCTGAGATTGTGTCAGGGGAGGTTTAGGTTAGATATCAGAGCAAGGTTTTTCATCCAGAGGGTGTTTGGGAACAGGCTCCCCAGGGAAGTGGTCACAGCACTAAGCCTGACAGAGTTCAAGAAACATTTGGATGATACTCTCAGACACATGGTGTGACTCTTGGGGATGGTCCTGTACAGGGCCAGACGTGGGAGTTCAATGATCTATGTGGGTCCCTTCCAACTCAACATACTCTGTGATTCTGTAACTCCTTTACCAGATCTTTAAAAGGCTATGAGTAATACATTCATCCTTACTGTCAAATATATGTGGACATGGCTAGTGACAGAGTTGTTTTGTCTAAGTGTTATATTTCAGAAAAACTAATTTTAGGGTGGTGTTGCATCTATTAGGGCTAGCATTTCCCTCTATACTAAAAGCCATAAACAGGTTATCATTAAATTGTTGAAGATTCGTCTGCTGGAGAGGAATTTTTTTCTCCTTTGTTTACAGTTGTAAGTATGATCCTTTATGAAGGCTAGGTCAGGTGCAGTCCCTTGGAGGGTAAAGCAGATGGTTCCTGTCTATCCAGCAGCTGGGCATATGTGGGTGGAAAAACCTTGCAAGACAGCTGAGTGTTGCATGTAGAAGAATTACAGCATAGAGCTGAGATCCTGTGGCTCAAGAGGAGCAGGCAAACAGTCTTCAGAGTCAGATGGAAAATACTTCCTAAGATCAGAGGGGATTAGTCAAGTTTGTGACAAGCTTAGAAAGTCACTGAGTTGACCAACTGAGGAAGTCATGCTTAGGAAATCTTTTTTTTATTTCTAATCTGTTTGAATTGGTCGTTTTGTGCTTTTTGATTTCAGTTTTTTGTTTTTGCTTCAAGGTTTAATAAAAAAATTGCTTTCTGAGTTTCAAAGTCTTTCAGTCTTCTTTGGGGATCTCATTAGAAAGAAAAGGTCTAGGCAGTACCATTGAAAAACTTTGGCTGACTCTGGCTTCTGTCACTGTTAGGTAGTTAAGAGACACTAAATATCTCCCTTGCTTATATGCTTCAAGACACTGATCATAATGACTTACTTCAGTGCAACAAAAGGCAGATTTGGGTGAAATTCAGTATTTGTACCATTTGCATAACTTAATGATACTACCTTACAAGGCCCATGTGAACTGAGCTGTATTCAAAAACCTGTGAGTAATGTGCTCTAGGGAAACCTGCTTATCAGGGAGATTGGAGTAAATGACCTCTAGTGGTCCCCTCCAACCTCCTCCATTCTGTAATTCTGTGAACAAGCAGTAATTACAGCAGCACTACTTTTGGACTATCTGGTCTGTTTGGGATTTGGAAGCTTCTGCAGTTGGTACCTCAAGAGGAATCTTAGTCAATAGTTTATGCTCCTATCTAGATCACTGGCCCTTTGGGGGGTGGTGGTAGCAAGCCTTCACTGTCTTCCCTAAGTGTGGGTAAACCTGATCCAGATGGGCATTGCCTAGATGTTACTTGTTGTGGCTTCAGACTGACAATTTGCCCCTGATTTGGTGCTTGCTCCTTGTCCTGGATCCTCCAGTATTGGTTTAATCTCCTGGTATTTGAGTGCTGGTCACTCCTTTGTCTTGCTTTTTGGTTTCAGCCACCATCAACTACTTATTTTCATGCAGACTGAAGTCTCTGCAAGGTGTCAGGATCTTGGGCATGGCACTCAGAGCTACACACTTCACAGGGCTGTGGGTGATAAGTAGATTTAAATAAAAATAAATAAATAATAAGAATAAATACATAGTAGAAATTTGTTGTATGTTTACAGTGAAACTTCCCCATCTGATCCATCATTATGGTATTTATGAAACATATAGAGAACATTTTCAAAAATAACACTCATTTTATTATGCACAAGGTTTCCTTCCCTTTTTGAGGCTCAACGCTAATGTGGAGTTGCTGATTCACTGAGAGAAATATCTCGTATTGAGAAATTTTCAAATTAAGAAGCCATCCCATACATGTTGGCTATCTTCTCATGCACTAGTGAAAAAAGTGACCAGCCCTGAAATAATTAAACAGGAGTTTGGTGCTCAGTCTTTCAGCAAATGGTAAGAAAGGTCATCCACAGAGACTCTGTAAACATTTGGCAAAGAAAGAAATGCAACAATACAAAAATTGGAAATGATAACAGCAATGAAAATATCCAGGTGGCTCATCTAAAAATTGTATGTTTGCAGTCTGCTTTTATGTGAAGCAAACCTCAACTGAAGGAAAAATAATCCAAGCTGCATATTCTGAGGAATAAAATCAGTAAATGGGCCCTGTCTGGAAAGAAAAGGAAACTAAACAAGTAAGCTTACCTGCAGAATAAAGAGCTGTAACTGGTGTTTAATGCATTCTGCACTCCAAGATTGACGCTGGTTGTGAAAAACAGAGGAACAGATTCCTCAGAACAGAAAAGGATGGGCTAAAAAATGGTTGGTAGGTAGGTAGGCAGGTAGGTAGGGAGAAGGAGACAGACAGAGCTATAAAGAAAGAGACAGAGAGAGCTATAGACACATACGTATTTATATACATCTATATGCAGATACATACGTCCATACAGATACATTTAGGTAGATTTCTTAATAAGAATCTGCTGTAGTGATGTGTCAGTGCTCTGTACTGTATCAATAAAGTCCTACTGAGATCCACAGTGCTGAGAAGCACAAGACGCCCTGTGTGCTGAGCTTGTAAGCATCCTTACCTTTGGTTTGGAATATCAATACTTTTTAATCTTTTCTTTGTTGTGCAAAAGTTTATGAAGAGCTGTGCTGATTCAGACCATAGTGCTAGTCCAGTACTCTGTCCCAGCAGTGGCCATAAGTTGATTCCTAGGGCAAAGAACAGAGCAAGAATGTGATATTTACCCTCATGCATTCCCTGCATCCAAGTCCTTGCAGCTCTGAAGATTTCTTGAGCTTTGTAGCCTTCAGTGGAGTTTTATTCCAAATACTTCTTTAGCTTCTGCTTGTACCCATGTAAAATTTTTGGCATCCAAAATGGAGTGATCATTTTGGAAGGAGTTTGAGTGCTCTGCTGCATTCTGGGTGAAGAGCTACCTCCTTGGTTTGTATGCAACAAGCTTCTATCAGCTTTGTTCCATGACACCAGATACATCAGTGATGCAAAATAACTGTGCAAATTTTTTGTTTTGTTTTGCTTTGTTTTGTTTGTTTGTTTCTTTTGTTTTTGTTTTTTTTTGGGGGAGGCTTTTTGTTTGGTTTTTTTGTTTGTTTTTGTTTTTTGTTTGTTTTTTGTTTGTTTGTTGTTGTTTTTTTGTTGTTGTTGATTTTTTTTTTTTGGGGGGGGTAGGGTTTTTTTTGCAATTGTGTTATGTTTATATAAAAAGTTCGAATTGACTGAAATTCCAAGCAGGGAGGGAAGTTTGATACAGTGTGGTGGAGAACTGAACCTGTCTCTGGGGTCAAAATACTCAGGCCCACTGTGTGTTGCAGGGTACAAGTACAGAGCTGGGAGCCTGCAGGTTTCTCAGGCAGCAGACAAATTCTCCTGAAAAACATCTCAAGGACCAGGAGTTGCTAGGTGAATTTTGCTGCAATTCAGAGTCGCTGAATTGTCATTGAAAGTAGGTTTGAGGAAATGACTCACCTTCAAGGACACAGTGGGAAGGAGGAGTTATTTATGAACCTTTTAATTCAATTGTTGATATTTAGACTCCATCTGGCATAGTCATATCAGACTTTCTCTCTTCAGACAAGGATCTTAGTTAATACTACAACAAAAGCTGACTTGTCTGACTTTAAAGACTTTTGTCTTCGAGGGAGAGTTCATTCTAGATGAAGTCCTGGACAGATCCACCTAAAAGCTGTGGTCAATGTCTATTTCTTCAATAATACTTTTTAGTTGCACTGTATCCTGCTATATCAAAAATTGCCCATGTTCCCTACAAAGACATCTCTAACATCTGTTGCTTATAGCTTTTTCTTATGCCACCTCTGTGAAAAATATCCTTAATTTAAACATGTTGTAAGCATTAAAAAAGGGCCAGTGATCCATGCTTTGTGACTATTAGGATTTTTCCGAAGGCTTTTTTTTGTGCAGATTATGCTCCCTCTTGATATTAAGCATAAATTCCCTTCATTTGCATTTCTCCATCAATGATTCTGAGTGCCCAGTTAAAGATTAGAAGTGTCGGGGGGTTTTTCTGGCTTCTTTGTTTCCCCCTTTTCTTTCATAAAATAATGTATCATTTTTGTGATTTATAGGGGTCAGCAGGCATTTTGTGTCTAGAGGCAAAAGAATCCTTCTCATCTGTGACCTACCAATAAATATAAATGTCACTGATGATATTTTAAGGTGGCACAAGTATCTGAAGCGAAAAGTAACAATTAAATGGTGCCAGCCCAATAGGAAAGTTTACTGTTCAGTACACCAGGCTGTTTCCAAAATAACTTGTCTCACAAATGCAGTTCTCACATTTAATCTAGAGGAAGGTGAAAGGCCAGCCAAAATGTATGAGAGTTTAAGAGCAGAGACTTCACAAAAGATGTAATGGTCAATAAAAGATTCCTGAAGAATTCTGCAACTAAAATACCCTAATGTGGTACTTGGTTGTATGGATGGGGAACTACATGAAGACTCAGTGCTGTTTCTGTTTAATGGGAATATAAATTAAGAAGTGGTTCACAAATGTTCCAGCACTAACAGTTCCATACCAATCTGATACCAACCAATACTTTTTATACCTTTTCTTTTTTCATACATTTCTATGCATTTTAATTTGTTACCAAGCTTTCTAAAAGTCATGAAATCTTTCTTTCTTTATATGACTGCTTGCTGAAATCATCGCTACTCTTTCCTTTTTTTTTTTTTTTTTTTTTTTTGATTTTTAAATATCTGTGTTTGCCACCTGCTTGGCTGCCTGATGATCTATAAAATAAATGGTAAGTGGTATTCAGTGTATTACATACATTCAACCTCAGCATTTTTGAAATTATTTCAAACTTTTTGTTTTCAACAATGTGTCTTACCTGTATGCCCCATCCACATGCACACACTCTCAGAATAATTTCTTCCATGCATCGTTGTTATGTCTTTCCTTAGTCTTACATTTTCTCTCCAAACCTTTCACTCTGACTTCAGGCATCGCACTCACTTGTGAGATCTCCTGAGTGTCAAAGCTTCTAGGTAGAATTCCAGACAGTGGATGTGACTGTGTTTTGAACAATTTCTACAACTAACTAATGTATTTCTTACATATGTATGCCTTTCTTTTCTCCTCAGGTGGTGTCAGTGAGGCTGTGGGGTAATGGCTTTATTTCTTTGCAGAGAGAGCAACTCTACCAAATGCAGGTTAGTGCTCAGTTTTCTGCTTATCACTGTTCCCTTGGCATTCTTTGCTTCAATCTGGAAAACAGTTTCCTCTTGCAAGTTCATTTTTATTTTTGTTCTGAATTTTCACAACTTTTGTTTTGTCTTGCTTTTAAACCTAGTCCACTGTGACACCAAGGAGCCAAAAAAAGAGAAATCAAAACTTGTAATCTGATCTGAATACATTTTGCAGGCTGGGAAATTTCAGTTTCTTATTCTTATATCTTTAAGCCTGTTTTTAGAAGTATTTTTTTTTATCTCTGTGCCATGCCTCTGAGGCCATTACAATCTGATCTTACTTTAGAGATTGTACAGACCCTACAAGCAGCATGTCAGGCTTGCCAAACTGAAATCTACTATAAATGCTTCAAAAATTTCTCCCTTTTTGATTTCACATATAAAGCTAATTATCTTGCAAACAAGGCATTCTTTCTGGGGCTAGAGTATTTTCTATATCTGTGTCATGGCTTGCTCTCTTTCACCAAGTTTTAGGCTTCTGAGTGTAATACGTGCCCTGGATCCTGTAAATATGATTTGTTTGACCCCAATATATTAAAATATGTATAGACCTTTATCTCACCATGGCTTTCCATAGTTTCACCTCCTTTTAGAAGAAAACAAATTCTTGCCTGAATGACTTCCAAGAGTTTTTTGTATCTGTGTAAAATTCTAGATGCATTAGTATGTTAATATGATGTTGCTTTTTGTCATTTGACACTTTTTGTCTTGTTTCATGATCCTTTTCCTCCTCTGTTGAGCATGCTAGCTAATAAATATTGGTCCCAATTTATAAACAGGCAATGTCAGACTCTGCAACAAATATTAACTGAAGCCTGGACTGCAGCTGCTTTGTGCATGGATTTGTGTGCAACTCACAAATGAGCTTCAGAAAGGATGGACCTCCTTGTCAAAATTCACTGACATCCCAAAACACACACCACAGTGCTCTCAAGGGTGCAGGCACTAATGACTGCACTAGTCCATAGTCAAATACTGAGTTAAGAGCTCTTCAAGACCTGTAATTAGCTCAGTGTGAGGAGTGGACACTGAGAGCCTCATCTTGTCCAAAGAACCCCATTATATACCTCTTTCAGCCCAATTTAAAAGAGGACTTTTTTTTTTACCTCAACAAGTGAATAGAGGATTAGGCAAGGCAGAAGACATTCACTCCCCTTTAAAAATAAAAAAAAAACAACCCCAAAAAGGAATAAAATGTTCTTTTTTCTGAACAGCCATTAACCATTGTCTTAAGAACCATGATCCGCACAATGGCTTTGATGAGACTCAGCCCGCACAGTTTGTTCCTCCAGAGCAGACTAAGTTAACAGCCAACTGCTTTGTATTTGTTACATCCCAGCCCAATAAAAAACACTGAATGAAGTAAAACTCATAATTGATGCAAATAAAGCCAAATGCTGCTACAAGAGAAATAAGATTTCAGTGATTATTAGTCACTGTGATTCTGTGGAAAAGGAGTATTCTCAGCAACCCTCGTGCAAACTGTACTAAGCCACAACCTTTCCCTCTTTTTTAATGTGTTTTTTGGTTTTTTTTTTTAATAATTGCTCATAAAGTGTTGGCATCTTTTACAGTATCTTTCACATAACAAACTATTTTGTAGTGTGTCCTTCTCAGTGTCAGTACAGCCAGTTCCTTCATCTCCATGGGTGATGTTTTATCTGGATTTTCTTTACAAATTGTAACATCAACACCTAAGCACTTTAGCTCGCACTTTACAGGTCAGCTCAGGTTCAAGAGGGGTCCATATTCGCAGTGGAAACTCAGGCGTACACTTGTGAAATTTGAGCTAAAAAAGGGCAAGGTAACTTTAGAACCTAGAAGCCTCTAATTCAATCCCAAAGCATGTTGTCAACTTTTTTCTACCACCCTGTAGGTTTAATGTTGGGCCAGAAGGATTTGACTAGAGGGAGACTAATATCTGCTAACACTGTTGCTAACATATCCCTTTACTCATGGGTTATTTCACTTCGTATTTTATTATCAGTGGAGCAGGTAGCATTGCCTACTATTAAAATTGGTGGATGTTGACCTTGAAACTCCCCTCAATTTCTTATAACTTTGTCAAGGTTTTAACTACTGATGTTTAAAACTTCCTGCTGATAATCTGTCTGCCTCGGTCTGCTTTTATAGGGTTTATTTAGGTATTTATTTTCAGAACATTCCAGCTGTTTTAAAGAGAATGCCTGAGAAACTTTGGTTATTTCACAGAAGTTGAAAACCAAAATGGTACCTGACAGCCTCTTTCTTTAAGCACCAGTAATTTTTATTTTCTATTCCTCATTACCTGAAGTAAAGTCAAGAAGTTTTGTGAGAAGAAACTGTTATGACAGGGAGGTACATCTTGTGTTTGCAGAAGAAGTAAGCTGTTTAAAAAAGACTCTTAAAGTATGGTCATTGCAAATGGGTGAAAATTTCCAAACTTCCTCTCTCTGGCAAGCACAATCCAGTGTGATGCTGTAATACATCTAGCAAATAGAGGTGTAAGCAGCACCATTCTCTGCTTCATTTGGCCAACTGGACTATAAGTAACGAGGTTGTTTCAGAGCTCTCTGTGCAGTTGTACTGGAGCTTAGAAAAGAACCTGCTTCATCCCAGAGAAAGAGAAGAGGAAACCAAGCCTGGAGAAATAGAGTTTGCGAAGGTGTTCCTTAGGAAAGAGAAATAGGAGAGATTGGTAAGCTAGAAAAAGATGTAATGACTGGAATACAAAAAAAAAATAAAATTGGGAATAAAGTCCAACAGAGGTGGATGAAGAAGGTGAAGGAGGATGGGAAATAAATACAGTGAGAAAAATGGAAACTGATGAGAAGGAAGAAAAAAGAGCCTACTGCCCAATTGGAAAAACACATCATATATGTGTGTTAAAGTGCCTTGTGACATTTGCAAGATCTAGTTTATCCAGTTTGCAAGAAATTCTCAAATTCCATGATTGGGACTGGAGGATATGTTCTGAGAAGGCAAAGGCAAACAAAGAATTAAAAAACCCAAACATTTCTCAGACTAAATTAGGTGGGGGAAAAAAAAAGTCAGGTGACATGTTTTTCATAATGTTCAAGAAGTTGCATATAAGTTTGACATTTATCCCTTTATCCATTGTTGAACTATAAAATGAAATACATCCAAAAAAAGTGATTTTTAATTGCAGATATAACTGTATTTTTCCAAAACCATGATAATCTAACATTTTGTAGTTGAGAAAAAAAATTCAAAGCACTCAGGCCAGCACATTCCTCAAAATTATTTCCTTTCAATACCTCACTGATTTACAAGAAAAAAAAATGTCATGTAGGTAAAGCATCAACCAGTTTTAGGTTCAATTTTCAGTGTGCTGGTGGTGTGCAAGTTTTCTAGGAATGAGGCTTCCTTTTCTGTAGGATACCAGTCACAGAATTTGGGAGACATGCAGGATTCGGAAGAGATATAGTTAATAAAAAAAGGCATTGCAGAAAGAAAATGCAGAAAAAGGCATTGAGAATTGTATAAAGCAGATATTTCACAGGTGGTCTTTTTACTGTGTTTTCTTCATTTTCTGGATATCTGATTTGATACCTCAGGGTCTCATTTGAAGAAATAGTGATAAGTTTCAAATACTGTTGAAATCCATGGAAACTGTCTTTTGATACAGTTGCTGTATACAGTAAATCCTTTGAAAAAGTAGGTCCAAGGTATTTCAAAGAGAGCAACCAGAATTAGTGGGTATTTTTTACCTTAATCTCTCTGTGTTAGGATTTCCCATCTGTAAAATGGTGATACTGATATAGCGATGTTAATGCGTGGCAAATGTGGTATCTATCTCTTATTGCTGGAGTGCTGAACTGTAAAACTTCAGCAGATTTCTTTCAATGCAAGTTTTCTTTTCTGGACTGAGTATGAAAGAGTAATTGCTTTCTTTCTGTGATCATAATTCAGTGGGAGAAAGTCATGTGAACAATCTCGAACCTCTCAAAGAGGAGAATTGGAAAATATTTTTAAACTACTGAACTCAGGTCATTTAATCTTTTCTGCTTACTGCAGTGTATTGAATTTTTGAGACCAAACAGTGTAGACTTCAGCTAGCTTTATAGTCTTGGCTCTTTACAGAACATTTATCTAAAACAGAAAAAATGGTAACACAACATAGATGCTTCTTAAATTTACCATAAAATCAATAAATTTACAGGAATAATAATCTTTCTCCATAAATGACTAAGACTTATGGCCTTTATTCTCCAATTAGGTGTCCATATGCATAAAGACAAAGTTACAAGAGATCTGCAAGTAAAGTATTTAACTTAAATACGAAATAAGAACCTTTCAGATGTCTAACAATGGAAAATTAGAGTCTATTCTTTGAGAAAATGTAAACCTGAAATATGAGAAAACATTCCAGCATTGCATTTTCCCCCAAATAAAAGCTCCTGTGAGTTCATAAAAATAAATAATTCCAAATGCCATAGCCATCATTTTTCTTCATGCTCTACCTGTGTAATGCATTAAAACTATCAATAATAACTCTGAAATTGTTAGAACAAAGGCTAATTTGTGTTCATCAGTTGCACAAATTGCCAAGATACAGCTTAAAAGTTTTCCAGTGGCAGTCCATATTTTCTACAGTAAGCAATGAAGCTGGAGGCCTGATTGCTTCTGACTTAGCTTCCAGCCCTTATCTTTTTCTTCTGTTATATTTTTCTGGTCACCTTTAAAAAAAATGTCTTTTGGGTTTGTGTCCGCACTCCTAGTACCGTGTAAAGGTTAGTAACAATTTGGAGCAGCCATGTTACCTGGAGCAACAGTAAAGGCCAGCTCTTCAGCTCTCATCAGCTAGGAGAGGACCATGTGGCAGCCACACTCTACCACAAAAACATTTACCTCTCTCAGCAAATTGAGGCTCAGTGTTGTTAAACAGTCTGCCCATCACCTTCAGGGCTGACTAGTGTTGCAGCACAGGCAGAGTTGCAGAGGTTACCAGTCTTTCCTCAGGTGATGCAGACATCCTGATTCACCGAGGGGGAGCTCAACATCTGTCTTGGCTCGTATGTACCACTGCCCAGGAAAAAGTGCACAGGAGAGCCTCGATTTATCTGATCTGCTCCTATGTTGCTAAGGCAGTATCCAAGAAATGCCATTTATTACTGTTTGTTTATTTATCACATAGTTTTAACAAGAAACCAAACGAACATACTCATTTGGAAGAGGAACATCCAAGCAGCAAAAGCAAAGACAGTGTTTGGAGGCAGAAAATGAAAAAAGTGATTAAATGACTCATGCAGAGTTCCAAAATAAGCCAAGGTCAGGGACAGAATCAAGGTTGTCCAACAGCCATCACTTTTATTTACCATCACACCACTCTTCCACTGCCTAGTTTCAGAGGATTTGAACTTCTTTGTGTTTTCTTATGTAAAACAACAGCAAAGCAAAACAAAGACAGCTGAATAAGTGTATCTGGGAACAGAATGAAGTTTGTTTCTTACATTGGTACAATACCTACTGCAATTGCTGCCTAGGGAGAGTATATTTGCAGAGTGTGGCAGCAACAGCTTCTTCAAGACAAAGTACTGCACATTTGCCCGCTATGGTTGGCAATTTTTCTGTCAGGTAAGCACTGGCAGAAAATACAGGGTGCATGTCCAAGAGGCAGACTTGAGACATTTTGTTCCACTTCCAGCAAGGGTCTGTGTTTCTTCATGAGATGCTCAGTGTAGTTGTATTAAAATTTTCTTCCATTAGGACACTGCCTGTACCCAGTAAAAGCAAAACACAGTGCAAGTCCCAGCTGGCACACAGACAGCCTGTTTCAACTGATGCAGTGACCCACTGAAACATCCCAGAAGTGCTAGGGAGGTATGAGCAGATTTTATTTTTCAGGTACACTCTGAGGTCCATCACATGTGCAGCAGAACACAAATAAGTCCCAGAGCCAAGGAGAATGAGGACCATTCTCTTCATCCCTGGTAGCCCCTTTGTGATTTTCACTTCTTTGTGGAGAGCCTTCATGTACCGCAATGAAAAAAAAACAATTGTGGATGCACAGCTGAGAAAAGAGGGCTCTACAGTGATCTCACTGAGAACAAAGAAAACTGGTTAAAACCAAGACATTCTTGTTCTGCCCACATAGTTTGGTATGGCTGAAGTAATTTCTTTGCAAAGGTGACTGGCAACTGAAGGGCTCTCTGTTGCTGGAGCTGGGCTAGAGCTGATCACTAAGATGAATCATTATTACAATTACAGGCAAAACTAAAAAGTGAGTGAAGCAGAAATAGGCAAGGGAGAAACAGAGGATCCCAAAGTTGGCCCCTCCTTTAGCAATTTACACCAACACAAACAGTAGCTGCTTCAGACCTCAGTGTCTCTCACATGGGAACTGCAGAGCCAGAAAGCAGAGAAAGGAGGGTATTCCACAACAGCAGTGGAATTGAGGTCCATCAGTTCTAAGCAGGAGGCAAGTGCTGTTCTGTGAGCTGAGCTTGCCCTGGGCTCAGATACATGTTCCCAGCACACCAGGCTCTCATTTACCCACACCGACACCCATTCCTCCTTTCACTGGACTAAGTGTGTTTGGGATTCCTTTCTGAAGAGATGTTTGTTTAAAATTCTTGACAGAGCTTTCTGCTTGTAAGAAGAAAAAGTTTTGTTCATTTTTGAGCAGTCCCCCGTTATTGCTTAGGTTCCCCAGTCTGTAGAACAAGAGCTGAAATTTCAGTCTCTGTAAAGACCAAAAAAAATTGAGCTTATCTCCTTTCTTCTGACCTAGCTGTTGCTCTGGGCTGTTCTTAATAGAATTTCAGAGGCTGATTAGACTTCAATGGATATATTCCAACTAGGACAATGTTTTCTAAACTGCCTATATATATGCAAAGATCACTGAAGGTTTTTTTAGCCTCTTCCAATTTTTCTGTTCCGTTACTTTATTCCATCAAACTTCTATTTCTGCTGCTGTTCTTCTGCCTCTTTCCATCATTTTGACATGTCTAGCTACAGAAAGGAAGTGAGTAGGATGCTTATCTCTGAACTAACAGCGTTGCAGAGCTCTTCTAGTCGATTCTACTCTTTTACAAATGTACTTCATGGAAAACAATACAGGAAAAAGAAATGTGCAGGTGCATGTTTTTGGATTCAATATGAGAAAAAAAGTACGTTTGCATGGTATGTGATTGCTGATGAATGCTTTGAGAGGAGAATACACCTGAACATGAATATTAATGACGTAGGAAAGCATCAGTATAATTCCTTTCAGATTCCTAGGACCCCCCTTTAGGTCATATCATCTTTCTCTGTCCGCTTCTCTACATTAATACAGTTAATAATCCTGATCTCACATTCATTTTTTGTAGAAGAGAGTAGAGATCTCAAGGCCATACCTGCACAGAGGCGCAGTTGATTCATTAGCAGGGTTTCGCCAGAGCACCTCCCCCTGAAAATGTTTCCTGAAGTGGTACAAAAGGAATGGCTCTGTCCTCTGGCAGTAGGTGATTTCCTCAGAGTTCTTCTCATTTGAGCTTCTATGCCGGCACAGAAAAACTAAGTATTCAGCTTACAGAGAGGTTCAGGCCTGGTTTTGTTGTTTAGTAAGGTGAAACAGGGGAACCTGAGGGCCACTACCCACACCAGTAAAGGCTTTATTTAATTTAATACCGAGTGAAACAGTAGAGCTTTCAGAGTCAAAACAGCATTCATTGTGGTCTAGGTATTTTAGATAGGTCACATGCCAGGGAGCAGTCCTGCTATGGAAGATGATTAACGCTCCACCTTTGGCTACTGTATGGTACAATGGCTTGCAGGTTCCTAGAGGTAGACTTAGATGCCTTCAGAAAGAGGACTGAATTTAACTGAGGTCTCCTATATCCAAATCTCCTAGCTGTAGAGCTGTTTTCAAAAAACAGACAGCGACCTCACATTCCCTCTTATTTTGTACAGAGCCCAGCCAATCAGGCAGCATCAGCAAGGCAGCTCCTGGTTTGCAGACTACTGCTGCTAATGGCATCATCAGTGGGTTTGTGGGACCTTTGCCAAAGAGCAGCTGAGCACCTCTGGGCTTCAGATGTCTTCAGGGTGGGTTGGCAGCTTAAGCAGGATATGTGGAGCTTCAATTACGGCTGTAGGTGCTTGGTGGACCCTTTTGTAGATTAAACAGCATCTAGACCTTGAGAGGCTTGCCCATGGGTGACACCAGTGAAATTTAGGACATGTTTGCATATTTAGGCTGTAGCCCCAGGGGTGGGCTGTGTCTTGCTGAGATTGTGGGCAGTCATTGTATCAGGACAGTGTGCCTCTGTGTGCATTATGGCTCATACCCTCTGTCCAGCTCCCTTGGGGCTGCAACATGGTGCATCTCTGTTCAGGCATGTTTGAAATTGGAAAGGAAATTCCAAAGCTGCTCAGTGCTTTCACTGAAGTTTTAGTCCTTCAAAGCTATGATCATTGTAATTCAGTTATATTTAATTAAGTAACTGCATCCACACTCCCATATGTAAATCAGCCAATATCAGCCAACATGGTAGATGCTGCTGGTGAATAATGTAACTCCAGACACAGTGTGGACTTAAATCTCTTATTGCTCCTGCAGATCAAGGCCTCCAGCTTGATTGTACCATGCATAACATGCAGCAACCACCACAACAAGAGCTTCCTTCTCCAGGTAATAAATGTGAAATACTTTGAACTATTTAAATCAATAACTATATTTTCAGCTTTGTCTGATTCATCTTATGCTTCAAAGACACATCCTTACATTTTAAGTTTTCCAGTAAAGTTGCTCATCAGGCATGTTGGCCCCAGCACTGGCAACCTGTGATAGAGAAAAATAGACCCACTGAGCTAGCCAGGAATGCAAAAAAAGAAATTGAAGAAGGCAAAACCCTGACTCAAAAGACTGCTTATAGGTGGGAAGAGAGGGTAGTTAGGCAAAACCCCCATATTTGCACATCACAATGCTGCAGATGCTTTGTGGCACATGAGGAGGAACAGCTGAGCTGTGCATCCTGGCCTTATCTATGTCCAAATAGACTTCAAACAAATGCCACACTTGTAAAAGTTGGCTCGTCTTCCACTGATCTTAATAACAGCTATACAAGAACATCAAAAAAGAAGAATTTGGCCCCACAAAAGGCAAGAAATAACCCATTTATGGGTCTTACAGTAAGGTATTAGCAGTTTAAAATTACAGTCATTGTGTGGCACAAAGAACATTCTGAACAATCCATTCCCTTATGGATGTGATTTAAAATTAATTCATTCTTCCGCCTCACTCCATTATTGCCAGCAAACCAGTGATGTGGAATTACTTACTTCTAAGCCATATGGTCTTCTGAGGACAGATACCTCCTTAGCCTACTTTAATTAAAACATTTAATGTATCAGAAGTTTACTCTGATTTTTAATTTTTCATTAAATAACTGAACAAAGGGAAAAGTGGATTTTGCAATTAGAGGTTAGGGATGCCTTCTGCAGTTTTTCTCATTTCCTATTTACCTTATAATCAAAGGGGATGGCATCCCCTCATGTCAGTGCTTTCTAGCAAAGCATTAGAGTATTTTGGAGAAGAGATCAAGTGGCTTTAAAACCCCATATTTGATTTTCATGCTTCTACCTAAAAATGTAATTCTTTAAAAGGATTTCTTGTCACAGAGTCACTTCTGCACATGACTGTGTGAAGAGCAGGGATCTAGACCTTGCTGACTCATTTAGCAGAGATTTCTTGATTTTCATAACAGCTCAGGTTTTTGTTTTATTTTGTTGTTTTGTTTTTTTTTTTTTCTCCCTGCTGTTTTGTTTCCTGCTGTCAAGAGGAGAAAAAATTTAGCCCACTGTGCTTCATCTAACCTATACCCTGGTGAAGAAAATAGAGAAAAGTGTAGTAGGAGGGTCAAAACACTACTTTAGCAAGTTTGTTTGTAATATTTTCAAAGACCAAATTCAGTTTCTTGAATTGAGGAACATTTAAAAACTATTTCCTGCCATGTATTTTTACATAAAAAATAATAAAACTACATGGTACTTGGGTAGAATTTGGTATTGTAATACTTCACTGGAAGTACATGCCATTAAAATGTCAGTTCTGACATGAATTCACATATTTCCCTTTCAAACACATTTTTCCTACTATTCCACTATTTTATAACTCATTAACTGAGTTCTCTTTCCATTTTTGGTGGGTTTTTTTTGTTTTTTTGTTTGGTTTTTTTATCGATGTGATTTCCTTCTATGGGAGTATAGTTTTCCACATAAGACTTTTCCCTGCCATTGGGTAGTAGTGACATCCCACTTTGAAGGTTATGCCTACAGTTAGAGGGGGACAATGAGAGTTCGTATTGGAACTGCAAATAGACTGCAGTCAGGATTCCCTCTGCTCTTTTCTTGCCTTTAAAACAAAATCAGTTTGATGCTTGTCTGTATCTATAACACAATGGAAACTGCAAAAAAAACCTTCCATACAAAATCTGTTGACCTTCACTACCAGTGAAAAATAAAAGTTCTCAGAGGGCATAAGTATGCAGAAGTTTGAATGCAGACAGACATTTTGGACCTCTCCATGGTCCTGCATCAATATTTATTTATTTACTGACTTTTTTACCTTTTTTAAGGCAATCATTAGTTCTGCACACATACAGTAAACCTTGGATTTGTGACCCACATGAAGACAGGAGATGTTGCTTAGTAATCATTTCCGCTATCCTTGGCAATTGCACTGAAGAGGATTAAGAGCATCCACTCAGTCCGTTAATGCAAGTCAGCCTTGCAACTCATAGCAACCTTCTCAGAAACAGTGGCTGCTGATATCACTCCTTCTCAACCCCCAGCAGCTTTTCTGGTTAATCCCAAGCCAGAAACTTCTCTCTTACTTCTGAGTATGAATGCCTACGGAGAGAGTTAAAGGAACAGAAATAATGCAAGCTAAATTTCCATTGTACCTGATAAAGGCGTGTCCTCCTAATGTAGATATGGCCCCATAACATGTCCTCTTCCTGCCAGCCCTGTGCAAAGATTTTCCAGCCTGTGTCTTTTGGGTGTCATCCCTGTCTGTAATAATTCATTCCCCCACAAGGTCTAAGAGTATATGGATGAACTCAGTACTAAGAAAAAAAACCTGTGATACCAGAACCTGCAGGGAAAGAAATCATATAGCTTAACATGTGTTTGGATGCCCCAAAATGACAGTAACTTGGTCACTCTGTTGTGCTGCATACATGGACATATTTTTATTTGTTAACTTAATTCCCTCAGCTATTTAAAGGTTAGTGCTCCACCTTTCTTCATAGAATAATTTATTTCTAGCCATGAGGCAGGCTCATGAATTAGCTGACAGCTTTCTGTATATCTGCAGCACACTCAGATCATAATCCCATTTTTAGGAAGCATGTGTACCAATCTCAGTATGTTCATAATGATGAAATAATTATGTTAGTATTAGAATTCATCCTTTGCCAGTAACAAGCTGCAGAACTCTTGAATGCTCCCTAGGCTAAAGTTCACAATCTGTTTAAATTGGCCTTTCACTGCACAAGTAAACAGCTTTAATTATCCGGGCAAATAATCAAAGTATGCTTAGATCTGGAGGTGAGGTTATACTAATCATATCCTACCTCTAGAGAAGGTCCAATCCTATCAAGCACTTCATGAAAAGACAGAAGTGCTTACTCCATAATAACACTTATTAGCCTTCACAGTTTATGAAAATATTATGGGTGTCATGTCAGTTCTGTGAAGCTGGAGCTTCCCAATAACAACTTATTGAGGGTCAGTTTATACCAGCAAAAAGAACTGACTATATATGTGTATCACTTGCATTTCTCACAAATAAGAGCTGCATCTGAACAATGTGCTTATGATATATATGTCTACGATGCACATCACATACAAGAGGCAAGCAGAGCCTCAATATAACTGGTAAAGTAGCTTTAGACTTACCCAGAGTCATCTCAAAAATAGAGAGGGTACTGCACCACTGAGATTAATGGCTGGGAGTAAAAACCCTTTCTCAGTTCTTCCCCTTTCCCAGTAAATCTGCCCCAGAACTCATATGCACAATGCTTAAGCAGAGGAAATGACATTGGTCAATAGGTGCTGTACCAAACCTGAAATTTATTGAGGACTACATTTATGGGTTTGCCTTGTCAAAGGCTTCCAAATAGCTTATGCAGTGCCATATTTACTACATTACAACTCCACTTTAGTTTTTCAGTTACTTCTACTATGGCAACTCAGAGGAGAAATAAGGTAGAAGTAAATATACTGTCACTTTTCCAGATGAATTGCTCAAAATGCTAAACTTGCCACATGAAATTTATGACACTGGGAACTGAATTGCATGATAATATAAATTTGTCAACATGGGGTTTTTAGCTTCATGTACAGTGATATACTGCCTTGACAACATCCCTGTGGAGTTAAAACAATGACCATGTTGTTATATTATCTGTAACAACTTGGAAAGGAAATTAAGTGAAATGTAAATGCAGTATGTTTGAATTAACTTGATTTATTAGAAGAAGCCTTTGTGATTTATAATAAATGGCTGGGTGATACCTGTTTGCTATCCCATTTTTATTTGACGTTTTCCAGAGAGAGATCTCTGTGGGACAGAGATCCTTATTTCCTTTACACTGGATTATTCAAAGGACTTGTACTCTTTGTTAGAGACAGATTTTCAAAACATTTCAGAACTTATCTGAACAACTAAGAGAGAGTTGCTCCTTCACAGGTGCTTCAATCTCATTGCTTTCATTTGTCGCGACAGAAAACATGTGGAGATGGGAACAAGCATTGAGTTAGGAGGGTGTTGACCAGCCCCAAGGATGCACATCTTTTCTGTGTTGAGCTCTGTATTCTTCTGCTTTTTCCAAGATTTTCAAATACTCTGTCCACCGTGCATAACGGGAGCATGTACAACCTATGATTCAAGTCATACCAAATGGGTCAGGTGTAATGCTTGTCCATGTGGCTGCTCTTGAGCTACTTTCTGTTTGATGGACAGTCAAATCTAAGGAAGAAGAGCACACAGGCACCTTTGGGCATCTGCTTTAGTCACAGGGCAGAGAAGTGGGAAGCAAAAAGCCTGAAATGGACCTGAGAGACTCATTCCCTCCCAGTGTGACCCTCATGTGTCAGGAACCCGGTGGGATAACACCCGCCCTTGGGAAGGCTGGGCAGCATAAGCAGTCCACTAGAAAGAATTGTGTGTGGATGGGCCCACTGCTTCTGCTTTCTCATCCACCCCAGGCTTAGGTCCACAAAAACTGATGGATGTTATCACAAGTGCAGGATGGTATTGATCCCCTTCATAACACTGGGGCAGTGGATGAGAAAGACCCTACTCAGGCTGTCAGGCATGCCTTGTCCCCTCCTTCGCTTCAATCAGCCATGTCCTGACAGCAGTGTCACAGTGGCAATTGTTTCAGTCCAGAAATAAAAGTTAGTGAAATTTTGAAATTTTAAAAAGTCTCCTCTGCCCTTTTGAAGTTTTGTCTCATTTTTTGCTGGTAAATACCTGTTTTTTGGCAAACATATCAACATACCTTAAATATGAACCAAAGACCTATTAGTTTTGCACAGAAACATCTCAAAATTTAGCTCAAACAGGCAGAGTGGGTTTATTTAGATGGTGATCCTTTCACAAGAGGCCAGCCATATTAACTTAAGATGTGTTATGTGCTTCGTGATGTGTCCTGTGTTTATGATATTGCTTGTGTTTCATAAAGCATCAGTAAGTCACACAAGTACATAGTGTCCACTTCAATTCTTGAATACTTTCTAACTGTCACAGCTGCAGATATATTTTGAAAATCTACATTGAGAAGTCTCAAAAACTGAGGGTAAATATATTTTTTAAAAAACACAGTCTGATTTGACTTAGACTTATTATTTCAAAAACAATCTCATGACTAATTTGAACCCCTTGGCATTTACTTGGGGCCTGAACAAGGTGTCACAAAATTCAATAGAGAAGAGACCTGAGTGTTAGAAATAGGTTTGATTCAGAGTGATGAGAACATAGATATTAGATTAGTAAAATGTGCCACATATGTCAGACATGGAAAACAACATAATATAGATTATTTATTTTTCAGTTTTTGTCTTATCCCAATGACTTTCCTGTTACTTCTCAGTCTTAAATAGTGAACTGTTCTGAAACAGAGGGAATAAGGAAATTGAGCCCATCTATATCACATTTCAATAAAGCATGAAGGTGGTATTGGTTCTGTCACCTGCAGATTAAAGTAGCTGGTTTTGTTATAATTTGATAGCATTTTGTTCTTGTTCTATTATGTCACTGTATCTTATTTAAAAGAGAATGAATTGAAGATATTTAAAAATACATTGCCAATGTAGAAAAATGCAATTACATTAGCCTTCTGCTGATGTACTTCCGTCTCAATGTCAAAATTTCTCAGTTTTAATGTAGGTTTTACTCTCCACTTAAGAAAAGTGGCTATAGACTTTCCTTAAATCACCTGTGGATCATCCTTCTTTTGTTTCTGTGCTTGCATGTTGCCACCATAGGAAATGAATCTCAGAACCAATGATGAAATGCCCATTTATTTCAGTGGGACAATAATGCCTTGCCTGGGTTTAATGTTTGCTGCCTGGCACCCCAGAAGTGTCTAAATTTTGCAAATGGACAAAATTAAACATCTTCTCTTTGAAGACTAAGCTGATGGTTTGGTTTAGTACTTTAAGCCCCTTGAAAAATGCCATGAATGGCCTCATTGAAGAGCCTCTTGAATCAAATGGTAAGACTCTCCCTTACATCAACAGATTTGAGCCCACCCCTCACACCTGTTAGTAGCTTCAGAAACAGTACTAGATCCAAATTTACAGAATCTGGCATTTCAGAACTCACTACTTTATATGTCAAATTACCTGAGTTGATTTTTTTCCTGTAGGGCCTATGAGAAGTTGAATCAAACTATAGTCATTATCTCTTCCTGTAAATTATTGATATTTGAGATGCTGATGCTTCAGGCTGTGGTTACAGTAAGCATTAAAGCTTCCTGGAGTATTATTTTACTTACTGGCTCTTGTCCCATATTTTGGCCTTGTTCACTTCTAGAACAAGTAGTGATGGCCTGTGATTGACAGATCATTCTAGCTTGTGCATTTATGATTATTTGCATTCATTTCAGGAATGTCAGAGAAAATACAATGTTAATTATTGATGTCAGGCAGGAAAAGGCAATGCTCTCTTTAACCACAAGCATCTCTGTAGCTACAGTTAAATTTTGAAGTAGAATTTTGAAGTGTGTGTTACGTATCTGCACAAAGCCAGAAATGCTTTTGTTAGCATTCAGCAGCAGCCTCAGCACTCTTCTCTCAGCTGTTCTGGTGTCCACAGAAAAGCAGCAGCTATGGCATTCTCTGCTATTAGTGTGGAGCAGAGAGCATTAGGTTTTAGCCAGCTGCCTACACGTGGAAGGAAGGAGTTGGATTTTGTTCTGCTAGGAAGAGAATGGCCACTGCATGTCAGGAAGGGTTCTCTTTCTCACCAAAACAAAGCAGAGCAATGATTTCAGAGCCTTTCAGAGATGTGTTGTTGGCCTTGTATTGCAACACCTGAGTTCTGACATTGTATATCAGTACTGTTCCATGGTGTGGAATATTATGTGTATCTGAGAAATCTGAAAGCACACTAGTAAATTATTGTGTGTAAAGTTTCTGGGACAGATTACTCAACCCTCTTTTACTGAGGAAATTTATTATCTCCTGTAAAGGAAAACATATTACAGAAATCTAGGGCTCTGTGTGTTTGCAAACCTCTTCAACCGACGGAAATACTGAAACTTTGGGGATGGTAGGATACTAAGTAACCCATTTCACCCTGTTCATAAGAACAATAATTAAGAGTGCTTGGATCTCCAAAGCTTTGGGTGATTTATTTGAGGTCATACTGAATCCTGTAGGTGAATTGATCCATGACATTTTTATGAGGCTAAAGCTGGTGTTATGTTAGGTTGTTCTTTCCCTGGTAACCCATGCTCAGATGGCAGGCAGGTCTGGCCCCCTCCCAGCAAGACATTTAAACACAGTGTGGAATATGAACATAAAATCCATAAAGACAGTGCTTGCCTTAATAATTCCAGGGGGATTCAGGTTACATGTGAGCTTTACTGGAATGGGCATGTGATGGGATCTCTCTGCTTCCTGGTTACAAATGTAAAGAGATATTTAGTCTCCTAGGAGAAAGCATGAAATCGGCTCCAGAATGCTGATAATCTCCCTGGATGTTTCACATGTTTTGGGAGTAGTGAGTTGCTCATGTACGTTCCTGAAGCACCAGCAATGTCCTTGCAAATATGGCATTACTGACTGAGGCTCTTCATATTTTCTTGTTTTAAGCATGCTGTTGCCAGGGCAGTTTGGATCCTTCCCTTGGCTTCATCCTGACTCCTGCTCTCCTGTATCTCTGTGCCATCTATCCTGATCCAGAAACCCAGTGAGCTCTATCTGTGGGCTGCAGGGGAAAGGGGAACATTGCTGTGGAAGTAACAGCTCCTGACATTCAACCCAAGGAGTGGGAAATCTGTCACCTCACCTTCTGCTAACACAGAGCAAGCTTTGAGGCTTGAATTACACCCCTAGTCCTGAAAGTCAGGCTTGAGCGTCCTGCAGGAAGCTGACCTGGACTACCCCATGGTCACAGTCCAGGAGGATATCTCGCGATGCAACCATATGCTGGAGTTGATGTATTGGCTTGTGAGACAGGTTTCTCCCTAATGAGAGTGGCAGATATCTTGAATAATGTCTAACAGTATCCAGTTTTTAGTTTATTAATCTTACAGAACACTCATTAAGTCATGTGTTGCTTTATTTGATGTAGTAGAGTCAGCTTTTAACTCACACTGATGATGCCAACTGTATATGCCAGTCTCTTTTTGACCACTATTTAAAATATTCCACACTGTTCTTTTCCTCTCCTAACTTGCTTACCCTTGCTCCTGTATACAATTATAAAAAGAATTTCCTTCATCTTCTATTCATCATTTAACTTACAAGACCCAAACATACTTACAAGGATCAGAGTCTTTCAGCACCAAAAAGGGGAAAAAAATCATTATTATTTACTACTTTTCTGATATCAGAATTAAACTGTGCCTTGCCAGGCTTGCTTAGCTGGCACTAGGAAGATTAATACACCCACATTTGGCTTACTCGAGTTACAGACTGTTTACGCTAACAATTTGGAGAAAATGACACCAGTGGTCTCCAAGAAGTGAAGTGCCAACACAACAGATTTTCAAATCTGCAAGAAATAAAAAAATGGGCCTCAGTAAGAAATGAAAGCCTTGCATGCTGGATTAATAAAGAGGAAACTGTTTACGGTATATAAAGTACAATGTGTGTACAGGACCTGCTTGCTAATCCAAACTTATACTGGAGCTAAAACGTTTGCCTTTTTCCATTGCTAAATATCTAGGAAACCCAGACACACTAGTGTATGAAAATGTTCCTTCAAAATGCCATTTGCTTCTATATATAAAGGTCCTTTTCTAATCAAATTCACCTTTAAATCCACATACTGCAAATGCTTCTGCACATGCCTAATTCATCTTATGTATGGAAATGCTTGCAAGATTATGGCCTGAAAGTATGTGTTTTTCACCCTTTTAGTCCTGAACTTGCATGGGGGAAGAGCTTGTTTAAGAAAGCAAGGTATGTAGATCTCTTCGCTTCTCATATTGGGGGTCTGATCCCTAAAGGTATCTTGAAAATCCTGACCAGAATATTTAAAGGAGAAAGACAAGTGTACTGAAGGAACCATCAAGACAAAAATGGCTTAACAGTTGCAACTGCAAGACACATATATATACTACTCAGACAGAGCTACCTGGGGAAAGGGAGACCTTGAAACAGGATGCAAGTAAACACAAACAGTTGTCTCAATTATAATGGCACAAGCTGTGATGTTTGAATGATTACCAATAAAGTGAAACGGGATGCTGAGTGTGGTCCGTTAAAATCTGTCTTTTCTCTAAACAAGTCTAGTAAATATCAGTAAAACTGACATAATGTCGAAAAGCTGGCAGAGGAGGTCAACAGGGATATGTTAGTTGGAGTGAAGTCTTTAGCCCCAGTAAAGCACCCTATGATACAACATTTCCCTTTAGTGCATTAGCTGGTCATTACAAATGATTCATAACCACAAACGGATATAAAAGCACAGGTCTCAATCTCTCCCTCGTGTGTTGAGGCTTGCAGGAATTTTATGGAGAGAATATTTTCAATAAACTTTAATTCAAAGGAGAGCTGATTTTACTAATTCTCTTCTTGCTGACCCAGATAACTCCATGCTGTACGAGGTGTTGGGTCTTCATGTACCAGCAGTCTGTTCCTGTGACTTTACTTGCAGAAAACACTATAATTTAAACATATGGGGTTGATAGCCAAAAAGATCTGAGGTGTGATTCTCCATGTTGGGACACCTGAGAAGCACGTGGAATGCCCAGATGCTCTGACATCGAATGTGCAGCCCCGAGAGTGAAAAGATGTCAGGAAATGAGCTCTCTTTTTGTTTAGTATCATCAAAAACAAGATACTGAATGTCTTGAAACAGCATTAGGCATGTGTACCTCTCTGTTTAAACAATACCAGAGTGGAAGAGAAAACACTTAGAGAAAAACCCACGGCCTCTCAACTTCAGTAGCATCTTGCTGAAATACGAAATTGGAGAACAGAATGAGGACTGAAAGGAGAGAGAATACACATCAAGATGGAGTTTAACATGCTTTGGGAGAAGGAATTAAATACAAAATGTAAGACAGAGTAAAAGGAAAGTGAAGGTAAATCTTTAAGTGTATTTTAGTTTGGAAAAATGGGAACCTAAAATACTCCCTCTTCCCTTGAACTGGGTGCAGGTCTTTGCATTGCAGTCTCTATCAGTCTCTATCTCTAACTTCACTGCCAAAATGAAAATTGCTTTATTCTGCTAATATTCTGCTAGTGCTGGGCTACACTGCACGTCAATAAGACTTACTCACATACTTGCAGCAGCAAATTTTGCTCAGTGTCACTGAGAACATAACTTGAAGATGATGGAAGCTCTGTGGATATAGCAGAAATCCCAATTTATTCAACACAAGCTTAATTTCCTTGGTTAGAATTTATAGCAGCTGATTGAGTTTATAAGACCGAGATTTAATACCAATAACATGAGAACCTGAAATATAGAAATTGAGAGAAAATAAACACCAATGTCTCCCCTGCCATGTTGGAGGCTTATTTTACAAGCACCTGTACTCTAAACTCCAGAGGAAAAGTCTTACTTATTTATATATATGTAAATACAACACGAGTGAGGAGTTACATTGGCATATTTGAATGGAAGTTCTGGGGAAGAGGTAACTAGCCAACATAATAAACCCACATAATTTGTATCATTTCCCAAATAAAATTTGCATTTTTTCCCGGTTTAGATTAATTTAAACTTTGTCTTTTCCATTTGGTATTTCCCTTCTTCCTTCATGTGTATTTTCTACTTCCTTCCTAAACAATCTCATAGGTAGCAGGTCTCCCACATCCTCGTGGTTCTTGATGAACTGCCATATTTTTTTGCTATCATCCTTTCAGTTCCCTTATAAGACAGAGATAGTGCTCTCTCTCCAGAATCAAATCCTGACAACCAGTTGCTCTGACAGCTCTACCTGTAGTGCACTGTCGATACCTTTTGAGTTTCAATCAGCCATAAGATATACAGTGACAAGATGTTTGAGAAGTGAGGATGATAATGGATCAAAACAACACACGACTTCTTTGTCAGCATAATATGAAAAGCAAGAGTGATAGTATGCCACACTGTCACTTTTACAAGTAAGAACTCATTGTTCTCATTGAGTTCCTCACTTGATTATGGGTGCCACATTTTTTGAAAGACAGACAAATTGAAGAAAATTTAGAGATAGCAAAGCATCAGTAAATGGTGTGTAAAATAAGAATGTACAAGGATAAAAACAGACTTGTGCATGTTTGGCCAAGAAATAAGTTGATCAAGGGGAGATATAATCTCTATATTAAGCATGTTACAGTCATGGTTGATTAATCTAGAGAGGAAGATAAGAAGCCAAAGGCTTCAAGCAGAGAGGGAAAATGTAACTTTGATATCAGGGAAAACTTTCCAGTATAAAGCAAAATTGACAAAGAATAAACTGTCAGGAAAGGCTGAATGATTGCTATCATTGCAGAAGCTCAAGGTCAGACGAGAGACCCTCATCTATTTCATGTCAGTTAAGGAGAACTGAATCATACCTGCCCTTTAGGAGGACGACCCAAACCCTAATCTTCTTCCAAAAGGTTCTCATCAATAATCCTCACAGGTAACCTGTCTTGAGTTTTTGTCTTAATGTAAGCCACTAGGTCTGTTTAGCATAGGATTTAATATTAGGATATGTGAGGCTTAAAGAAATTAGTATATTCTCTCTACTGGTGTGCAAGGACTAGTGGAATTCAGATAAAAAGGAAACTCTGAAACACTCAGAAAGAACACTCAGCAGCTGTTGGACATGCCCTATAGAAATTCCTCAAGTTGCTTAATGGGGTTTAACAACAGACAGCCTTGTTGATAGATCACTGCTGACCATCCTCTGAGCTTTAATAAAATGCAGATGCCTGAGAGAACATTATAAATGCTGGTGGTGTTCTCCTTTACCTTTACAGCTTTCTAGGTCTGACACTGAGTTTTGATAGTTGTATTTACATTTTGGTGAAATTGCTGCTCTGGTTCTCTGATTTTTCTTAGTACATTAGCTGCCCATCTGGATAATGTTTGGTTTACTTCTGGGATTCTGTCCTCCTTCAGAAGGTAATAATTCTCTCAAATATTTTTGTCCATTGTTCCTTATTACCTGACTTCAATTGACTTACAGGAAAAGGGTAATATGTGATGTCAGGTTTTCTGATTCTGCTTAAACTATGTGATCCATGCTGTATAGTACTGTCATGCTTTTGAGGTCCAAGTATAACCTCTGAAAGAGGACTAGAGAGAAATGTGCTCTCATTGAAATAAAATATATAGGTACAAATGTGATGCTAGCATTTAAATATATGTAACAACTTAGGAAGCACACCAACAGAGGAATTGTTTAATAGTTTTTGCATAAATTATTCACAGGTCTCCAGACATCCCTTATTATGTTATCTCTGTGCATTGAAAGCTTGTTCACAAAAAAAAAAAAAAAAAAAAAAAAAAAGAGCCAACTAGATGGGATATGCTTTCATTTAAACTATGAACTGTTAGCTAGTACAAGTCTTCCTAGCCCTGATGTTTACCTCTGCATATGTCTTCCTGAAATAAAGAGAAGTCTGGCCTGTGTCAAGTTAAAGCAAAAGGCTACTATGTATGTATACTGAGTGGTATACAACGCTGTTGTGGCATCCTTTCTTGCCATTATAGAAAACAAGCTTTCTGTCTAGCTTTTTGCTTTACTTAGACTTGAAACTGAGTCACACAGCACATGGTGTTTCAGGTCTATGTAATAACAACCCATTACAGCAAGATAGTGACGTGCGGAAAAACCCCACAACTCGGTAGTTGTAGAGAAGATACGTTTATTCAGCGCTGGGTGCATGGGGGATTG
>JAWWTY010000077.1:85282800-85478694 GCA_035222235.1 Margarornis squamiger | reverse complement strand
AGAAGCTTCAAGGCCAGGTACTGATAGCAACCATAACATATCCTTTGTAGCTAACAATTCAACTATGCAGTCTATCTGTGCTACTTTAGCAAAAGCCTCTACAATTATTTCTATTAACCCTTTCAGTGCTAGTTCCTTATATCAATAGAACATAAATTCTGTAAGGGTAGAGAGAGTCACAGAATGTTAAAGCCCCAAAGATATTATAGGCCCCCTTCCAACTGAATCCTATTGACCTTTTGAATGAAGATAGGAGGAGCAGGAGTGAGACAGGTGGTGTTGAAGTTTGTGGTTAACAGGAATGGGTATAGGTTTGCCTAATCAGATGTCTGTGTAATTCAGCTGCAGAGATTTTTAAGAACAAGCTGTTAAAAGTTATGTGAAGAATTAACCATTTTGCAAATTTAATTAAGGGGTAAATATTTTGTGCAGAAGGAAGCATTTTCAGATTGCAGGTGAATGGTTTGCATCTTACCTGTGGTGTTGTACATCATGTGCTCAGCTTTGTTGCTCCCCCAGCACTGCCCACCCTTTCAGTGTTAAACCATCCTGTACCTACTGCTTTGTCAGAGTTCTGTGCTGCAGGCAGGGTCAGTAGATTCAGGGCATACTGTTGTTTGCTGGTAAAACATGCTGTGCACCTGTAGATGTACATCTAGAAGTAAAGTGATAATTAGTGTGATAGCAATTGTGTGCAAACACAAGACTCTCCCAAACTGTTCTATTTCTTCTCCAGAGAGAAAAAGGCAATTTCTCTTCAAATCTCAGAAATTTTCTTTTGGGTTTATAGGCTGAGATCTTTTCTTTTCCAATGCACTTTTATGAACTGCAAGGTCAAATCATGCAGGCTGAATTAGATAACAGTGTCTAGAGAGAGGATGACTCAGTTTATTTGGTCTGCACAGTATGAGCTGCTCATAGTCCCAAGAGTTTCTCTCAGTATGCCAGGGATTTGCAGGCAGTATTCATGCTTGTCTATTTCCTCCTGTAGATTTTCATACTGGAAAAAAAATAATTAACTCTTCACCTGGTTTATTTGCGGAGAAGGTGTGGTTTTTAAGCAGTTGTCAATAATGATGGAGAGAGGTTTCTGTGTTCTGCAGATAAGTATTTCTTTTATTTATTGTTGATTATTTAATGCATATATCTGATGCATAACTCAACATTTCAACAGTCTCATAGCATCCATTTTTTGAGTAGTGACTGTGTGATGGATACCATGGAATGGGAATTGGGGGTGATGCCAGGCTGTGGAAGTGGATTGTACCTTGTAGTGGGACCCCCTTGGGTTCAGCCTTTCCAGGTCAGTCATGCAGCCCTGGTGAGTGCACAGCAGCAGAGTGCCTGTCCCACATCCCCAACTCATGCACCAGACTTACCAGACTGGTGTGGCCTGTTGTCCTGGTGGAAGCCAGCCTTGCTTCCAGAGGGCTTGAAACAAGGAGCTGCATTAGTGCTCAAGCATGGTGGCTCTGCCCTGCAGCAGGGACACAGCAGGGAGCCACCTTACATAATTAGCACGTCAACTGCATTTGCTGTAAGTAATGTGTCCTTAAAGAGGAAGGTAATCTGCATTAATACTGGCTAAAGCATTTTATTCCCCTTTGTGAAACAGAGAGAAGAATTTATTTTTTTTGTGGCTCACGATGGCTAAATGCAGAACAGACTTCAGCTGCCTTCTCACTCAGGCCAACCTGGAACTTCTCTTTGCTGAAGCTAACACAATTAGAAGCTTGCTGATGTTTTTGTTAGGAGACAGGCATCCCAATAAATAACCTGGAGAGTTGCTCTATGATAGACTGAGTCACTGTTTTCTGAAACAGGCCAAAGATCATCTAATTTGTATGCCTGATCTTCCATCTGGCTGCCTTTAAAACCCTTTAAAACTTAGACTGCAAGCGAAAATATTCCTGATCTTGTCTTGGCTGTTAGCAAAGAGTTTTGATTCCTGGAATTGGTTGTGCCGTTGAAAGAGCACATGATATTTTTCACAGTGGGATCAGAAGAGGTGAAAGGGGGTGGAAAGGGGGGCATAAGTTTATTGTAACATGGTTTTGGTTTTTTTACTCAAGAAATGCACATCTGTTGATTTGCATTCACAAGTTATCCAGCCATAGAAGTAGGTGAAAAGAGAAAGCTTGTTAATCGAATAGTTTATTTGCAGCAGCTTGTTATCAAGTCTTCAAATGCCCTTTTCCTCTGACAGTCATTTTTCTTGTGCCTGTGGTATGGTTTCCTCTTGTAAAAATTTTAGGCCAGGCTGAGCCTGTCCTTACATGTCATCAGTTACACATGCTCTGTGTGGTATGTTTATTGTAGCCCTGTGATTCTCTTTACCTAAAAAGGTTTGTTTAGAACTGGACTTTTGTCAAAGGAACCAATCATAAAAATTTCCCTGGACACTTTCCTCAATAACTTCTTTACCCTGTCTCACATTTCCTGCACTAACTTCTATGACCTTGATAGGTGTATCATGAGAGGCTGCTTGTTTGTTTGGCTTTCTTTAAAAAAAGAAACCAAACAAAGAAACACACACCCACAAGTCTCATGAGCTTTAGAAGCTTTGGTTTTGAGAAAGACATAAGGAGTCTGTTGTGGTTGTAACATTCAAGGCTCTTTCCACAACAGTCTGTTCACATCCTTCATATTCAGCTCCAGTAAGGGTTTTCTAAATTCAGATATACTCTGCTTCTTTCAGAGTGAAACCCTACCAAATAAAGAAGTCCTTTCCCCCATATTAGTCAACTCTATCATGCTTTGTTTTCTTCTGGTAACTTGAAGAATTTACTCATCCCTTTTATTTCCCTCCTGTTTGTTTGTTTATTTAGGAATGCTAACTCAAAACTTCTCTTAATACACTTAGCAAAATGAATGTTTTAGCTGTAAAATTGTGAAAATCAAACTGAAAGAACCATTGCCATGAAATCAGCAGGCTGTGCTTCATTAATGACTGGTGTCCTACATTAACAGGAGTTAATGCCTTGTTATGTTATTGTCTCCTGGGTATGCCATGGAAAGCTGCGATTCTTTTCAGACAAGCAATTTTCATGTTTTGAAGTCTTTGTGAGAGTGATGTTCAAGTTACAGACAAACCTACACCTATTCTAAACTCCTTAGAAGGTAGCAAGAGAACTGAGTTTTTAGTTCCTGAAGAAAGTAAATAAAACCCCTGGTAGACAGAGTTTTGAATGATGATAGCTGTTCTGTTTGACTTCTTAGCTTTGTGATCTGTGCAGTATGGGCAGCTTCTTCCTACAGAAAACATGTGCAGATGCAACTTTATAATTTTGTTCACTTTAGCTTCTGATTAAATGAACATAAAAATATCACACAGCAGCTAAGAAAGCCAACTGCAGAACAGATATCATAATATGTGCACAAAACATAATAAAACCCAGAAATCTACTGCCTAAGAAGACTTTTACAGAATTGACAGGACCTTTAACTAGTGGATCTAGCTCTTGTTTTGTCCATTTTCTTACTGTAGAAATGAGACAAAATGGATTTACTGGAACATATGTCTGATGTATTTGCTATCAAAGCCTAGTAACTCATCTCTTAAAAAAAAAAAAAAAAAAGGAAGGTGGAAGAATGTTTGCTGACTGTTTTAGAAGATTAGCTGTCAGCTCTGTACATCTTCTATACCTCTTTCTTTCCTTGCCTTATGGAAGAAATGGATATTCCATGATAGTTTGTTTCTTGTGCTGGGAACACAAACTTTTTCATATAACTTAAAGAAGTACACTTTCCAACTGTGTTTTAATGGTGGTAAGGTCTGCCTCCAGGCTTGTAGGCCAAATTGACATCTCTTTCCCATTGTAGGTTCAAAAATGGATTTGTTTTACACATGGGGCTAAAAATGTTGTTCCCAAAACTTGAATAGATAAATTGCAAACACTGAAGGTATAACCTAAATTAAACGCACTGCCCACTTACCTGTGAATACAATATTCTTTTGGAAAATAGGTATTTTAAAGTCTGGATTTTGCTAGATTTTCTTCACAATTGTCCAAGTAACTCTTCTGAATAGAAGTGTTATCCAATTATGAAGCAGCCTATGGCAATTTGCATCATGGAACTCAAAACATGTATAATCTGGAGGAAGGAAATGAGAAAAATAGGAAGGAGTTGCTTTTTAAACGCTGAAGTTTGAAGTACGTACCATTAGCACTTTCCAAAAGTGCAAAGTAGAATAAAAGTAGGTTTTAAACAAACTGATTTATTATGCCAACAATGCATCTGACCTAGTTTTAGAACTTTTCCTTTTTTTAATAGTTCTGCAGTGTCAGAACACGAGCAGAAGCCCGTAAAATGATTAAAGCACTCTCTCTAGATTTCAGGGGATGACTGAGGTATACTGCAGCTGTGATGGACAGGAATGATTTGTACCAGCTGTGATAAGCTTGATGTGGAACTGGCAGGCCACACTTTGATTGGCTGAAATAAACCACAAAAAAAGATCTTTGACAATACTAGTGTGGTCCTGAATGAGAGAAAAGGATGTTTTTTCCCATCTTTGTAACAGAGGAGAGTATTTTCTATCAAAACTAGCAAAGAAATGTGGTATCTAAAAAAAAAAAATAGTTTGGCACTGAATCTCTTTAAATTGACATTAATTTCTCTCATGCCATTCAGACTTTTTATACGCTGAGCAAATCTTCTCCTTTCTGTTATTGGCAGAGCTGCTGCGGTGTATAACACCATGTTTTAGTTCCTCTTGGCACACTCAGAACTCTTTTTATGAAGGATCCACAATGCAGTGCAAACAAATATGTGTACCCCATAATCTTTTGAGAAAATGAAACTGGGAACGAACTAAAACAGGTTATTGGTGTTTGCATTGCTTTGTATGTTTAGTGCAGCCTTAAGCAGTTAATACCAGAAGACTCCTCCTGAATGTCAATGATGTATCTGTGTTACATTGTTGTAAGAATTGATTTGGTCAGTTGCATAAGCAGTCAAGACATGGACTAGCAAAATAAATATCCAGTGATATGTTCCATAGATTTATTTTTTTTCGCTTGAAGAGATTTAATTGAAAACAGTGTATAGGTATTGACTGAGACACCTGGACACTACGTTTTAAGAGAACCCATAAAAACAATAATGATTAAGTTTAATATATCAATATGAAATTTACTAAAGCTCTGTTAAACTTTAAGCAGTTAAAATCAATAGATAACCTACTGCAAACAAATAGAGAGGCCCCTGGTTCCCAAGAGAGTTAAACATCTCCTTTTGAAGGGGCAGTAGATAGAAAGCTCTTTTATGTCAGTATACTTGTCAGTGTCATGCTGCTCCTGGAGATCTTATTAGGAAGGAATGCATTTGAGAACTACTATGCTAATCTGGTTTTACAACAAAAGCCTATACAAACCTGTGGGCACCTCCACCATTTTCAGGTTCAAGTGCAGATGTTTCACCCTGCTCGCCACTTGGTGTTCCATGTGCAGTGCCTGTCAGGCTGCAGCTGCAGGTCTCTGGTCAGCTCCCCACACTCACTTCTGGATTTTTAAGCTGAACCCACATCCCAAACACATAACCAGCATTTGAGGTTTGAACTTAGATTTGAACATAGTAACTTAAGCACGTACCTATCATTTGTGTTGGGTTCTTTT
Source organism: Margarornis squamiger (assembly GCA_035222235.1). Lineage (NCBI taxonomy): Eukaryota > Metazoa > Chordata > Aves > Passeriformes > Furnariidae > Margarornis > Margarornis squamiger. The sequence continues at coordinate 85,473,076 of JAWWTY010000077.1, read as the reverse complement.
AATTTATTTCCAGACTTTTTTTATTCTTAAAACCCTAAATACTTGGAAATGCTCAGAGTATAAATAAAGCACGGTTAAGGTTGCACTTTTTCATATATTGACAGCTGCTGTACCTTGGTAGTTGTGAAAGGTGGTGTTTAAACTAAGATGGATGCCTCTAATGCTGCATGTTGCAAGCCAGGCTTCCCTGTGGTCTGCAAAGAACACTCTGAACTCTGTGTTAGTACTGTTACACCAGTCTTGGTGCCTGACCTTCTCCGAGTAAGGCTGGATTGGTATAAAAGGCTTGCAGGAGTTCCCTCCATAGGTTGCAAACTGAATATGTCCATAATGGGAAATTAAACTAAATACATAGCTGTAAGAATAAAGGTGATTTATTATAGACACTTCACTTGGGAACAGAAGTAGGTTTTGGTTTTGGTTATTGGCTTTTTTTTTTTTCTGGTTGGTTGGTTTTTTGTTTGTTTTTTTTTTTTTGTTTGGTTTGTGTGTTTGTTTTGGTTTGTTTTTTTGTTTGGTCGGTTGGGTTTTTTTAATGTCAGATGAGGGATGCTAAGAATACATGTTGTCCTGTGCCCTGCTGTAAAAGATGGGTTTGCATGATTCGGTGAGTTATCATTCTAGAGCTTCTCTCCCAGTATATTCCTGGAGATGTATATTTTGGTAATGCAAATACTGTTCTATTATGTTGTTGTATCAGCACGAGCTTATCAACAATGAAGAAATCAGAGGTTGTAACAAAGCAGTAGGACTCTCGTTTCTCCCTCAGCGTTGGGTGTCTTACAGTAACTGGAAGAGAAATTCTTATTCCCAGATGCATATAAAATCTTTATAATAAAAACATTTTTCTGGTTAGTTACAATTTAGCTCTAAAACAAAGCCCTGACACTAATCACTTTTACAAATCCTTTTTCTAGGGCTTGATTCAATTCCCTTTGAAGTCAGTGGAAGTCTTTGAATTTATTGAGAGTTAGTAGAGGCCCCTACATTATAAGCAAGACTTGGTTGATTGGATTTAAAAAAAAAATAAAAAAATCCCACTTATATTAACTGCACTTACACACAGAACTAAAACTTTCAAATAACAGCCTTCTAATAAAGTCTTAATTTCTAAAACATGTGAGCCTAATTATTATTCCTCTGCACTTGCATGCTGTGCTACCTCTTGCAAGGCTTTCTGCCACATATATCATGTTGTAATTAGTAAAGTGGGAAAACACATTCATCTCTTCTTCAAAGAAAAAAAAAATCACACTTTAATCTTAAGTACACCATAATTGGCAAGAAAAAAAAAGAGTGGGGGACGTATCTGAAGAGTACCTCAAGGATTTTGCATGGAGAGCTTTTTAGTAGGGAATCATTGCTGTATAGCTTTTTTCCTGTATTATTATTGGTTAGAAAAACTAAGGGAGAGTGGGACAAGGAAAGGAGAACAAGAACCAACATGAGGATGAAGCATCAAAACAAAGGTAACAACCCTGTATTGGGAAAACCTTCTCTTCCCCTCTTTTTGGAATAAAAACCTGAAAGCTGTCAAAAATAGTAATGCTATTGATCTCACTCATAAGACTGTCTCCTTAACAGATCCAGCAGGCTTATAAAACAGTATAGAACAGAAAAAAATATTTTTCTGCATTATAATGTAGATGATAAGGCTGTCCTGTGGTCCATGGGATACTGGAGAGGATGCAGGAGTCCATTGGTCTGATGTCTGGGAATTCCTGGTAAAAGAGTTGTCTCTTTGTGAAAAGAATCAATAAGACAAAAATGAAATGCATATTTTTACAGCAGTGGAACAGGAGGATGAACAAATCTGTCCCTGTAATAAGCTTGAATATGGTCAGGAATTCAAATATATAAATCACTCTGGGCTATAATTCGATGTTGTTCATTTCTCTTACAGTAATGTAAAATGATCAATTATCTATCTGAGGAATATTCAGCTGGGCTGAATATTTAACAATAAGAGCATCAGGGAGATATATTTTTAAGTAGTGTAAAATGAATGCAAGGTTAAAAATTACCAAAATGGGAGTACAGGGTGGTGTGTATGCTTCCCTGGTGTCAGTTTACTGAGGATCCCAGAAAAATTTAAGCAAACTTCATCTGAGACTTCAGCTCATAAACTCTTTAAGCTTTATAATGTGTTACTTAGAAAAATTGGGATTTGGGTCTTACCTTGAAAGCCCAGGAAACTGCCTAGGAGCCTAGCTTAGCTCCTAAGGGCCAATATTTTTTTTTTCAAACGTCTTGCCCAAATGTAAACACAAAATTGTCTCACATGGAAGCAAGATTTAAGATTTCTTAGTCTCTCCCTTCCACCATGTCAAATCCTGGAACCTAAGTGTTATGGGGTAATGCAAAATAGTACCTGTCAGTGGTTAGTGAGGTCTTTATTCTGTACTTTTTGGAAAGAAACAAACTGCAGCAGAGACAGTTGAATGTGTCCTTACCACAGTCGATGAATGGCCTTTTTCACATTGTCGTGAATTGAAAAAGCCCCCAATTTAGACTTCAATTTGTCTACGTTTTAGCTCTCTAAGTCAGCAACTATTGCAAACTTCCATCCATTATGGATCTGGCACAATGTTCTCAAACTCTCAATCTTCCATCATCTTAAAAAAAAATAATTTGCATTTGCAGTAAAATTCTCCTGGAAATATGCCAGTTTCCACTTAAATAGTCTATGCAGCAGAAAGAATTGGGCAGAAACTTACCCAGAAGGAAAGCCTCAGCAGATGAGTCCCAAGGAAATTGGCTTGTTCATCCTCTCTGCATGTTTAGTGTTTTTGTATAATAATCAGGACACTGCACTTTTAGGGTTGACTTCTCCACATTGCGATTAGGATGTTTTCTTGTTTATACTTTGTTTAGACATCTATTCTTTTGAGTAGTCTACTCAACCAATTTGCAACCTCTATGGGAGTGGTGGGTAACATGATATTTTGCTCTAACAGAGGACACACTTCTGTGAAGGATCTAGCACACAGTAGGTATTAGCTCTGCACTGAGGCTGATGGGAAGCCCGTCTCCCTGACCTTTGAATATCAGAGTATTTTATCTTGTCTAGTTTCCTTTTGCTGTACCGAACTGAGTGACCTGCATTTGATGAAAGATATGTTGCTTTGTTGAGCAGCAGGCTGGAGCTTGCTCTACCTGTGCTGGGAAATTGTTGTAGGTGAGTCTGCCTCACAGGGCAGGAATCTGAGGTGTGCCTCTAGGGCAGCAGCACATAGTGTGGGTGTGGCCTGTGTGCTCTCTGGAGGGTGGTGGGCACTGTGGAGTGCCTCCAGACCTTTCCTCTGAGCAGTGGTATTCTACTTGACAGTGAAAACAAGAGAGGGTAAGTCATGTCTCCTTGAAATTTGTTCCAATAGTTGATCAAATTTCAAAGAACATCTTAATTCAAATACAAATCTGTTGAGTGTTGTCTTCCAGGTATTGGCAGAACCACCACCTAAACCCTTTTTCTTTCCCTATAAAGGACATAAGATTATATTGTGAAGCTATGTCTTATGTTTCATTCTGATAGTATAAACTGATGGAGGTGTTCACCGAAGGGCATTTTCTCTGGTCTTTTGATATTTTTTTGCTTCTTTGTCCCAAATTTTTCATTATGCTTTTTAACAAGTGAACACTAGAATTGGAGAGAGAGTTCTAAACCAGGAAATTAAACTTTTTGGTTATAATTCGATATTCAGTATGCGCTACAGTTGGGAATGTTGCTGCTAGGAAAGAAACATAAGAAGGTCTAAGTTAAAATATGCAACACTGTTTTTCCTACCTCACTACTCCTTGCTGTCTTCACAACAGGTGACTTGCTTTGATCATATATCTGCTGACCAAATGCTAAATTGCACTGCTATGCACGTAGCCTTTAGCTCTTGGCTCAGTGAATCTTGGTTACCAGGCTTACCCTTTTAACAAAATGAGCCTCATTGCATATGAGTATCTCCATTCAGTAAAATAAAATGAATCAGTAAGTTTTAGCTCATTAGGCAAAATGTTGCATAAATGAAGAGAAAATAACCTATTTGCCGCTATAAGTGTGTTCTGGGGAGTAAATGTTAAGTTGCATCTAGCATTTAATAACAGTAACATTAATTATTTTAGACTGTGGTATAAACATATTGAGAGACAAAATGAAGAACTTGCATTTCAGTCCATTGTGAGGTGTAGAAATGGAAAGCAATGCCAACAATGTATAAAGGGTAAAGATATGTATACCATATACCCACACTTCAGAAATGCAAGGCACTTCCCAGGAATTTAGAGGACTTAACTTTCCTTGGACATTTAAAATATTTTGAAAGAATTTTCAGGGAATAATATGCTAAATGAACCCTAAGCTCAATTTTTCACTCAACTGGCTTTAGTCTGTCTTTTCAAAATGTTTTATGGATTTACAAGCACTATAAATATATTAATATTATTTGGGCTAAAACAGTGATGGTTCCAGCTTCTGTAGTCTTGGGACTTCTCTAAGTGGGTTTCAAAAAATGTCATAACTCAATGGTCTTGGCATGCAAACCTGGAAAGCCTTGCAAATGGCATTTGAGATTAGGTGAGGCAATGGGTGTGGATAGGCTTGACCTAACTGTGCAGGAAATAAGCTCAGAAGATGCTCTAAGATAGACCTAAATATTTGATAACTTTTCCCTGGAGTACTGGCTTACTGAATGGAGTCGTTTCCTAGCAGTGAATATGGATGTTGTTTTTGTATGAGGGAAACATTCAAGTGTCATCAGACACTGATTCCCTGCACAATGCTGTGAGCTCAAGGAGTCTAGAGACTGGGGCGGGGATGAGTGCAGCCCTCCAGCTTCTTAACTTTGTAATAGTTATTTCAGAGGATTTCTAGATCACAAGAGTTGGATTCCTAGATCACAAGAGTTAACATGGAAGTTAACTGAAAACTACAAAACAATACAGAGCCCAAGCTACTGATTTGATTAATTTGCCCCATATTTTCAAATAAAAAAAAAAACAAACCAGCAAGTGTTTGAGACTTAAATATTAACACAAATTGTAACAGCATGCTAATTTCCTCCTGGGAGCATGAACACTATAGGTTTGTCGTAGTGCAAATCTTTTCCTAGATTTGATAAGAAACAACAAAAGATTATTCAGGGTGCAATCTTACCTCCTTTACTTTGGAAATCCTAAGGATGACTACATAGTGGGAACTATGGCTTGGAACAGAAAAAACAAAGGTATAGCTGTAACTTTAAATGTTGTTCCCATAGGCCTGTCTAAGATAATGGTCCCAAAGGCAGCAGCATCTAGTAAATCACTCCCTTTCAATCCTAAAATCACATTACATACAGAGAGCAAGCTGAGATGTTATTTTTCAGATGACTGACAGATCATTTCAGTTTTTTAAACCTAGAATTTTAGCAAGCTGTCCTATGTTAGTCAATAATAGTGATGCCCCCCAGGGTTGGTTGCTGGAGTTCAATATTTTTTCTAGTAAGATATAAATCAGGAGTGAGATTTTTTTTTTCTCTCAATGAGTTGCTGTCACTGAAAAGGATGATAAATTATTATTTCTGTTGACAATAGAAGATAACTAAGGTGATAATCAGATCCCACATTCTGGGATCAATACTGAATTTCTTACTAGACTGTCTTTTACACCTCTGTGCATAGTCAGGTTCTTGCTATCCCAGGCATCACTTGATACAATAACCAGTATCCCAGTAAATTAGTAAAATATGGTTTCTGGCCTGTTTCTTCCTTGCTCAGTGAATGCCTCTGAAATGAACATCCCTCTCCCTAATACAAACCCTTATGGATTTGGACATTGTACTTTTGAAGGCTTAATATAGCTAGAGACACGATCCCCTTAGTGTTTTTGGAATAAACAGGAGAGAAATACTTTCAGTGCAGCTGAATGATTGACAGCAGGTGTTTTCACTCACTCAGGGACCCTGATAGTGTGCTGCTTCCCATCCCTCTGTCTTAATTTGTCCAACCTTTTTTACTCGTATTTCTTATTCACTTTTCCCTCAATGTATTCACTGGCATGGCTGAGTCATGAGTCTTAAAGTCCCCAGATCGCTTTCAGGAAAAGAATTCTCTCACCCCTCCCTTCATGGCTTCTGGATTCTGTCTGCCCACACTGATACTGTGGCCATCATTCTCCTGATTGCAGCAATGGAGAAAAGCATGGCAAAGGCTGTGCATCCATCCTTAGGTGCCTGCTAAAGCCCACGTTTAAGGAGGTAATGTACAAGTTGCCTGTCCATGGAAGCTGGTACACTGATAACCTGCTTCTGGTGAGCTTGCCCTTCCCTGCTCTACTGCAGCTTGCAGTGCTTCTGCACTTGCCCATCCATTTGCTCATATTTTCGAGCATACCAGAATGACACTTTGTGTAAACAAAAATTAGACGTTGGAGAATAGTAATAAGAATACTGACCTGAAACCATGCTGAGCACAGGAAATGGCAAAAGCTTTTCTGGTGAGAAATAGTTAGTTCATGTAATTGAAACTGCTGTTCCGTTGTTCTTTAATGGCTGTTTTATTAGCTTCATGCTAAAGGCAGGTGGGTGCTCTCTGCTTTGCCTCCAATTGAAGCTGTCTGCTTTAAACAATTTTAAGTGGCCCACTGGTTGCAGCTTTCAAAAATCAAAGTGACCAGCTAAGGAATTCCCTCTGTGCGTGGGAGTGTGCACACGCTGCCTTCTCCAGAGTCTGGGATGTAAATCCAAGTGGTACATGCTGGAGGGAACTGACTGCAGAACGAGCAGGAAGAAAATGCCGAGTAGCTGATTTTACATATAGATGTTTTTCTTATTCTGGCAAAATTTCTTTGGTACAGGGGAAATATACCTAATCTTTGATAATATAGTTCTGCCACTTGATAAACTGCTGCTCACCAGACTGAGACATGCTTATTTTCCTTTCTTTTTAAAAGAAAAAAGATCTAGCTTGCCAGTTGAATGCTTTTTGAATTATTATGTTTTTTTGCATGTAAGCAGTAACACAGCAGCCAGACTATAAGATAACATGTTCAGTGTACCATAATCAGATGGGACCAATTGTATTCTTGGTACAACTCTATTAACTTTGATGGGCTTACAGGAGAGAAAAACACAGACCATTGACATTAAGGGGGAATTTTTTCCTGGATAGAGAGCTGCAATATCTCTATAGGTAATACTGATGTGATTGTTCTGTGTCTTGGAGGCACAGTCATTACAATTAATGGAGTGAGCCAACATGATAGACAGCATTTTGTTGTATGTCTTCTTTTCCTTTAGTAGGCTTATACTACATTTTTACAGGTACTATTTCTGTTCAAGAATAATAGCTGTGATTCCATGCTCTCACCGCTCAGTATGCAGTCTCTGGACTGAATAGTAGAAATGTTTCTAAGGAAATAACACTACTTGGGACAGTAACTGCTAAGCAAATGGTACAGGTGGATGTGATTTGCTGCTGACCAAGTCTCATTTGAACTGTTTGGCACACCTCTAAATTAACTGAACAGATGGTTTTTTAATTAGTTCTGTCATTTCATTTTCTGCATTCTTAATACATGTCAGGCTGTATGTCAGGGAGTATTAGCATCAATTTCAAGTGATACAAAAACATTCATAGCAAGAATAAGCTCATAATAACAATAACAAAACATAATTAGAGTACAAATTGAGAGGTCTGTAGCTTTATAAACATGGTAAACGTAGATTTATGAGACTTCAGAGGTTTGTTCAAAATGAAAAATGCATGAAATTTGCTTCAAACCAATTAGATATGTGCAGACCTAGAGCAGGGTTTTCTGGCTTCCGGTTAGTGGGATGGGCTAAGCTCATGTGAATTGCCTGAGAAAAGCTTCTGAATTTATGCAATTGATTTATCTGATTCCACCTTCCCCAAAGAGCAGAATCACTTGCCTGAGCACTAAAGTACCTTTTAGCTTCAGAGACAGTAGTAAAAAATTTAGTTATTCTTTCCTTTTGATGAAAGTGATATTTGTCCAAGTGCAAAATCCTTTCTTTGCCAATTTCAGCCAGGCTAGTGGCACTGTTTCCAAGGGCAAGGCAGCAGCAGAGTTTGGTTCAAGTGTAGTAATATGGCAGCAACAATTGCATTCCCATTCCAAATTAAAATGATGATGATTTCCGAGCACAGATAAAGCAACACAGTATGATATATTTGCTTTATTAAGAAAATCTTTCATAATCATAATAATGTTATTTATATGATAGTAATTAGCAAGATGAAGTGTAATCTACATAAAAACAAATTCCATGTGTCTGGATAAAATTAGGATGCCACACTGTTCATATAGTTTAAGCTACAAAGATTGCTTTTTATGCATTTGTAACTTTCCATGGCAAACTCTTGATAAAATACTCATTTCCTCCAGATTTATCTCTGCAGGAAATACCTTAGAACTATGGCAGGCCATACATCACAAATAGAATCAACATCTAAGTTAAAGCAAATAGCTTTAATCATAGACTTTCCAAACATTTTCCTGTTTGGATCTGCAAAAAATGGCTAATATGTAAACAGGACTAATCAGAGCAATAACATTTCCAGCAGCAGAATCCTAGAGGAATTAAATAGAAAACTCCTCATCAAGGAGAGATAATGATGCTTGGTAGCATCTCCTATCCCTTGACACTTTTTCAGCAATATTACACAATGTATGCTTAGTGGGAACTGCTTTATTTAATATACAGTATTGTCTGGCATGAGTCAGGTTTATTTAGGGGTATCTTCTTTTGACAACTTGCAACTAGCTAGTTAAAACCTACACATAGAAAAGTAGTAGTTTTTGTGTTGTTTTTTTTTTTCTCAAGACAACGAAAACTATTGAGTAACTATGCATGTGCAAGTTACCTGGTTTTCTTATTAAGTCTTGGCCCATTTCTTATCTTATGAGTGAAATCTTCTCAGCATTCTTGTGAAAAGCAATTGTCAGCAACAATTCTTCTGTTCACAGAGCAGGCAATATACTGGCTGCTAAGGAAATACTGGTTTAAATCTCCTCCCAAATTCAGAATTGTGGCAAATACCTAGGCTTTTCCTGCAGCTGGATCATAAGGTTGCTCTCTTCTCTGGTGGGGTCTTTTGCTCTACCTCTTTTGCTTTGGCCATTGACAACATCCTGAATGTGCTGCAGCCAGCTCTGTTTCTGGGAGATAACTCATTTCAAAAAATGTCACCTTTCAGATTCTGAGAAACTTACCCTTAGAAATTTTTTAGTCAAATCTGAAGGTGGACAACCTTAGTTAATACTTTATATTGTCAGAGAACATGGCTGGGAGTCTTGAAACATGGGAGAGGGGTATGCTGACCCAGACATGAAGATTTTGCTTGTGTTCAAGTCCTGATAGATGAGAGCCCTGTGCATAGCTTACACTTCATCAGTTGAACAGTCCTAGGAAAGTCTTTTCAGGATCTGGACTACTTCATAGCTGATGTTTTAACCTGTAATGGCAGTGCAGGATCTGGTCTTTATCAACTTTGCTGCCCAGAGGGTTTGACAGATGGATCTGTGCCTGTATGTAAGTGGGCCCGGGTGGCTCTGCTCTGCCTCCTTTGCAAGGAACATACTGTGCTTCTGCAGAGCTCTTCAGTCTGCCAGGCGTTCAGAGTCATCCTGAGAGGACCCGAGATAGCCTGGCCTCCTCCTGGGCTGGTAAATGAATGGGGTTATTTTAAGAAGGTTTGGAATTTTGTATGCTTTGAGGGGAGTACTGATATTACAGAGGCTGTCTTTGGCCATAAGCATGACTAATGCTGAAAAGCAATGGTTATGGTCCTCATGTTAGAGCATCAGGCAGGATCTCTGCTGGAATCCTGCTATCACCTCTTCCCAGCCTATTCTTGTACTGTCTGTTTGCCCTTGAATAATAGAGATGACAATGATCTCATTGATAACATGCATTTTGATTTGATATTGTTTTTTATATATATATATATGAATTTATAAAATATGTATATTTTTACAGGAATAAATGGTTCGTATATACAAGGACTACAGGGCATCAATTAAAACTAGCATGGGCCAGGTTAATACCAAATAAAGATTTGCCTCATGGCAAAGCTTGTGGTTGAGCTGTGGGATGCCTGGCCTTAGAGTGCGACAGACAGTAAAGTTTTCAAAGTTTGAAAAGGAATTAGGCATGTTACTGGATGAAACACTAATTAAGGTTATTAAATATTGAAGGCACCATCTCCGCTTCAGGAAGCCCTTAAAGCAGCTAGCACCTGAGGTTAGGAGAGGACGCTGAGCCACTGTTGCTATGTGCCTCCCTTAATTCTTCCTTTGGCATGAGTTATTATCATGTGACTGGAGCCTGGTGCTAGGCTATCTAGACCTTTTCTCTAAGTCACTGTGGGTTTTCTTATGTTTTTATGGATTCTTATGACCATTGATTTCCAAAGCAAGATTTCAGAGCACAAAAATCTGTTATGTTGTCAAAAGAAGGAAAATTGTGGAGAAGGCAAAAAAAGTCCCTGTAAGAACTTGAATTCACTTCTCACAATCTGCTAAACTGTGGGAGCAAAAGGACAACCAGGTGTTGCAAAATGGAAGGTAAAGGTGAATTAAGGTGGAATCAACAGGTGCTGGAGTTGCATGTTTTCTTTTTTAAGTTCCAAATACAATCAAAAGTGTTTTCATCAGTCTGATAGTCAGGACCTTGGTGTAAATAGCAGAGATTATAACTAGCAGGTGGCTGAGGTAGCAGCTGGACAGACTTAACACTTCAGTAAAGATAGTGCATATTGCTGGGGGGCCCTGTAACATGTTATTCATATATAAAAGCAGATTCTGAATAATTGTGTTGTGCTAGGCATAACATCATATTTGTTTGTAATTGTCTGGGGCCTGAGTGATAGTAAAGAAGATATTTCAAAACTTTTTGTAGCAGTGGGGAGGAAGATGCTTATGGGACAACAATTATGGATTAATGGAGGTTCATTAATACAATCTGAATAAAAAGGTTTGCTTCATTCTGCAGCTGTTTTTAGCTGTATTATTTGTTGTTTGTAACAATTGCCAGATACTTTTGAAAGTGTTTATGCATTCTGGATGATTCCTGACTCCTTAGGGTAGGTGATTTTTCATCAAATGGTTCTTACCAGAAATGTGGTGTCTACTATTAACACAATATTTGCTATTTATTGTTTTGTCATCTTTTGTTTAAAAAGTTTAATATTTTTAATCAGGAAGCACAAATACTGTCTGGTAACTCAGGACTAGCTATGAACCATGAACTGCAAACAGACAAAATGGAACTGTTTGACATAAGAAATGGCATGTCCAAACTATCTGGCAAGTATTTTCCACTAAGAAATGCGTTAATAGAAATGATTATTTGCTCATAATCAGTTTGAAGCAAAAAAATAAATTAATTCCCAGTCAATATACACTCACCCAGTTTTAATTAAATATTTGTATGGAATGAGTTTCTTGTTAGCTCTCCTGCAAGATGGTGTTCACAAAAGCAAACACAGGCAGCATGGAAGATAAACAAGAGTTGTTAGACATGTGCACATGCCTCCAGGGCTATGATCTTATTGGCATCACAGAGATGTAGTGGATGGCTCCTGTGACTGGAGTGTTGGAATGGGTGGGTGAAGGCTCTTTAAGAAGGACAGGCAAGGGAGATGAGGAGGGCATTTCACCCTCTATGTCAATGACCATCTGGAGTGCCTGGAGTTCAGCGTGGGGATGGATGAGAAGATGACTGAGAGTTTATGGGTCAGGATTAATTGGAGGGCAGGGAGAGGTGATGGAGTGGGGGGCTGATACAGGCTGCCTGACCAGGAGGACAGAGCTGATGAGGCCCTCCATAAACAAATAGGAGCAACTTCAAGTTCACAAACCCAGGTCTGATACAAGTTGAAGGGGCAACATATGTGGGCATAAGAAATACAGTATGCTGGATTATTTATGCAGTATATTTTACCATTCTATGATTTTCCTGTCCTTTTCCTCCTGGTCACTCAAAGCAGCATGTAGAAAGATTTCCTCACTTGCCTGAAATGTCAATGAGAAGCATCATAACAGGGTACTTCTGAGGCTATCACTAGGACACACACAAGTGAAATCACAGAAAGTGATGCAGTACAAGACTTGGAACAAACTGCCAACTGACTTACACGGAAAAAAGCAATCAAAGTTCTACCTCTTGCAATGAGAGGTAAGTGACCTCAAGGTATGTTGTTTCTGATGTTGACTTTCCTCTCTGCTGCACTGTACCAAGCTGATGATGAAGTACCAAGGATATCTAAAACAGCTTATGATAACCTGATCTTTCAGCCTTGTGATTAATCATCTCCCAGGTTCCCCGCATACACAACTAGCAGCACTGTTGGAGGTGCTGGTAAGCATCTTTTGTCTTTGGGGGGGTTTGTTTGTTTGGTTTTTTTCCCTCTGGTGATGAATGCTACAAAATTCTTTGACTTTGAGTGTATTTCTGTCATGTAAGAAAAATGGTAATGAGAAGTTAAATCTTTCTTCCAGTGGAGAATCAGTCTTTCTGGGCATATTTTGAAAATCTCCTTTCTCTATTACATCTTTCATTTAGAGGCTACCTTTGTGCCCTAGTAGAAGATGATAAGGCTGCATGTCACCTTGGGAACCTGCTCTTCAGAAAGGAAATTATCTTTCAGACATATGTTTTAGTTTAATTTTGCTGTGATGAAGTGGTAAAACAGAGGTGCTGGTCAACAGGCACTGAGACCACAAATTTAGCTGGGACACATTTGTTTGCAAATTTTGAGATTTCTGAATAGTGAAGAAGAGGCAGCGACTATCACTGCCTCTCATTTGTACTGGTAGTGCTTTTAATTGATAGTATCCCAGTGGTGGTGGAAATGCAACTGCTGCCAGAAACAAGACTTTTGTCCAAAGAGAAGTAGATAAGTGTAGCTCTTAGCAGTGTAATAAGATAGATAAGAGTAAGATAATACTTCTGAGGAGTTACCTATTCAAGTGCAGTCTCCTTGGGGTCCACAGTCTCATTCAGCAAGCATGCAGGAGGATGAAGAGGGATGTGAAGATGTCAAATTTCCCCATGACTTGCCAGACCCCAGCAATGAATATTCAGCACGGTTTTATTAAAGACTGCATTTGCTGCTTGTGCAAGCTCCTTCCCTCCTCCAGCAACAGAAATATGACAGCAGTGCCAAAAATGGAAAATGTAAATCCAAAACTGACCAATCACAAGAGTATCTGCCATTCTTTTTGTACAGGGAACATGAACACACTTGGAGATTAGAGTATGAGGCTAAATACAGTGTTAAGTTCAGCTCTTTGGAGGAAGTGATCTTCAGTATGTACTGCAGAATAACATTTCAGAGGGTTCAATTTGAAGCGCTATACATGAAAATCCAGCTTGAAAAATACTGCACTGTCTACCCAAGAAAATTTGCACAATAATTTTCATATTACCTTTATTTCTCAAAGCTCTTGCAGCTAAGGTCAGTAACTGCATAAAGAAAAAAATATAGAGATGTGGTTTTGTCATGCTAACTGGGGTGATAGGATATCATATACAGGGTGTACAAAGCCACACTGAGACTGAATTCAAATGGTATACAGGAAATGAAAAGGCATATTAATCTTGTATATTTTAATTATTGTTTTACTGGCTCACATTGGCAATAATATCTTAATAATTCAATAAGTTTCAATTCAGTAGTTTAGTCTTAAATCTTGGACAGCTGGTAGAGATTTTAATAGAATTCAGCAATTTAATCAATATATGAGAACGGAGATAAGCAAATTAAGATCTACCAGAGATCGGATATAAAATTAGAGACAGTATAATTTTTGATGGGCCATGACCTCAGCAGCTAGGAATTGTCATTTCTCTGTGAAATTAGATGAACAGCTAATGAGGCAATTACCCTGTGAACTTTGAAATGATAAACAAATAGTAATGCTGCAGGACAGGCAAAGTAAACTATTTCCAGCAGCTGGAGAACCTGATGCAATTTATCTATAAATTCCACATAAACTCTTTAAATCTGCATATATTAGTACAAATAAGAGTAACTAAACTCAAGGATGATTTCTCTCCCAAAGGCATGCACATTTCTTAGTGACATAAATATGTATAAATAAATATATTTATAATACATTATTAATCACAAGCCAACCAAGCTATCTTATGATTTATGTCTTGAATTCAGGTGGCCGAGTAAATAGCTTAATCATATTTATCCCAGTGATATCTGAGATAAAATACACTGTGTTTTCCTCATGAAATTACTGCTTTTCTTCAGCAGGAAATTAAGAGTGTCACCTTTGGACAGTGACTTTGTGAATATGAATTCTGTCTGCCTTTCTTACCTTGGGCATAAATGTGTGTTCAGAAGATTCATTCTGAACTTGTCTTGCTGAAATATAAGGCATGAGAATGATGCTGTCATAAAATTCTGACTGATGGGACAAGTTCCACCATGGAGGGTGAGAGAAATTTGATTAACACAGGACAGAATAGGCAATTAACTGCATTTTATCCTGTGGTGATTTCAGTAATACAGACTTCATGCACTTTTCGCTCTGTGCAGCAGGTGACTTGTGATTGACATATTGCTGTCAGTTTTAGGCACAAATTTACGGCAAGCAGAAGATGATTTTGGCTGTCTCTGTAGGCATTTTCTCTGAGTATTTGGAAGTCCCTTACTAAATGCCCATTTATAGTCTTCTTTAGTGCGTTATACAAGTACCTAATGAAGTGTGATTTTTCAGTAGGTGCTTATGATAACTATTTCTCCAGACAGGCAGTAACATATTTGGGTGATCACAATTATATTTGCTGTCTTATTCACTCAGCTCTGGAGTTATTGAAAAGGTGGAAAGAATTGCATTACCAGAGATGTAGAAAGTACTGTTATATAAATCCAGACTATAAACTATAACCTGATTTTAAAATAAAAGATCAGTGATAGCAGGTTATTTCTTTGACTGGGAAAGGTGAGTAGAGTGGGAAGGATATGGACAACATTGGAAATAGTGGAAAAAAATCTCTATTTGCCTGTTTTAAAACTTGTTTTCACATATTATGACCAAAACAAAACAAACTCAAAATATAGGCAGACCAAATCTGAATCTTCTCTTCTAACCTCTTCAGATTTCAAGATGCTGGATGATTTCAAACTTCATTAGTGTTTTTTCTCCAGGAAAACCACAAATGGGGCTGGGGGAAGCAAAGTCAGCACCCAAGAGCTTAATTAGTGTGTTTGCTCATTGTACCCACCTTGGGCACTTGGTGTAGGTAGATACAGATGTCAAAATAGTGTAGTACAGGGGTGAAGTGGACCCACAGTTTCTATACTTGGTTTGAAATGTGTTTTAAGATTATGCACAGGTGTAAATTATGAGCAATTCCTTAGAAACACATCTGTATGAATACATAGATTCTAGTCTTAGAGATAAAAATTACTGTTTTCTGTATGTTTCCACTTCATCAGAGAAGCCTTTGCATTTCCATGCTGCTTCTATTTGCCTTCTCCAGTCAAGAAGACATTTAAAGCCAAATTTACCTTTCCGTACATCTCTACATTTGGAATGGCTTTTAACAGAAGCCCTGATCAATGGAATCACATTAGGAAAAACCAAAGCTTTGTGTAATTCCAGAGCAGAAGCCAGAAACTCTGGTTTGAGTAAGGCCATGTGTGTCAGGGATATTAGTTGTCAGTCTTCCACCAAGCACGTTTTAGGATGTTTGAGTTAGAGGAATAAATCCTTTGTCTATTCCACCACAAAGAATCAGGAAAATAAGGAAAATCTGCTTACCCAGAATACAAACTATGCTGAGAGGGTCGTGCCAGAGGCTCTGCCTGCATTAGTTATTCCCAGCAGCACCAGATGCAACATTTGGAGAACTTGCTAAAAGCTCCAATGGAGAAACACCAAGTGGGATGGGATGGGATGAGATGGGATGGGATGGGATGGGATGGGGGGAAGAATTTGGTGCCTTTGAAAAACAAAGACTAGACTTTTGTCAAGAACCAACTTCTAGGCACTTCTGCAGACCTGTTGTCTTTCAGCTTTCATTTAGGAGCTGCACTTCTCATCACCTCCCAAACAGGAATTTGAGTCTGCTTTTTTAAAAGGCTTTTCCACTGTATCACAGACAATGCCTAGTGTAGCTAAATATAAAATGGAGAAGTTCTTACCAGCATTACTAAAACTTACTCAAAACAACATCAGCAGATTTTAATACTGCCTTGCACCATTGCTATTGATTACCTTTTCTACTTCCTAACTATTTTTTAATGGCTAGATGCCTCACATAGACATTCTTAACTCTGAGAGTAAAGCAACAGCACCATGTTACTGGAAACCATATGATGCATATACTGTGAAGGATCTAAAAATACAGAGTAGTTTAGAATACTTAACAATATTACCCCTTTTCTAGAGAGATTTTCAGTTCTGTTCAATCTGCCTATATCCCTTTTTACTATACTTACCTCTGTTTCAAAAATAAATTTGGTTCTCTTATTCAGGTTTCTTTTTATTTCAATTCCTGAGTATTTCACCCACTTGGTTGTCTATGTGAAAGTCCCATTTATGTGAAGAATTACCCTTTAGTTATGGGGCAGTATTGCAGATTTTTCCCATTATTTCAAAACTTCAAGCTACAGTAGGCTATGCCTATTTATTTCAGAGTTTCAGAAGTAGCTACATTCTGCCCAATGAGACACTGTAATCCATGGGAACTTTGCTACATAATCATGATATCTCCACTGTATTTGCATCAGTATTAAAATCCTTCCTGTATGGTACCATTCTGGGTTTATGAGCATACAGATGATAATGAGGATAACGAATTAACTGCCAGCAAGCATCTGTATGACAGTGCATTTATACAAAGCCAGATTTCTCTTGATCTTCAGTCAGACTCAACTGAACTCTCAGCTGAATCTAGTCTTTGGTGCACAACTCCTGATCCTTGCCCTGTCCTGCTTCCTTCTTGAATTACCTTTCTTTCCTGATTTTCCTATGATTTACTGACAGTGAATCAATAACAGAATAATAGCTACTATACTAGAATCCCAAGTAACATCTCATAATGGATAGTTTATGGCATTAATTTACTGTGAAGACAAAAGGAATCTGTTATCTAGCTGAGCAGAAGGGAAGGAGGCTCAGTCCACCTTCATTGCCCACTGAATTATTTTGTTTCCTACTCAAGTGAAGGTAGAAGCTTTTGCCTTCCCTCTTGGCTTACAATGATGGCCCTTCTAATTAGGAACAGCTTGCTCTCATGGTCAGCTGGATATATATAGCAAATACAACTTCTAGTAAAAGGCACTGGGAGAAGCAATCTGAGGAACTGGACACCTTCACTGCCTGATATAAGATTCTTACAATAGGAGCAATGTGAGCTGAGGGACCTGTGGGTGACAGGAGAGGAGGACCAGAGCTTTCTGAGCTGTAATGGGGCTGAGCTTTGCCCATGGAGAGATACAAATCTGCTCCGGAATGACATTTTTTTTCCTAATGAGGTATGCATTTTTCTACCTTGAATGAAACTGGAGTGATCCTGTGATGAGCTTCTGTGCAGTATTGAGAGAAGGAAGAAAAGCCTCAGAGAAGCCAAGAGCATGTCTGTATATACAAATTGAGCATTACTCTGATTACAAGATACTTCTTTGTTCAATCAATACTATAGATTTAAAAATTATAATTATAGGCTGGTGCTACAGCAACTGAACTCCACAAAGTATTGTAATCACAGATAAAGGAATACAACAGGCATTTGAAATACTGTCCTCACAAGTAAAGTAGTATTATAGCAGCTGGCATTTATTACTTCAAAGTTTTCTCTTATATAGCTAAAAATAAAACCAGAACCAAAGAAATAAACAACAGATTAAAATACTTTTATCATACACAACACCAGGCTTAGCAGAAGGTAGATGTAGAACTGAAATAATGCTGGATCAAATGTTCCTCTCTGCTTCTGCATGGCAACAAGCCCTACTATGCTCTGAATTCCCCTGCCTGGAGCACTCTACATCAGCAGACACTGTGGGTACACTTGATACGTCCCTTAGCAGAATAAGAGATGTTATGGAAGACAAAGGAACACTTCATGGTTGTAATTCCTTGACTTTGCTTTTTCCTCTGAAAACAGAGCAAGCCATCATTTAGACTTTTGTTGTTGTTGTTGTTGTTGTTTTTTTTAAGGAAACTCTAATTCTACTTGCATGTGAGCATGTGTAATTAAAAAAAAAAAAAAGGCAAATTACTGTATCAGCACAATCTGAGATACTGCTTTCCCTTTTCAGGATCTATTCAGTGAAAAAGCATAGGTTTTCCCAATCATGATTTTTTAACGAGTAATAGGAAAAAATAGAACACAGTAAGTGTTCAAACTTTCAGTAATTGAGGACATGTACCAGCTGAGATGATGACTAGTTCAGAAAATATTTTTGTGTAAGAATCCCCTAAATTTATCATGAAACTAAAGTTATCTGATTTAAAATTTAAGTTATCTAATGACTGGGATTTGTGGACTTGTGCTGAACACAGCATTGATAATACAGAGATTTTTGTTATTGCTGAGCAGTCCTTAAACAGAACCAAGGTCTTTTCTGCACTGCCACAGTGGGGAGGGAGTTGGGAGGAGACACAGCCAGGACAGCTGACCCCAACTGACCACAGGGATATTCCAGAGCATATGAAATGCTCAGTGGAGGGAAGAAGGAGGAAAGGGGTATGTTGGGAGTGATGGCATTTGCCTTCCCAAGTAACCATTACATGTGAGGGTGCCCTGCTCTCCTGGAGATGGCTGAACCCCTGCCCACCCATAGGAAACAGTGAACGAATTCCTTGTTTTTCTTTGCTTGTGTGCATGGCTTTTGCTTTCCCTATTAAGCTGTCTTTATCTCAACACATGAGTTTTCTCTCCCTGATCCTGCTGGTGGGGGGAGTGACTGAGTCGCTGTGTGGGGCTTGGGCTGGGGTTAAACCACAACAGAGATGTATTTCTCAGCTTAAGCACAGTGACTAACTGGATTTCCCCCCTCCCTTGTTTTGGTTTGGAGCATTGCATGGTAAAAACTTGCAGCAGGCCGCTGGCAGGCTGCTTTGTACCACACGTGTGGCTGACAGAATACAAGGCTGTCAGTTTCTCTAACCTCAAAGGAGCAAGACCAGCTCTCAAAACAGTAAGAAAAAGGAGTATTGGCATTGCTTACACTGTATATTTCCACTCCTGGCCAGACACACATGTAAAGAACCTATGGAATTGAAAATAGAAATTACTACAGGGAAAACCACCACCTTACAATATAGCTCTTATATTTCCTAATAGTTAGCAATTATGTATTGCTGTATATAAGTGTTACCTTCTTCATGAAGGCACAGATAGCAAGAGCTTGAAATTTGGAAGTGGAATGAGGCTGGATTTTCTTGTGTCAGGATAACTTTCAAAGTGAATGATATCCATGTTGGTAACAAGAGACAATGTCTAAAATTTCCATCCACAAAGAATACTCCAGGATGGATAAAATGAAATATCTGTGTTAAGTTCAATCCTTTATTTTGATGTCTGTCCTAAAAGAAATAAAGGAAAACTTCCAAAATAGAAATTATTTTGTTGTTTGGGTAGGAAATTTCTCTTTAGTGTGTCATAATCTCCCTTTGCTTTCCTATTATGGAAACTTGTTTCCTAGACAAGTATCCAAAAAGCACACTTGAGAAGTTTGAAACATTAAAAGAAATAATGTTTTTCTCAAACTTTTTGGATTGTTAAGAATCGCCCAAAGAAATGGGAAAATTAAATCTGCACAGAAGTGAAGATGCTTTCAAATTCTAACATGACTGTTGCTAAAGCAGTCTTTATTATGACATTTAAATGCTATATATGTGAAAACCTTCATGCATTCCTGCTGGAGGTGGAAACAGAGGCCATCTATATTAAGGCCTACTTATTACCCTAGATCTATGATGAACACTGGTTAAAATCAGCAAGAATTCACTAAATCTAGAGCATACTAATGAAGGTGGTAGAAATAGATGTGCAGTTGTTTTGCTGACTGCGAGCTTTTCAAGGATTGCTTTGAGGCACTCCATAAGTGTTGCCTCACATGCTTCCAAAGTAGGTTGGCATTAGTGTTGGAAGAATTAGATCCGTCTTGAGATGAAAGAAGAGTTGTCTGTTATGACAATTCTTTCAGCGGGAAAAGAGGGAGGAGAACTGGGTTAAGCCAGCTCTGTGCCCTTGCTAAGAGCGGCAGACAGATTATCAGCAAATCGTGACATAGCCATAGAAGTGTTGATTATTAGGGACCTCTGAAGGTTGTCTGCTTCAAACACTGCCAAAACACCATCTACTTCAACCACTTAAAAGCATGTGTCTCCACATATTTTAACAATGATTTTCTGTAGCCAAGTAAGAAAATCTTCCAAAGTCATCATCTCCAAAACTAACTTATTCCAGTGCTGTGTTATTCTCCTCATGAAGAAATTATTCCTGTTGGCCCATTCAAACCTCTGAGGCTGAAGGTCTTGGCCATTTCCCTTTATTTTATACTGTCTGGCATTGCTGAGAAGAGGTTCATTCCATTGCTTTTAACTGTTTCATGTGGTTGCAGGCTATTAGCAAATTATTCCTTAGTCTTCTCTTTGTCAGACTAAGTCAAGCTGTCTTAGCACACAGCTTCTGAGGAGCAGCTCTTGGCCCCAGCCATCCTGACAGCAACCTACTGGACCGTTTCCTGTTTCTCAGCATCCTTTTTCAATGAGGAGGCCAAAAACAGGGTGCAGTTTTCCAACTGCAGTCTCAACAGCAATGAGAAGAAAGCTCCATACCGTGTAGCCCAGCACCAATTTCCTGCATTGATAATGGCAGCACAGAGTTGGCTTATGTTGGACCTAGTGCTGACTGAAATAGATACATTTTAGCAGGGCTGCTCCTCAGCCAGTTTTCTTCCATTGTCCTGACACGTTGGATCACCCCATCTCCAGTGTAACACTGGGTTTTTGCTGAGCTTCCTGAGGCATGTATTGGCTCAGCCTCCAAGTTTCTCAAGGTCTTTCTGGACTGAACCTTCTTAGAGATATGCTGAGGCTGTGCTCTTGTTATCAAATCTCCTGATGAAGATACTGAACAAAATGGTCACTACTACTTACCTGTGGTATACTCTGTTTCTTAACCATCAGCTCAGCATCAAGCTATTGATTTTGTTGAGTTTTTTCCTCCATTGAACTTGTTGTGGTACAGACAATTTAAAATCTAGGGCTGATATCAGAGTCAGTTAAAATACTGCCTGTGTATTGTTTTTCTCTGTAGCACAACAATGATATGTCAATGGTATCTGATGTGTTAAATCACACAATATTAAAATCTGAAGACTAACCAGAGTGGTTCGGAGTGCAGAGGAGTATAACTAATTTTTGATATTTTCCTAATTTTTTTAATGTTACATAAAGATTGATTATCTCTGAAATAATATTGATTAAAATTGCTCTAGTTAAGCTTCTTCAGTGTGCTTTTTACCAAAAACCTGTCCAGATGTCCCAGGACTGCTGTGACAAGGCAAGCAATTAAATGAAGCATTCCCTACTGATTTTAAATAACATGACGAGGTGAGTTGCTTTCTAAAAAGTCAGAGTATTCTCTGTTTAACTTCTACCAGAATGATAGCTGGGCTATTTCTTCCTCTTTAATCTAATGTTGTTGGGACAGAATTCAACTTTTTATGCCAAATAGGATGCTGATACCATGTTTAACATTTTTTTTTCACCAGTAACACACAGAAGTCTCAAAGCTAATGGCCCTAAATGTTTCCTCATATTGACTATGGTTTTCAAAAAGGCAACTATGAACTCCAGAAATACTTGTCTTTGAAGTATTTAGTATCAACACAAACACTCCCAAATTGTTCAGACAAATTGTTTATCCATGTTTCCACTTTTTTATGTACTTCTACCTCTTCTTAAAAAACTGTAATCTATTAGTGTAAGAGTAATTTTATAAGCCAGAAGATAGTCATTTAGACCTCAAAAACCACTTGTAGTGCAATAGAGTTATTTTTCCTAAAATATAGTCCTTTTCTGAAATAAATCTACTTTAAAGTGTTGGCTTTTCTCACCATATTTCTTGTAGAGCACTTTCAGATTCCCATCTGCTAATCTGAGTGACATAAATACGCTTTCATTGTGCTTAGTCCTGTTTGCCCTGGAGAGGTACCATTGCTGAGATGCTTTGATTTTTTTATTATTCTACTTTATCAACAGAATTGTTTAAGAACCATTCATGGAACATATCAAAGACAAATGAGAGGATAACTGTCACAGAAAGCACAATCAGAAACCTTTTAGCCAGGGAGAATACCTCAAAATGAGATTTAGCAAAAAACATTTGACTAATGCATATTCTTGAAAAAGAACCCATCAGGATGATGAAGAATTTAATGAGGAAAGGAGCAAGGCGAGATCATTTTCAAACCAAACAAGTCTGCAATGAATTTATGGAGATACACTAAACCAAGGTAGTCAAAGAACAGAATGGCCATATTTATTTATTTATTTTAGGAAATGGCAGGATTTATCAAAATTTAAATTCTTCCTAGATTAGGATGAGAAATTTAAACAATGGAATCCACAGTGGAAACATCATCTTGTGAGAAAATGCACATCTGACTTTTGTGTGTGTTCAAAACCAAACCGTTTCAACTGTATCAAGATGCTGTGATAACTTTTTTGTCAGCATTTTATAGTAATACTACATGACACACATTTAAATTTCATTGACTTGGCATCTTTCAGTAGAAAACTACTTCCCTGGAAATTGTTTAATCAACTCAAAGATGAAATAGTGCACTATAAATGTTTTCAGTTTCTATACGTCCTTCTCTGTATAGTGAGTGCTTCTCTCATCAAAATCAGAGAACTTCAACTCATTGGTACTAGTGCTCTCCTTGCCTTTCCCCACTCAGCCCACTTTAGCAGCCTGCCTTACCCTCACAAATGAGTCAAAGGAGATGAAAAAGCATTAGTTTTCTGGAGTAAAGCTTTCTGAGAGAAGGCATTTACTAAAAATGCATCAAGATCTCCTTTTTAAAGACACTCATAGACCTGAACTATTCCCAAAGGAAGTAAGCTTCCTCAAATTAGTTTTTAACTGACACTCTATTTTAACATAAACTGGCCCTCAAGAGTGAAGATGCCAAGAACAACTTGGGTGCTTGGTTGAGCAGGGATCTTCTCTTGGAAATAAGCCAATAAAGGAAGGTTTATGCCCTGTAGAAGCAAGGACAAGTGACTTGGGAAGAATACAGAGATTGTGCCTGCCACTATAAGGAAAAAGTTTGTGCAGCCAAAGCTCAACTGGAGTTGAAGCTGGCCAGAAATGTGGGGGACAATAAAAAGAGTTTTTTCCAATATATAAATGGCAATAGGCAGTAGAGAAATATCATTGGCCCATTACCAGATGAGGATGGTCAGCTCACAGAGACAGAGAAAAGGCAGAAGTGTTTAACACATTCTTTGCCTCCATCTTCAACATGAACAATGGACCATAGGGGTCTCAGTGCCCTGAGCTGGAGGATCATGACTGGGGATGGGAATGATCAATCCTGAAGATGTGCACTATATGTTGCTCCAGCTGGATCCCTACAAATCTGTGGCACCTGATAGGGTTCATCTGAGAATCCTCAAAGAGCTGGCTGATGTCATTGCACAACCTCTCTCAATGGTTTTTGAGCAGTCTTGGAAATCCAGAGAAATCCCAGCTGACTGGAAAGTGGTGCACGTTGTCCCAGTTTTCGAGAAGGGCAAGAAGGAGGACCCCAGAAACTACAGGCCCATTAGTCTCACTTCAGTGCCTGGTAAAGCTATGGAGAAGATTATTCTGGGAAGTATTGAAAACACCTGAAATACAAGGCTGTAATTGGTTACAGCCAGCATGATGGCTTCATGGGAGGAAAGTCCTGCTTATCCAACCTGACTTCCTGTTATGACAAGGTAATTCACCTAGCTGATCAAGGGAAGCCAGTCGATGTACTCTTTTTGGATTTCAGTAAAGCTTTTGATACGGTCTCTCCCCGGATCCTTCTGAACAAAATGTCCAAACACAGCTGGATAAACACATCATGTGGTGGGTGAGCAACTGGATCACAGGTCAAGCACAGAGGGTAATAGTGGATGGGGTAACATCAGACTGGTGACCTGTCACCAGTGGGGTTCCTCAGGGCTCCAACTTAGGCCCTGTGCTCTTCAGCATCTTCATAAATGAGTTGGATGCAGGACTGGAAGAGATACTAAGCAAGTTTGCAGATCACACAAACCTGGGAGGAGCTGTTGACTCCCTTCAAGGAAGGGTGGCTCTGCAGAGAGACCTTGACAAATTAGGGGACTGGGCAGTCATCAACCATATGAAGTTCAAGGGGAAGTACCAGATTCTGCACCTGGGATTGGGCAAACCCGGATGTGTGTAGAGACTGGGGAATGATATGTGCTGGAAAGCAGTGCCATGGAAAGGGACCTGGGGGTCCTGATCAATGGCAAGCTGAATATGAGCCAGCAGTGCCCTGGCAGTCTGCAGGGGCATCAGGCAAAGCATCACCAGATGGGTGAAGGAGAGGATTGTCCCACTCTGCTCTGCTCTGGGGCAGCCTCACCTTGAATATTGTGTGCAGTTTTGGGCACCACAATATAAGAAAGACATTAAGGTCTTAGAGAGTGTCCAAAGGAAGGCAATTAAGATGGTGAAGGGCCTTGAGGGGAAGCCCTATGAGGAGTGGCTGAGGTCACTTGGTCTGTTCAGCCTGGAGAAGAGGAGACTGAGGGGAGACCTCATTACAGTTACAACTTCTTCGTGAGGGATCTCTTCTCTGTGGTGACCAGTGACAGGAGCCAAGGGAATGGCCTGAAGTTGTGTCAGGGGAGGTTTATTAGAAAAAGGTTCTTCACCCAGAGGGTGGCTGGGCACTGGAACGGGCTCCCCAGGGCAGCATGGAGCCTGACAGAGTTTGAGTACTTGGATAATACTTTCAGGAGGAACATGGTGTGAATCTTGGGGATGGTCCTGTGCAGGGCCAGGAGCTGGACTCGATGAGCCTTGTGGGTCCCTTCCAACTCAGCATATTCTGTGATCCTGCCAGGTGTTGTTTGAAGCTGGTGATAAAAATTAAACACTCCGGTTCCTGAAGGCTTGGAAAAACACTGAAATAGGAGACTGCAGGGATGTTCCTCCCCAGACTGAAAACCAGAAATAACTAGCAAAGGGAAAGACTTTATTCTTATAGCAAATAGAAAGCACTTTTGGTTTTAGACTTACCACAATGCTTTATATTCCTAGAAATGTTAAAAGGGATCATTCTCTTCAAACTAGGCCTGGAGGTTCATGACTGTGCCACTGAGCATGGGTTCATATTAGCATTTCTGCTGATGTTTCTGATGCCTGGTTCAAGGAGACATTTGGCTTAATTTAGAAACCTCTTCTGCCACTTGTTTCCTGGAATCATAAATATTAATAGAGTCACTATTGGATATTATCTTTTATCCACAAAATTTCTGTAAAATATTTCTTATGACGCAGCCTTTAAAGTGAGTTGACAGATGAATGTTGTGCAAGATGGAATGATAACAGGGGTAGCATCAAGATGACATTTTCTAAGAATTCTTATTGCCAGTGTCTGTTTTTTCACAAGCTGTAGCGCTAAAGGTCTTGCCTACAGAATAAATGACACTAAGCTATGTAGAGAGTTTACCCAAATAGCGTCTCACAGTATTTAACAGAGCTTTTTTTTTGATATTTTCCTTAGAAAAATTATGATTTAGAGATATAGATGCTTCTTCAAATATAGAATTTTTTTCTATTGAATTAGGATCTTAAGATTACTGTGTGCATTTTGGAAAATAGAAATAATAATTGGTTATAGTCTATTATGATAGATCTGATCTGTTCTTTAGTTTTTAGCCATGAGATCATTGAGAACTGGAGCAACTTGCTAAAGATTTCTGTAGATTGCCTGTGACTGGGAGTTGGCATATCAAGACTGTGTGGTGTTTCAACCCAAAAATGTTATTTAGACAGAAAATGAATTAATTCAGGGGATTCCTCTGACTTGCCTTGTACCATGTGGTTATAGGATTGTAGCCAGTTACTTTTGATCTTATGACCTATTAATTTACAGTATATTGGATGAACCTGTACAATTGGCAGTACACACAGGCCTTTCAAAAAGTTCCCTGATGACTTTGAAATGTGTTGTACAGTAATAAGGTCCAATTCCTCTTGCAGTGCAATAGGGATGATGTTCATCCACAAAACACTTAAAAATCCTTGGACTAGATTCTGTGTTCCTGTAAGTAGGGCAAGAGTATAACATAGTTTTGAGTAATGCAACTTAGTTATGTGCAGTTATCAGGAGACTGAAAGCTGTTTGGAAAAACATGTACAGAAAATGGGTGAGAGACAGGACATCTTGCTACCAGTCACCTCAATTCTCCGTTTCAAGGCTAAACCTTTCCTTCATGTTGGCTGTGTAAGCCAAGTGTGAGTGAAGTGGCTATCCAGCTTTCATGCTCCAGGCTCAAGCAGGTGGTACTGAAATTGTAAAATGTTATCTCTGGTTTGTCTTTCTATTGGTGTTTGAAATGCAGACTTTTCCTATGAAAACAAAAGTGAAGGAAGACTATTGCTTTTAAAGGATTTATAGTAGCATTTTAGAGTAAGACAGGGGAATGATTAAACTCTGCATTGTCAAGTTTGCTTTGCTAAAACAAGGTACCAAAATGTGTGCCTGTACGTACACGTAGACATGTAAATAAATAGCTTAGTGTTCAAAAGTCCTGAGCCCATTCAGAAGTAATTGAGCTCAGTGGGATTACATTATTATTTTAATATCTGTTTTAAAGACTTTAGGAAAATTTAAGATCAGGCTTTTATGCCATCCTACCATAAGCTTTCCCTCTCACATGGTGATTACACCCTCAGTCACCTTTCATCAGCCTAGCCAAGAAGTCTCAAAAGTTACTGTTATGCTGTAGTCCTGAGAATGGTCATCTTCCCTTCAACCAGAGAAGACAATCCTGTGTCTTTCCAAATATTTGTGTCTCAATCTCAAATATTTGTCAGGCTTTCTTGAACAGGTTGATTTTATAAATGTGGATTTCATTAAGCTCAGTATGACATGATTGCTCTGTACTGCCTTTACAATTAAAGCTGCTCTTAAGGCCCAAACAGGATATATGTTTTTCTCCACATTCTATTGACTTTCACAGACTAATAGTTTCACCCATCTTTTATGCTTTACTGTGCTTGCAGTAAAAACTGGACTAAAACTGATTTTTGGTGATTCCCCCTCCCCCGATATTGCAATAAAATAATTTGATTAATATGTGGAAACTTGGGTCCCAGAACACAACATGTAGGCCAGTCTCAGCTGCTCAGCAGGAACATGGGTGATGTGTGGTTGGTACAGCTGTTCGTGAGTCATCTGAATGTACTGCTAGGGAGACAAACCTAAAAAACCCTGATGCCAGCCCAAGGGGTGCCTGGCTTACAATGAGGAAACATTTGATGGGAGAGGCAATGGGAGCAGCGTGTGGAAAGACCAAGTGAGGCAGAGTATTTTAATTTTTTCATGTTGTCATCTCATTTTCCAGTGTGACAGCTCCTACCTGAGATTTCCAGCCATTGCACTAGTCTTAAGAACTGTAACTTCTACTTTTTACTTTGCCTTCTCCTCTATTGTCATATGTGATGCTTCATAGAACTTGGGGGGAAAAAACCCTCAAAAAATGTAAAAGATTTAGCTAACTTTCAATAAACTTGGCACTGAGCCTTTAATTGAGGTTTAAATAATAATTCAAGAAATTGTTTCTTTTGGGACAAAGTGATGCAACTTCTCAACCTGATGCTGGTTGCAAACCTCAGCTTGCTGCATTTCAGCCAATGTCAGTAACAAAAATGCAATGAATTGCACACTGGACAAGACTTCACCTTTTCTAAAGTAGTTTGATGCACGCAAACATATGCAAGTGCATACAAATGCATATGTAATCTCCACCTCCCTACATTTGCAGATAAGTGGATATTGCCACGTTATTTCTCATGCCACATTTTGACTGCTGTTCTATTTCAGACGTAAGCGGCTTGGTTTATGGGACTTAGAGCCTGTTAAAACTAATTACCCTTACTATTATCATCAATTAACCCCAATTAATGTCAGACAGAAATGCAAAAATGTCAAACCATTTTCTACAATTCAGTATAGATGAGTTCAGAGGAACTGATAATGATACCTTCAGGCTGCGCATGAGAAACTCAGGCTACTAAAAAAGTAAAAGCTTTCTTCTAGGTTTTATACACACACCACTTGTAGAGGCCAAGCAATTGGTGCTTTCTGACACCAGGTCTCCCAGCTATTCCGATGGAAGAGGATGTGGGTTAGAGCATTCAGTGGGCAACATTCTCCAGGATGATAGCTTTGGCAGATTTGCCAGCAGCCTGACACAGTGGATGTGCTACAAGTGCAACCTTTGTCACTTGGCTAATTTCTCTGTCTTCTATTAGCATTGAATAATTTTCCCATTCTATGGCAGTATGCTGTACAATGTTTAATTTGTCACTCTTATAAATATTTAGTCTCTAATGAAACACATGTTATTGAGGCTTTTCATTTTTGAATCTTGCACTTGCAAGCCTGATTTTCGCTTTCTGCTTCAGGCCACGGGGGCCTTGATGAGTAAGGAGTAAGCCTTCTGCTTTACACTACATCTCATTGGAAGTGATATTAATGTCCTTATCTTTGTCCATTCTTCATCCCCATAAAGCAAAGTAACTCCAAATCAGTAGCAAGATTCTGTGTGTGCAGTGAGCACCTGCTGAAGGAAGGGCAAAGGCTTACAGGTAAGGAGAGCTGTGCATTGGGGATAAAATCAGTTAAGAGTAGTTGGAATTGTGCTTAAAAATAAAAATAAACGAATAACATTAAAAAGAGAAAACCAGATTATACCAGAGAGTTGCTCCCCCAACTTGTATATAAACCTAACTTAAGTAGCTTGCTCAACAATAGGTATTATGATGTTAGCGTCTACAGTTTTGCCACATATGCTTTTTAGACATAGTTTTGCTGTTAAATTAAGAATGAGGAATTGAGTCACTTTTACTAAATTAAAATTATTATAGTTCCTACAGTAGGTATATGTAGTAGCACTAGTATATTAATGTTGTTGGCTCATGAATGCCAATATTTGCACAAGATTTGAAGTCCTGGTTGTGGTTCCAGGGCCGGTGGATCTATGGAAGGAATTTGTTCACAATGTTCAATTTTCTGCAACATTTCCTAAATCAGTGGCTTTATCCTGGCTGCAGTATGTAGCTTGGAAACCTAGGACATAGCTGTGCCTTATGGGGATAAAGCTCTGCTCAAAATTCTCTAATTGTGTCTGCCAGTATAGCTCCTCTGTATCCTCTTGCATCACTCATCACTTTCTGATCCTTTCTATTGACATCACCTGCATTGGGCTTTGGAAAGTTTTCAGGGATGACTATTGCTTGTGTGCAAGCCGAAGATGATTGTTTTTCTTTATTCTGTTAGGATGTAGTGTGATATTTATGACAAATAATGTGACAACTAAGCCTCTTGTTATTTTAACAAATTCGGTTCTTAATAGAAAGTGAAAAATGTCCTTAACCTTTCACTTTTTTTGCAATGCAACAGTGAACACCAGTAATGTAAAAAAATTAGTATTTTTCTAACTTCAGAAAGTGTAATTTGAAATATACTCCAACTTTCTTTTTCTTTATATGGGTTTTCTATTTTAAGAATGGAACCTCTTTCAGTACACGATACAAAGAAACAACATGTTATGTTATGTTATGAAAGATTATCATAAAAGAGAATAGTGTACACATCTTTGAGGTATATATGTAGCAATACTTCAGTTCTTTCTATGCTACAAATAGCCCTGGTTACAATATTTTACACCACAGCTGCGAAAATGCTGAACAGCATTGGCCTTCAGGGAGCACAAGTGTGATCTACTGGTCAAAGTACAGGACTGAGAAGGGGAAAATTTATACTGCAGGTTTGTGTTTGTGGTGGTGTCTAAATCATTCTATCTGATCAACTCACAGGCAGCTTGGTTATATACAGTGGTGTCTCAGCCATACCTCATGGCTTTCCTGTCTAAAAAAGAGTAGGAACAAAAATCATGATCTTATTGACCACAACACTGTTTGGCCCTTGAGAAAGATCAGTAATATATATGCTCCACAGAAAGGCACGAGAACATTAAATCAAAGAGATTTTGAAATAATTTAGAATTTGCTTCTGCTTTTCTTTTTGCTTCATAATAAGGCTGGCTTATACTGTGGAGTACTGAGGTTTTAAATCCCTTGTGAATGTTAAGCTTTGTGAAGTGTTTTGATAACTTCAGTTGAGAACCACTGTGTAAGACAAAGTAGTAGTATTATTAATTGTTTTATTATACAGTGCTCACACATGTCAAGAAATATAAATACTGGTGGTGAAGGGTGGTGGGGGCAGCATTTGTCAACCATAGGCCTAGAAGAGTTTATGCACCCTGAAATGACAGGCTTGGAGGGTTTTATAATTTTTCCAAGGGCTCTTTGCAGAAACACACATTTCAAGATTTTTCACTTTTCAAGTTCTTACATCAAGAAAGAGATTTCCTTCTTATTCCTGAGACAAGAACAACTATCTCTCCCTCCCAACTAGAAAGGAAAAAAGTATGTGAAGCAATGAGAGAGGCTGGCTTCATCTATTATTAGCATGAAGCTGTCTTGGACCCTTGAAACATTTATTTTTTTTTTAACATTTTCCTGCTGTCCTGTGTAACAGTAGGGATCCCAAGCACGTATTTTGTTGTGTTTCCCTACCCGAACTTACCAAAGAGTAAACTTATAGGGGAATTTCAAAATTTCAGATAAGGCTCAGTCTGCATTTCATAGAATTTTACTTGTCTCTTTGTGTAATATTGTTTTAAACTGCTTATAAGATAAATGGATGTTTAGAATAGCAGAACAAAACTACAAGTATCTGCTAAGCCTTCAATATTTTACTAAGTCACGAAAATATGCATACCCTTCCTCTGATAAACAGCCTGTTCTGCTCTTGAATGGCAACATTACCATGGATGCAGTGGAAGTGCCATCATCCTGATCTTGATTCTTCACCATCCCTGAATCCTATAAATTTGTCCATTCTTGAGAGAGGTAACAGCCCTTTTAACTATTTCATTTGGCTTACTTACAATTTGCTAAGAATGCTTATAAATGATTTTTGCCTTCCACAATCTGTATTTTAAATTCCTGAAAACCTTCATATGTTTTTTGTAGTATCCCTAGTCTTTGTTGACTTAGTTTTAGGAAAAATCATCTCATGTATGCTAGATGCATAGCAGAGAAATGAGGGGCCAGGGCAGATTGTTGGAGCACTTCTAAGGCTGAATTCTTCCTTTAAATCCTGCATACAAGGCAAGTGATGTTAGTTTTATCTTTATGACCCATACATAAATAAATGGCATACACCAATGTAGTTCACGGTAGTTTGGAAGTCACTGCCTTTCTTAGCAAGAAATAGTTAAAAAAAAAAAAAAAGTCAGTAGTTGCTTTTTCTTTTTGTTTTGGTTTGTTTGGTTTTTGTTGGGTTTGGTTTGGTTTTTTGGGCTTTATGCTTGAAAGTTTATTCATTACTATCAAAGGCAAGGTCTTTATTCAAAGAGACTTATTGTAATTGTATGACCTAATTAGAATCAAGCTCCTAATCATACATATTTCATAAATAAATTAATTTAATTACTCTGCACATTATGTTCTTCAATTTTTTGATATGTATCTGGAGACAAAAATGTTGAGCATGTGTTATTGCAAATAAATGATTTACTTTGCCAATAACAGTTTTGCAAATGGTGGCATGGTGCTATCTCTTTTGCTGTAACCTAATATTTCATTTTATTAACCATACTAAAAATTGGAATGTGGACAAGTGACATTTTCTTTATTTATACAGAGTTTTAATGAACAAAAATGTAACGTCATAATTTATAAGATTTACATGGTGTTAGTTCTGCCTAGGTGCAGGCAGGTGTATCAATGCTTTTATTAACATTAACTGTACAGTTGCTGCTATCAAGAAATTTTTAGAGTACAATTTAAAACAAAAAGCCTTGGTCACATCTCATTAAGCAAAGTAGATTATCTTTTCAGTCAGTACCTAGCCACATACTTCTGACTCAAGAACTCATAAGATGCATATAAGGTGACTTTGGATGACTTGGCTGGTGAAAAATTTGAAGCTGTATGGCAACATTTTTCCAAAGTGACAGTAACATCTCATTATAAATTCAAGAACCTATGATTCTTAGAAATGGTAAGCTTTTAGTGTTGTCAGCACAAGGCTGTGAGCATTGCTGCCAGACCCACGCAGCAAACATACTGAGATTGCCAGCACAGAGAGATTTATCTATCCACAGTTTTGGCTAGATATTGAAATGCTGAGATAGTCTCTGGTAAGTCATTCAAAGAGAAATCTCAGAAGTAGCTTCTTGTTGCTGTGGGTAATAGGTTTAGATTTATATTCATTATATTCATGTCATAACCTTTATGAGATTGACTTGATTTCCCCTCTTTGTCTTCTTTACAAATCTTCCCTTTGTTTCTATTTCTTCATTTGCTACTGTCTAGAAGGCCTTGTAAAGACCAAAAAAAAAAAAAAAACAAAAAACCATGAGCACTCTCAGTGTATCAGATTTCTCAGACCTGCCTGTCAAGGTCTGACATTAACTCCTTTTCCTTATATGACAGTTGACAGGTAGGTGTCTCTGTTGTTTGCAAGGGTCCTTGTTTGGTGCTTCTCCCTGCCCTTTCACTTTTATACAAAATTCTCCTTTTTCTTTATGCTGTTAATATTTTCTATGAATTTGAAGGGAGCCAGAAATTAGTCATTCTTCACTTTTTTTTTTTTTTTCCACAAAACCCCTGATTCTTTGTTGTGCACTATAAATTCTGACTGTTTCTAGTGCTCTACCCAGATATTTCAGCAAGCTGAAGAGCTGACTGAGGGCTGCTGCCTGCTAGTCAGATTCTGTAAAAGGATGGCTCCATGTCCTAGATGAGGGACACTGTGTCAGGGTCAAGTGTGCACGTTCACTTTGCCAAGTTTCAACTCCAATTACAGAACACTACCTCCTAAAGTTTAAAAAAATGCAGTCCCTTCTAAAAGCATGTGGAATATTTCTTAATTGCAGGAAACTCTCTTTTAATTTTTTATAAAGCAAAGCTTATAAATTTTAAGTGAACACTTTTAAAGGGTATAGCTTGAAATTTAAGGTTTGTAGTGTTGCTTCAGCACATCTAACTCCAAACTCTAATCTGTAAATTGGCACAAGTTTCACTGTGCAGTCATTTAATTTCAATTCCATTATCTTAGACTCAACATAAGTGATTCTTCTTCTCTTTGGCTAGGCAATGTAGCTCTTGACTATTGCAAATCCCATACTTGAATCAAACTCTGAAGTCATTGCAATCCAATAAAATGCTTCTAGCATCCTTCACTGATACCAGTAGTGTTGGGACTCAGCTCTTTTGTTATAAATGAGAGTGGTAAAACACTAGGTCAGTTGCCCAGAGAGGTGGTAGATGTCCCATCCCTGGAAATTCAAGGCCAGGCTGGAAAGACCTCTGAGCCACCTGGTCTAGTTGGATAGGTGTCTAGTTGAAGATGAAGACTAGATGATCTTTAAAGGTTCTTTCCTACACAAATGAGTCTATGATTCAATGAAATAGTACAGTCCTTTTCTATCCAGAAATAGACAACGTCCAAAGTTAAAATATGTTTGACAGTCAATACAGAGTGGGAAGAAGGTTCAGGACACAAAATACCCTGGGGTCAAAAGGTTTAATACAGTCCATTGAGATTAAATATTTTTCTGTGGCATCTAATCTGGCAACAGACTATAAGCACTAAGGTCACCTCTACTGCAGAAGACCCAGTGAACACAGTGTTACTGAACTCAGTGTTAATAGCAACCCTGTGCAGTATGATTTCAAGTCCCTCTTTTGAATTAGGGATTTGGACACAGTTACATAACCCTATAAGTACTAACTTTCAGGGTTTATCACTTGCCAGTGCACTTGTTCACATCAGCTTGAGGAAGCAGTTTATTTCCAGCCAGACTTGAGGCAAACACATGATCTGGACAGAATTTAGTTCCTTATAAGCTTATTTGTCTATGGTTTGTTTCTATTAGTTTACATTGCTTCCTAACAAGCTGATTTCTGTTGCTCCTTCCTTAATTCTGCCCACAGGTTACAGGAAAAAGCCTGTGGGGACATTTGGAAATGACCACTTCTAAGTGGCAGAAGCCTGAGATGCTGCACTGCTTGGTGTTTAAATGCCTGTGGGAGCCAAACCTTTGTGCCAGCAGTAAATGAGTTGTCTGAACCTTCACCAGCAAGTCAGACCACTGCTCCTCTTTAGCAATTTTATAAACTGTTGTGCTGATCTACTCAACTGAGGTTAAAATGTCATGGTCAATGGAAAATCTGAGTGGAGGTCACCATTTACACAACTGCTCTTCACCAGCCTTCAAACACTTCCTCTGCACAATACAGCAGGGTAACCAAGAGGTTTTTTCTAACAAAGCCTACTCTGAAATACTTCTCTTTAGCCTGTTAAGTGAAAACATGCTAAAGACTTACCATTTAGAAACTTGAAACTCCCATGTTGCTTTCTAAACACTGTGTTGCAGAATTACAGAAGCATACTATTATTCTTCCAGGTTTTCCTTCTCCCAGTTCAGTTTTAGTGAATAGATTTCTTATAGGTGAAACCCTGGCTGCTGGTCAATGTATCACATCTAAGTTACTGAGGATTGCTGATGGCATACATTAATGTCATAAATAAAATAAGACCCCTAAGCAATATTTCTGAAGTGATGAATGATGTCTACAGTACTTTTGAGAATTTAATATAGAAGAATATGTGGTAGTTGAGATGCTGTCAAATACAAGACTGTTTTGTTCTTTTTAATTGTTATTATTAATTTTTTTAATTGCAGGCTAGTAGGAATCACTTTGGAAAAGGACCGAATTAAAAAGACCAACAAAAATTATTTCATTAAAGCTTCTAGTCCCAAACCAGAGGCAATCTCTTCTTACAGTGTTTCCAACATTTTCAAGAAAAAAACCCAAAACACTAGATTTTATGTCAAATTCTCTGTGTAGGACAGGTTAAGTATTTTTACCTAGTGAACTGTCTGCTATAGCTTGGAAACCATCTGCAAGCACAAAAGAGACTGTCAAAACTCATTAAGAACAGGATTATTTTGAATTATCACAAGTGATCTTTATTTTCCGCACCAACCATTTGCACTTCAGAAACTAATGGTAAAGATGTCTTTGAAATGAAATCTCTTCTTTTTGGAAATGAAGATTTTTATATGGCAGATTTTCTATAGCAAAAATTTATTATGAAAATCACTATTCACAATACCTCAGTGTGCTACCAGAAGTTTCAAAGTTGGTTTTGGCTGGAATAAAATTAATTTTCTTCATAGTAGGTAGTACAGAGCTATGTTTTGGATTTGTCCTGGAAACAGGGTTGATAGCAGATGTTTTTGTTACTGCTGAGCAGTGCTGACACAGTCTCATAAAATCATTTAGTTTGGAACAAACCTTTAAGACTGTTAATTGAACTGTAAACTCACCCCTGCCAAGTCCACCACTGAACCATGTCCCTCAGTTAACACCTACATGTCTTTTTAATACTTCCAGGGATGGTGACTCAACTGCTTTTCTAGGCAGCCTGTTCCAATGTTGGATAACCTCTTTGGTGAAAAAATTTTTCCTAATAGCCAATCTGAACCTACCCTTGTGATTTCTTCTTGTCCTGTTACTTCTTATCTTGGAGAAGAGACAAACCCCCACCTGTTTACACCTCCTTTCAGGTAGTTGTAAAGAGCAATAAGGTTCTTCCTGGGCCTCCTTTTATCCACACTAAACAACCACACCTCCTTCAGCTGCTCCTCCCAAGACTTGTACTCCAGCCCCTTCACCGGCTTTGTTGCCTTTCTCTGGTGCTCCAGCACCAAAATGTCCTTCTTGAAGTGGGGATCCAAAAACTGAAAAAAATTCGAGGTGCAGCATCACTGGGGCCAAGTACAGCAGGATGGTCACCACCCTAGTCCTCCTGGCCACACTACTTCTCATACAGGCCAAGAGGTCTT
This sequence comes from Margarornis squamiger, assembly GCA_035222235.1. Taxonomy (NCBI): domain Eukaryota; kingdom Metazoa; phylum Chordata; class Aves; order Passeriformes; family Furnariidae; genus Margarornis; species Margarornis squamiger. Next base: position 85,436,880 of record JAWWTY010000077.1, on the reverse strand, counting down.
TGGCTTTCTTGGCCACAAGGGCACACTGCTGGATCTTGTTCAGCCTTGCTGTCAGCCAGAACCTCCAGCTCCTTTTCCCCTGGGCAGCTCTCAAACCACTCTGCCCCAGCCTGTAGCACTGCGTGGGGCTATTGTGACCCAAGTTCAGGACTCAGCACCTGGCTTTGTTGAACCTCATACTGTTGGCCTTAGCCTATTGATCCAGCCTGTTCAGGATAGAGCCTTCTGACTCTCCAGCAGATCAATGCTCCTGCCCAACCCAGTGTCACCTGCAAATTGATGATCCCCTTGCAGAGATCATGGACAAAGACATTAAAAAGAGCAGGCCTCAGCACTGAGTGCTGTGGAACACCCCTGATGCCCAGTGCCAGGTGTATGTAATTCCACTCACCGCTGATTCCTGGGCCTGGACATCCTGACAGTTTCTTTACCAAGTGAAGAGTGTACCTGTCTAAGCCACAAGTAGCCAGTTTCTCCAGGAGAATGCTGTGGGAAATTATGTCAAAGTCTTTATTAAAATCTAGGCAGAAAACATCCACAGCCTTTCCCTCATCCACTAAGCAAGTCACCCTGTCACACAGAAGATCTGCTTGGTCAAGCTGACTTGCCTTTTACAAACCCATGCTTGCTCAGCCTGATCCCCTGGTTGTCCTGTATGCATTGTGTGATGGCATTCAAGATGATCTGCTCCAGTCAGGCTCACAGGCCTGTAGTTCCCTGCATCCTCCTTCCAACCCTTCTTGTAGAAGAGTGTTGCATTTGCTAACTTTCTGTCACCTGGGACCACCCTGGTTAGCCAAAACTGCTGGTAAATGATGAAAAGTGGCTTGGTGAGCCCTTCTGCTCGCTCTCTCAGTACCCTTGGGTGCATCCCATCTGGCCCCATGGACTCGTGCTGATATCATGCTCAGGATATAAGGCAGGGAGAAGAAAGAGGAAGTGGGGAATGTTCAGTGTCATGGAGTTAGTTTTCTTGAGTTACTATGATGTGTGATGGAACCCTGCTTTCCTGGAGGTGGCTGAACACCTGCCTACCTGTGGGAAGTAGTAAATGCATTCCTTGTTTTGATTTGCTTGCATGTGTGGCTTTTGCTTTAAAATGTCTTTATCTCAACCCACAAGTTTTCTTGGGTTTACTCTTCTGATTCTCCTCCCTCCTCCCCCCTCCATCCCACTGGAGCAAACGAAAAAGTGGCTATTTGGAGTTTAGTTGCCAGCTGGGGTTAAACTGTGACAGCTGATCAATAGCGTCAAATATATTTTAACTTTGTATCTGAAGAGAGACATGAAAAATATTACCTACACACACATACCCTAAAAGTAAAGCAATATGTTGAAAACAATGAAGCTCAACTAGTAACAGTAGCTGATCATGTATTTGTTTCATATTGGTTTTCAGTCTTCATAAAAGATGCTGAAGATGTTCAAGCCGAACAATCAAATGATAATGGAAAGTCTTTAAGAATGGGAAGTTGGATGAGAAGCACTATTGCATATTTAGGTACATTTTTAAGTCTGCAAAGTTATTTCAAAGAAAAAGAATTAAATTTTTGACAAAGTTGCCAGTGTGTTAAACTGCTGGGAATGTTTTTCAGTAGCTTGTGATAACAGGTATAAATTGTAAGCTTCATGGTTATAAACAACACATACGTGGCTGTGTTGCATCTACTGTGCAGTACAGAAATCTTCTCTGCACCTCTGCACGTGGATATATGAAATGTTTGGGATTTTGTAACTGTAAAAAGCTGTTTTGCCATTTAAAGTCAGTATCACTAAGCCTCAACCAGCAAGATTATGACTCTCCAATCCACATTAATAATTCAGTGTAAAATATCTTCCTGATGCTCGTAGCCCTGTCAGAGATAGAAAGTGTTTATATTTTCTGGATACATTACATTAAAAGCAAAAAGTATTAGTATGCCGCATGCATTTGCAAATCCAGCCATGATGGATGTGCTATGATATGAAAACTGTAATTTTGAACCTAGCTCTGCATTACCATTCATGTTAATTTCTGTGCACCGTACTGATTTGAAACAGGCAACTCATGATAAAACTGTCCTGTCTGGGCAGGTGATATGGGTAAGGACAAGTGGTAAAACCTGAACCCCAAACCATATTATGGTCTCCATGTGGGGCATGAAGTTCATCAAACACATTGGGTTTGGTCCCTCTTGTTAAAAGTTGTGTTTTGTTCAGCCCTTCAGTTTTTCTCACATCTCCATCGAGTGCCCCCTGCTGGACTCAGGGTGACAAGGGGTGCATACAAATGTCTTTCCACTGAAATCTGCTTTAGTCAGAATGACTTAATGAAAGATGGCCTAGCTGCTGTTTGTCAGACTTGTGCATGTCATATTTGCAACAGAATCAGCCTTTCGAAAGCAGAGGCTTATGTGATCAAGTCTTCCTTTGAACTTCTGGATTCTCATTAGAAGCACAAAGCTTTGTCATGCTGCTGCAATAAATCATATTTTAATAACTGTTAAAACCTTTGAACATAAAGTTTAATAATAACACTTGCAGGAATTAAATACTCTCATCGAGCATCAGTGTTTATGGCCTAAACCCATTAGATGTTCACCACCTGCTACCTAAGTTGGAGACTGGTGTTTGCCTTGAAACAGGGGCTGTCTGCAATGAATACTGGACAAATACAGTCAGTAACAGCAGGAAAAAAGGGGTTCTGTTCTAGAGTTTACAGTTTAAAAACACAGGCCTGAAGAGGAGTGTGAAAATGGAGCAGAATGTGCCAGATGTGCTATCAAGGAATTTTTTCCCATCTCTTGATAGTTGCTATTTTTTTTAAGGAATGAAGATCTGTCTCAGGAGTCACCACTGATGGGCAAGGATTAGCCAGATTTAAAGACAACTAGAAGAGAAGGTGTGCTGCAAACAGACTAAAGGGAAAAGTGGGTAGCTTTAGTGGAATGGGAGTTCAAAAAGGGCACGGAACTGAGAGACAATTCATCCTGCCAGCTGCATGGCTAGACACACCAAACCACCATGGCACCTGTGTTTCTGCTTAAGCTTCTTGTGTGATCTGTCCTGCTGGTTCAGGAGCCTTCTCAACCTGCTAATCTGGATCTGTTTAGAAATGTTGGCCCACATGGGGGAAGTATTAAGCCATATGGCTATGCTATCTTGGAAGTGGTTGACCACAAAGGGCTGGAGGGTGCAGAGGCTTAAAGGGTTATGACTCTGGCTGGGCTGTGTCTTTCCCATTGCACTCTGCTGGGGTTGCTTCTCTGTTTGCTCTCATATTCCCTTCCTAAAATGCTTTCCTCAGCTATGGAGATGGCACTAAGCACCCATGGGTGCTAGTAGTCACAGCCCTGACAATGTTGAGGGACATGCAGTGAGCCATCAAGCAGGGACAGCTTTCTCAGTGATTCTTCTGCTAATAAGTTATTCAGGAACAGATACCAAGTCCCCATGGCAATGCTTTTACGAACCTGCCTCTGAGCTGGAGTTAGTCCTTTGAGGGCTGAAGCATATTCTGTGATATGAATCAATAGCCTCCTTCCACTGAAGCCACCAAAACTGTATTGTCATGCTTGCTTCTGCTACAACTGGAGTATATTTGCTGGGACATTGTGTATGTAAAGCACTCTTTTCTTTTTCCCCCTCTGAGTGGAAGATTGCTACAGATCAAAAGTCTGAACAGTTCACAATGATCATCTGTAATTCTGAGGAGAAATATGAGCATTTTTATTACTCAAGACAACCATCCATGTGCAAAACAGAATACAGATGTCAGTGAAAAAGAACTTTTTTTTTGCCCCCTTTTCATGTGGGTAGTTTGGGTTTTGTGAGGTTTGGGGGGGTGGGGGTGGTGGTGGTGTTTTTTTTTGTAGTTGTTTTTTTTGGTTTTGTTGGAGGGTTGGGTTGTTGTTGTTGTTTGTTTTTTTGTTTTCTTTTTGCACAGGGATAAATTAGAAATTGTCATCGTAACTTTTACCTAGCAGATTTTTATAGCTAATGGTCTCAAAGAGCCATATAAGAAGTGGAATTCTTGTAACTAATTGTAAGCATGTGGTGAATTAGATAAAGCTTTCCTTATGGTCAATAAATAACTGGTTACAGTCAGTAAACAACCACATTAGAGTTTCTGATCCGTCACATCTTTTCAGAACAACCAGCTAATCAGAGACTAGAACACTGTGTGCACACATTGGGATGCATGCTCTACAATGAGCAAAACAGTCTTTATTTTATTGCTCCATGACACAACATGGAAAAGAATATAGCAAGGTGAATTATATTTTGTGTATAGCAAAAAAACAAGAAGGGTTGTGTCACTCCTAAACATGTAGTAAGTGTAATCTGGGCTGCAATGAGTTAGTAATGCCTTTCCTAACATATAACCACAAAGGCAAGGCTGGGCCTGCACTGACCTCTGTGCAATCATATAATGGCTGTAGCATTCATTTTCACTAGTGATTTCAGTGTCAGGGGAGGATCAAAGCAGAATCTGGCTTTCTGCTGGCAAAAATTCTTCCTGGGAGCAATACCTCTCCTTTCCAGTTTTCACATGTTTTTATGTTGGTTCTTAATATCCTGCATATTTCCTGTTACATTATTCCAAACTACTCAACTGTTTAATACAATATCCAATCATGTCCATAAGCTCTTATTCATAATTTTCATTAAGTTATACCTAAGGCTACTAAAGGAAGGGATAACCTGTCCTGCTTGTACAGTAGACCAATGGCAGAGGCAAAAGCCAAGATTATGGCTTTCTATGTCATTAGTCTGTGTATTTTATATAGCCCTGTCAGTAAAGCTTTCTCAAAGCAGGAGACTGTAAGATGAGCCTTGGCATAGTCACGCAATGTAAAGGAAGCTTGCTGTGACAGGGTTCCAAACTGGAAGTTGATGACTGGACTTAATGTGATGTGCAATGTTTTAGTATAGTAGCTGTCAATTGCTATCATAATTATAAGAGACAGAATGATTACTGGAGATCAGTGGCTTAATGGTGAGTAAGCACAAATAAATGAACTGAAGGAGTTGGAATTGGTGAGCTCCAGAGGTTCCTTTCAATCTTAAGAAGCTGTTTCTTAAAAGATGTCGTTGACATGAATAAACCACTGCTTTGTTAAAAAAGCCAAACAGGCAGGGAATTAGTCTTTCTTTTTGAGCAGAACTGCCTTTACTGCATATTTGCAACTGGTAGGGATCTGGCCCACATTCAGTGCTGTTAACTTGGTTTGCGTACAGGTAGGATGTGTGAGAAATACAGTCACAAAATGTGCTTGAGAGGTAACACAGAAAGGTTATGCAATACATTCTCCTTCCCCAAAACAACATTTTCTTGTTTGACAAGCTATCTGAGAGCTGGTGCTAACAGTCAAACATCAATTATTTGATGATTTTGGTGACCATCAGAATTAATTATTGTAGAGAGTAGGTTTAGAGATTAGAAATTCTTTATTGTGAGGGTGGTGAGAGACTGGAACAGGTTGCCCAGAGAAGTTGTGGATGCTCCACCCCTGAAATTGTTGAAGGCCAGGTTGGATGGGCTCTGAGCAATCTGATCTAATGGAAGGGGCCCCTGCCCATGGCAGGGAGGTTGGAACTAGTTGATCTTTCAGATTTATTCCAATACAAGCCATTCTGTGATTGTATGATAAGACTACAGATTTTGGAAGGGACCCCTGAAGGTCTGTCCCAACATCCTTCTCTAGGCACATTCAGCTGGAGGAGGTTGCTCAGGGCCATGTCATGGTGGGTTCTGAATCTCAGTAAGGATGGAGATTCCACAGCCTCTCTGAGGAATGTGCTCTGGTGTTTGACCACTCTCATGAGAATTATTTTTAAAAAAAACATATCTAGTCAGAATTTCCCTTGTTGCAGCTTGTGGCCATTGCATTTTTTCTTTCCACCAAGCACCATTTTTTCCATACCCTACTGTCATGTGGTTGTATTGTGATGATGGTTTCTTATTTGCAGTGAAATAGACCCTAAGGAAGAAAAATTGCAGTCCCAGCTCTTCCACAGAGATGCAAGAGGACAGTGAAACCTCTTTATAGAGAAGCATATGGCTTTTTAGTTGTTTGCAAAGCATTTGTGCAGAGGCTGTTTCTTTTTGTTTCATATAGTGCTTTTGAATAGTTGCTAGACAGAAAAAAGTAGCATTGTCATAAGACAGCGAAGGAATTTAAGAAAAAAAAACAACACACAAACCTTTTCCTCTTTTCTAACATCTTACAAGGAACAGCAGTGTTACACATTAACATTTATGAATCAAGAAATCTACTGACTAGATTACCTGAAGGCATTATTTCCCTCTGCTAAAACTTTGAAAGAGCAAGCTAAATCATTCTGCTTCTGCTCCTGAGGCTCCATTAAGGAAAGAACCTGCAAAACTGTATGAGTGTATGCATGCATGTTAACATATGCAACTTGTGTGCCCAGTACATGTGATCCCTTCCCTGACAGCATTTTATCACTTCACAGTTTTGTGAACATAACTCTCCAGGCCTAACTGTCTACCAATGCACATGATTTAATCAGTGTTCTTACAAGGACAGATTCCATGGCTTCACTTAATAAGCAGAGAAGAGGAAAAGTTACTCTGTAACTACAAATCTGTGAGGTACAGAGAGAGAAACTATGGTTTCATGTGGAAATTCCATGAAATCTCCAGCTTTCACCTCAAAAATAATAGTAAAGCGTAGTTAGTTTTTACAAGTCATACTAATTTTCAAGCACAAAACCTTCCATACTGACACAGAGTGACCTTCCTGACTCGTTATTTAAAGATTCTGTTCAGCCTTTATGATGGATTACCTAATCTCTTCACTGGAACCTCTTAGACTCTCAATGATCAGTGATCATCTCCAGGCTACATACAATGTGCACAGTACATTCCCAGTTAGTACTGCCTCCATGCATGTGGGGCTTCCAAAGGGCTAATCTTCAAAAATCAGGAAGGAAAAAAAAAGAGATGGAAATTGATTCTGAGGAAACATTTTTATACAAAAAATGTGAATGGAAATTAGGTCCTCAGGATGCATATATTCTAAGATGCATTCTGTCATCAAGAAAAAGGCCAGTTTTCATGGGAAAAACTAGTCATGGTTTAATGAGGAAGTGAAAACTACTATTTGACATAAGATATGAAAATGGTGAGGGGAACAGTGCATAGTGATCAATATAAATAAATTGCTCTCTAAATTAATAACAGGAAGTTGGAAACATGAAGGAAAATCCATAGCAGATATTTTCTACATATACCTGCAATAAAAAAAAGGAGGCATAGTTGAGGGCATAGGTCCTTCTAAATTGCAATGCATAAACTGTTAAAATAAAAAAGGGTATTTGGTACAGGGTTCTTGGTTTTGTTTGTTTGTTTGTTTGTTTTTTAAAAAAGTGACTTCAGGAGATCAGCTAAAAACATTTCTCCACTTGATGGCAACTGCTTATTTTTGTCAGAGGTGTTTTGCTTATCTTGAAGGAAATCCATAAGCATAACTCATTTGGAAATTAGTTTTGGTGAAATCAGCTGGGCAAAAAATCTACTACTAACCTGGGAATGACATGTAGTACTATATGCCTGACCCAATCATGAATACATAGCCAGGGACAAACATACTTTTATAATGCTATAGAAAGATATGCCTTGAAGCTATGTGTTTAAATTAGGTAAAAATTCCTAATATAGAAAATGTTATGTCATGTCAGGCTTATTTTCCATTGGTTTTTATATGGTTTTATTTCAGTACCACTTTGTAAGTGAAAATCTTTATGGTTCAGTTTGGGCTGAAGTTTGTTCTTTGTAGTTTCCCATTTCACTGATGACCAATTAATAGTATTTGAAACAATTTAATGAAAGAGTCTCCCTTACCAGGATTTGGATGTAGGTCCATCCTAACATGTGCAGTTTTATTTTAGCATTGGACTAAAACTGGAACTCATTTAATGCTCTGTAGATTGCAGAGCTGTAAGTAGAATTCATTGCAAGCAGTATGTCAGGAAAAAATTAATATGAAAACAACAACACAATACCTCATCCCCCCCCAAGAAAAAAAAAAAAAGAAAAAAAAACCCCACAACAAGGAAAACCAAAAACAACAAAAAGAACCCCAAATCAACCAACCAAACAAAAAACCACCACAATAATCACATTCCTTTGGCTATGACTTTTTTTTCTTTTTTTTTTAACGTATGCATATGGTTATAGTTTATCCCACAGGGCAAAGGCTTTTACATGAATGGTTTTTGCATGAGAGAACATGATGTCCTCTCTACCCTTGATGACGTGCCCACATCCCTCCTTTGGCTTTTGTCTGTGGCACTGTACAGTGGCCGCACAGCACCTATGGCCAGTAGCAGCGGTTCAGCGTGATGCCCGAGTATCGCACACCAAGCGCCAAGTGGGAGAAAGTGACCTCCACTGTTAGCCGCAGAGGAAGAGGCATCATCTAGAGACAATGAAGAAAATATAAGCATCGAAATCGGAAATTTTAGGGGAGAGAGATTTCCACGACCTATTTTAAACAGCGTGCCTCAAGAGGAAGCGGTCTGAGCAGAGGCACACCTGTTACTGTGATCCCAAAACCCATGCGTCCCCGTGCTTCAGGAAACATCCCCTATTCGGAAACGCCTCCCTGTGCTGGCCCAGTCACCGGCTCTGCTGCGGCCGGACCGGCCCCGGCCCCGTCCCTGTCCCTGTGCCCAAACCTGCGGCCGGCCCCGGCAGGGCAGGGCGGACGGACGGACGGACGGACGGACGGGGCGGGCGGCGGGAGGGGCGAGGCGCGGCCGGGCCGGGTCGGGCGGTCACAGCGCGGAGTGTCCGCCGGCCGGGAGGCTGTGCTGCCCGAGGGGAGAGTCTGCTGCCCGGGGAGAGGCTCCGCTGCTGTCCCTGCCAGCCCTTCCCTGCCCGCGGCATGGCCGGGGCACCGCGGGGGGAGCGCCCGTCCTTGCTCGCCGCTCGCCCCGCGGGCTGCGAGTACGGCTACGGGCACGGAGAGGGGCTGAGCGCGCTGCGGGAGCGGGAGTTCCCCCGGCTCCGAGGTACCGGGGCACGGCGGGGTGTGCGGGCGGGCCGGGGGCGGGGGACGCCCCAGCCATTCCCAGCTCGACTCGCCGCCGGCCGGGAAATCTCTGGAGGGAGGGAGGGAGGGAGGCAGGGAGCGGCGGCGGCGGGGAGTGCTGGGAGCGGCGCCGGGCTCAGCTCACTGCAGTTCTCTCAGCCACGGGGAGCGGACTGCGGGGCGCTCTCCTTCCTCTCCCCGCTCCCTCTCCCCTAATGCCCCAGAGGTGCCATGGGTTCACTAACAGGGGTTTGATACAGCAACAAAATGCAGAGAATGCTGTTAAGGGCGGGGAGAGGAGAGGAGAGGAGAGAGAAATAAAAGTGGTAAACCAGCGCTTTTCTAGTGAAAGTTTGCAGTTAGACACGTCTTTGTGAACTACTTTTGCAGTTTTGTATAGATTTTCCCATTCCCCCAACATTAAATGTCCTTGCACATACTACTTAAAATCTAATCGTGATGGTTATAAGACAATAATTTATTGTACTTAAAGGGGTATCAATGCCTATGATATTAGCACTTCAGAATATTTGGGGGAAAGAAAAACAAAGTAGGGAGTGGGGTAAATAACGTCAGTTTGGGTGTCCTGAAACTGCTATTTAGGCCACTCATTCTGTTAAGAGTTTCATGCTACTACTCTTTTTAGTAGTATCTTTGAATTTTGGTGATCAAACAGAAGAATGGGCTTTCTCACACAGGGATGTTTAGTAAAGAAAGGAGTTACACTTTGCCTCTAGACAGGTGTGGGAAAAACTTAAGCTTAACAGGTTGAGGAGTTTTAAGATTCAGTAAGTCAATTTCACCATCTAGTTTTAGGCATATTAGTTGTATCACTGCAAGTCTGAATATATGAAATTGCTTGATTCAAATTCAGACTTAGATACTGAAAAATGGGTGTTTTGTAGATCAAACACTGTTTAGGTATCTAATCGGATGACATTTCAAAACACCCAAGAATCGGACTTCTTTCTCAGAGGCTTCCCAGTTTTGAAATGAAGTGTGTCTGCTAGTGAATGATATGTGGTGGATCAGTCTGGATCCCAAAGAGAGTGTACTGCAAAGGCAGAAGATTAGAAGTTTTCCTCAATTTGAAAATGTTTTGGCTAATGTAGGCTACTGAGTTACACTTTGGTTATGCAACCTACTAAACTAAGATGTAGATGATATTTTAGAATTTTTGCAGAGATAGCTAAATACAGGTATAAAATAGAATCTGCAACAAACCTAATTAAAATCTCATAATTGTCTATGGCAAGGGAATCTAGGTTGCAAATTCCGTATCCTTTGTTTTCCTCTTTTGAATTTTAACATGTTATCCAATTCATAAATCATCATCCATTAGTCTTGAAAGTTTGTCACCTCTGTGAGGAATCTCAGTGTCCCTTAACTGATTGTGTGCATGCGTGTGGTATTCTTTGTCTTAAAACCAGTGGCATATCTCCTCTAGTCAAGAACTTGTGCCTTCAAGTGATACCAGCAGTGCCAAATGAAAGGTATCCAAGGCCAGATTCCTGCGCCTTGTGTCCCCTGCCTTACATGTCTCTTTGTCTCAGAGCTGACTGATTGGACTAGTCCAGGACAGACTCCAGGAACTGGCTGACAGCAGAGCAGTATGGATGACAAGCATGTTGCTTGTGTTTATACCTTGGACTCTTTTTATTTATCTGTGTAGATGTATCCCCACTTGCTGAAAATCTTGATACATTGATGTTGATGTTATAAAAAGTTTTCTAAAGTTCTAGATTTTGCTGCTTTGTAGAAATAAGGCAAAGGAAAAAGTGGCTATTGTACAGGTTGGCAGCGGCAATAGTGAGTAAAGGAACCTTCTGTGAGTGACTTACAAAAAAATGAGCATTTAGCTGCTCAAGCATTTTCAGTGACCTGCCAGAACATGCAGGGTGTGGAGTGAGGCAGAAGTTTTACATCTCTGGTGACCTTAGATCAGCTCCCTGGATAAGTCCTGATTGTACAAACAGTTACTCACTAAGGAACTTGTAACTGTTCATGGGGTTAATTTCTGCTGGATGTCTCCCTCCTGCACAAAGTTGCTGCAGTTATATCCCCTCTAGTAAAGAGCAATCTTAACTAGTCCCACTAGGCAAAAGAGAATGAGTTCTATTTTAGAGAGTTAACCGTAATCATTGAATGATAAAATGGTTTGGGTTGGAAGGGACCTTAAAGATCATGTAGTTCCAACCACGTCCCAAGCCACAGGTAAGGACACCTTCCACTAGGCCAGGTTACTCAGAGCCCTATCCAGCCTGGCCTTGAACACCTTCATGGTCCACAAGCTATCTGGGCAACCTGTTCCAGTGCCTCACTACCCTTATAATAAAGAAATTTTTTCCTAATATCGAATCCAAACCTGTCCTCTTTCAGTTTGAAGCCATTCCCCCTTGTCTTATCAGTACATGTCTTTGTGAAAAGTCTCTCTTCAGTCTTCTTGTAGGCCCCCTTTAGGTGTTGGAAGGAGCTCTAAGGTCTCCTCAGAGCTTTCTCCAGGCTGAACAGCCCCAACGCTCTCAGCCTGTGCTCTGTTTATTTAGGGCACTTCTTAAACATCTTTTTAACATTACAGCTGGATAAAAATCCAGATTTTGCTGCTCACTTTTTTATGTGAACAGAATTTTTTGAGTCCCTGTCTAGATATCCATGAATTAAGCCTAATGTTCAATTTTGGAAGTGTAATCTTATGAGCACCATGTGATAATAATTATTGCATATCAATGTATTCACTTCTTCCTAATTGCTGATATTTTGTGGCATTCACTCAGGGCATCTTGTGCAAATGATATTCTCTGGAGAAGACAGAAATTTCCTCTGTGTTACAAACCTTCAATTGCACATTGCTTGTGCTTCTGTTTTAGCTCTAGCATGAATAGATGCACAAATGCCTGTTGATAAGAAGGTACAACAGATGTGTATAGGGAACACTGTCTACCAGACATACTGTGACACCAGGATTTTTCAAAGGTGTTCTACCTGTGGTCCTGTCAGTCTTGGGGTGTTTCACTTATGGCTCCATCAGAAGGAAAGCAAGGCTCATACACAGTGTATTTGAGATTTCTCCTTCAGATTTTGTGAAGAGATAAAAGGAACTGCTTTACTTAAATCAGCAGGGATCTGTCTGTTTTGGCACAGAAGCCTTAAATTTTCCCTTTTAAGCCAAAGTTTATCTTCACTTTTGTAATTCAAGGGCTGTTAGCTGATGGCTAGAGGAGCCCCTTCTAAAAATATATGTGGAGTCTGTGAAACGGATCCCTGTTTCACAGGCAGCAGCGTATGTGCAGTATGTGACCTTGACTTTAATCTTTTGAGCAGCGTACCCTTATCTGCAGTGTAGGATTTTAAACTGTGCTTTCAAAATGGATAAGGAAATCAGCAGGAGTTTATAGGTTCTGTTGTTAAGTGATGGGGATGAATATGCTTTTGTGATGTTTATCACAGCAAAGAAAATATCAGCTTCAGTTTGTATTATGTTCTGAAAAAAGAAAAAAAGCTCTGTGATTTTGATGCAGTGTTTAATCCCAAGTTCCTTTTCCACTTCCAGTTTTGTGCCAATATTCTTCTCTAATATAGCTATGGTAGTTCAGTGGGAGCTTTCCAAGAGCAATAAACAGTGGATACCCATCCCCCAAACAAAAATCAGCATGTATTAGAGAGCATGCATTCTTCAAGGACTGCTGACTATTTGAAGACAGTCTTTAACTGTGGTGAGATGGACTGTCACACAATGTCAAATCGGTTGCTGTTCTGTACTTCAACTGTCATGACAAATCATGTCTTACCTTGATAATATAAACATTTGTGATATGTGTGATTACATACAACTAACAATAATAATGCAACTTGCCTGTTAAATCAAAAGGAAAGGCAAACTAAGCTTTGAGTAACAAAATTGGCCTTTGTTTCTTTGAAACTCAAATGATATCCCATGAACTGGTCAGGTGTACGAGAGGTTATTCTAAGGAGTAGCTGGGTACTGGATCTGACCTTACACAAAAATCAGTCTTTTTACTCGTATTGCTGATAATTAATTGCACCGAGACTTTTCCTGTAAGTAGGAGAATGAGAAAAACAGATCTCTGTGCTGCAGTTAGTCCTCAGAGGCTCAGTTAGTAAAAGTCATCTCTGTCTTCTGAGAACAGAAAAGCCTGTTCTATCACGTTTGGGGTAGTCTGGTGTTTTGGCTGAATTTCAGAAGTAGGAAATACATTCTGGTGTGTCAGCTCAGAGTAATTTTGTTGAGAGGTAGCTGATGCTCACATTTTGTGAAACTCGTGAAGATGAGTGTACTGTGAGCCTGAAGAGTTGTGCTCACCTCATGATTGCAAATGTAGGCGGGATCTCAGATTTTCTGCTGCTTTACCAGTTTGCTTTCCTTGTCAAACCAGATATTCTACCAGCCCCATTCATGTCTGAGGTTTTTTCTTTATTTTGAAAAAAAAATAAAATTGGAATAATCCATGTATCATAAAATAATTAGGGGAGGGTTTTTCTTTGTTTGTTTGTTTGTTTTACATCAATGGAGGTTTTTGCTTTCTGTTTGTTTGTTTTGTTTTTTTTTTATTGTTTTGGGGTTTTTTAAGACTATTCTGTTTGATCTGGTAGCTATCTTCTGTGTGTGTATATGTTACTTTGTGCTGATTTCTTAATTATTAGTAATTTTTATCTGTGGAAGAATATTTTTAATCTCATTTTTTCTTTTTCTTGAAGAATAAGTGACTGTGGTTTTGGCAATACCTTTTGTAGTTATGTTCTTTGAGCAGTATTTTTCTCTGACCTAGTTAACAATATGCAAGTCTGATCATGCTGTTTAGAAAAGAGTTTGATAATGAGGGATAAGTTTATTTTGATTCATTTTTGTCTAAAGTCTATGCTGAACCAGAAGCAAGGTATGTGCCATTTTATGGTCAGATGCAATGCTTATTGAATTCCCTGAGGCCTGCCCACCCACCTATTTCTGTCCAGAATTAAGCCAGGCAGCTACAGCCCTGGGAGAGACAGAATTTCCTGGAAAGGACAAATTATTCCACCCACGTGCAGAGACTGACATAAGTTAATAAGTGCTTACCTCTCCACCACAATGGCAGCAAAAGCAATGTGTAGGGGAAGGATGAGGCTGCTTTTGCTGTCCATTGGAAGATTCTGTGTAGCTAGAAGAGCTGCTAATTTTGCTGGAGAATGTCTTCACTGAGTTACCTTATCACTAGCTCATCCTGAGCAGAGGTAAAATCTAAACCTTTTGATTTTGGTATCTAAAGCTGAGAGTTTCTCTTCCTACCACCATGCAAGCTTGTTTGCTCTCTCCTCAGTGGCTGTGAGATCTCTGCTATACTGCTGCTGTTCTCAATAGCCTCTCTGTCACAGTGTGATTTGATTTTGTGAAACACTTTTTTTCTTTTCTTTTTTTTTTTTTAATTACTTAGAGGGGAAAAGAAGTTATCTTTATTTAAGAAGGCTGCTGGTGGACAGTTTGAAATGCTAGAAGACAAACTGTGTTTAATGTGTTTAATGGATGGGGAAGGTATCGTATAAAGAACCTGTAGTATGGGAAGTGTAACCTCACAACTACATGACAATTACTTTGTTAAAAACAAAAAAAATATATGCTTATGTAAAGCCTTAATCCTTCCTGTTGATTTCAAGTCAGCATTTATCTAAAAACTCTTATCTGAAGCATTGATATTGACGGGGAAGCATGTGTGGAACATCAAGTGTACCAAATGCAGTAACAGTAGCTGTATGTTAGTTTCAGATGTTTTCCTCTGCCTACATAGAAGTAACAGGTAATGTTTGGGAATTCCTTACTTTGCATTTCACGGTTCAGAAGATGGTCTGCTCTTTGTGGGACTGGTCTTTCAATTGCTGTTCATGATGGACACAGCTCTAAAAGAAGAGTAGTCATTGCAATATTTCAGCACTGAATACAGTTTTAGTGACTTTAAAGTTTAGTTGGAGGGGAAAAATATCTGAAAGTTACAGGTTATCTCTCCTCTTTCTTGAATTGTATTATTCAGAGTAATAGATATAATTCATTTTTAACTTGAGATTTGGTGGTGTAATACCCATATAAAGATGTTCACCGCACCATTACACTGGCTCTGTAATCGCCTGTGTCACACAGTACAAGGCATTTGAAGCTCTGCCTGGAATACAGAAATGTGGAGCAGAAAAGCAGAGCCATAACCCTATAAGCCTGATACAGTCGACATGAACTCAAAATATTCAGGGGTATTTTAGAAACAAACAGTCAATCAGTTGGAACTAGATTCTTTACAACAGAAAATAATCATATGTGAACATTAGATTTTTTAAATCAATATGCAGACATAAAAAAATATTAGATTTGGAAAGATAATTTATGGAACTCCTCAGATGCTGCAGGGTATCAGCCACCCATTTAAAAATAAAATAAAATTGCACTTTTAATTAAAAGATACATTATCTCTAAAATTAATGTCTGTACAAGATGTATATTGGCATTTGAAAGTATTGAAACAGGCAGATGTTCTACTTAGAAAAGCACAAGATGCTTCTTATCTCTTACTCAAAAATTGGAAATGCACCAAAATTTTGTTCCTACAAAATCCTGCATTGGTGGTGCTTCCTTGCTTCTGTTGCTTTTGTGTTTTTTTCTATTCTGCTGTTTGACCTCCTTTGTTGTTACAATGTTGCTACATGTGAGATGTGTATTGATTTATCCCCAGCCTATTTCTGTATGATGCATCTCTGATTTATTTATTTTTTTTTTATTTGAAATGTTAGATTATTATTTAAAGCGTGTATGTAAGTTTCCAGACAGGAGTGATCTGCTTCTGTTGCTCCAGCACTTATGCTGGAACTTCCTCTGCAAAATGAGAACCTGGCATGGGGCACTCTTGAAATTTCCATTCTATGTTATGGTAGCAATTCCTGTGTCTGAGCTACTTGTCAATGGTGCTCCCAGTCTAAGGACAAACAAATGGAGAGGTGAGAGGTGATGTTTTGTTGATCAGCTTGATTCATTGCATACTTGATATCAGAGAGATGCTGCAGAGGCATCACTTGGATGTGAAAAGACTGTCATTGAATTCAGGAAGACCATACTGCAGAGTGCTGCATAGTAAAAAGCACTGATATGAGAGGGTGATAAATGAGTAGACAGCACAATATGTTTGCACAGCAAGAGCCTAGTAGGATGCTTTTACTCTGAGATGGAATTTAAGAAGTAGGAGGAGCTCCCAAATGTCTCAGGCTTTTTATAATAGGTTGTCTTGGCCAAAGCCATCAATGCAGATGTTTTCCTTTGTGTGACACTAAAGTACTAGTAAAGTGGGTTTTTAAAATTATTTGCTTCCCAGAACTTTAAAAGGGGAGTAAATAAAAATAAATTCTTGTAAAGAATATGTCAGCTTAGAGTTGGTATAATTTTTTTCTCTTCATAAGTTAATAATGGGTTTTGTGTTACCATGTCTGTGTATTGAGAACCACAGGCTGGTTCCTATCACACTTGGTAGGAGGGGTTGTGTTTTGTGGAGGCATTAGGAAAAAGGTGGTGTCAAGACCGAAGGTGTGGGACAGGGATGTCATAGTTATGGAGAAATAGGGGTATAGTAGGGCAGGGAGGCATAAAGACAGGCCACAAAACTCAACTAATTTTGTCAAACTTAATTAGTTTAATTGCTAATGAGGCAAATTGTTACACTGCTGGCAGTATTCATGGCAGCCCAGATAGATCCTGTGCCATGGTGCTCTTTGCCCCTTCACCTTCTGTCCTGCTGTAGAGAAGCGATGGTCTGTGAGATGCCTGTGATGGGGATGCAGCCCCAGGTAGGCAGCTGTTGGGAGAGGGTCATGCAGGAAAACCCCTAGGTCACTCTTTTTCTGGTACATAAAATACACATATTAAATTGGAAGGCAGGAATTTAGGAGAGGGTCATGCAGGAAAACCCCTAGGTCGCTCTTTTTCTGGTACATAAAATACACATATTAAATTGGAAGGTGGGACTTTGGGAGAGAAATCCTTCTTTCCCCAGTATTTTTTTCCCCCTTCTTACTTTCAGCCTTGTCCTGACTCACTTCTTGTTTCTTGTAGCAGCCAGGGGAATATGGTTTTTACAAGAGAAGTAAAAATATACCTATATGGTTTCGGTGCTCATTCAGATCTAAAATGCTTTTAAAAGAAAGTTAAGAACATGACTGGACAGGGTTTTTGCCACTTATGGTTTTCCTAAAAGAGAGGGATGTGATCACAAGGATGTGATATTTTGGTGACATCATTAGCTGAGGAAAAATGATTACACAACTAAACTTACTTCTTCTAGAACTATGCAGAATAATGTTCTAAATTGAAATTTGGAAAGATGGCAGGACGCTTCTTTGAAGAGATAGTCATTAATTAAATTAATGTTGTGTGAATCAATTTAATTAATGCACAATTAAACACCAAATATCACTGTTTATACTCCTTTGCAAACTTATGAACAGGTCAGGTGAAGTTACACAGTCATCAGAAAGTTTGTCCTGTAATTTCTTCCTGAGGAAAAAATTGAAGTCATGGTTTTTCCACATTTTTATGTCATGCCACACAGCACATTAAGTTGTCATAATTCAGTAATTTGGAACTGATGGCATCAGTAATGGGGTCCAATGTATGTTGCCTTTCTTTAAAAAAAAGGACTTTGTATTGCTTTGAGCGAAATACACTCTGTCTGCTGTGCCATTCATTTCCCAAGTAACTTATTAAGGAGTGTAAGTTATTAAATACGTGACTCGAAGTTGCATTTTTATTTATTTATATACCTACCTGTAATTTCTTTTAATGGTAAACAGTTACAATTGACTAAAAACAAAATGTTACTTGTCTGCTCTCTGGCAGCATGCAACTTTTTATAAATCTGCCTCATCTTTGATTGATCACACACTAGGAAAATATTCATTGCAGATTTAATCAATTCAGGAGTGTGCAAGCCCAGTGAGCAGAGTGGTGACTTTTCTTAATAGTGTGTCCAATCTCAGTTGTGATGGAGAATTTTCTTTGATCATGCACATTGCCTTCTCATGAGGCTGGATAAAAACATATAAATGAAAGTGGTCAACTAGCAAGAACTCCCTACATCGTGGACTGAATGGTCCAAAATTAAAGACTGCATGAAAAAAAGCCTTTTCCACCTGCAGGCATCCTGCTTTCTTCTTCCCACCCACGTAAACTCACTAGTACTGCTTAGTTGGGAAACTGACTGAACTCATGTTCAGGCAAAACTGTGTGTAGGCTATTGAACTCCATAGTTGGTCATGGAGTTTGTGTTCACAAACAAATTATACATTTGATTAATTACTCAGAAATAACATATTCTTATCAAGCATTGGAAGGGGCTGCCCAGGGAGATGGTGGTTTCACTATCCCTGGAGGTGCTCAAGAAGAGACTGGACAGAGCACTTAGCATTATGGTTTAGTTGACAAGGTGGTATTTTGTCAAAGGTTGGACTCAGTGATCTTGGAGGTCTTTTCAAACCTTAAAGATTCTATAATTCTATAATGGAAGGTTGTTATTAAGAGTAGCAATGTGATAATGTTCCTCTGCTTATCACCTTAGCAGAGATGTTTAGTGACAGGTGCAATGCTGCCAAGACAGCCTAATATTGCAAATGTAGGATGACTGTTTGCCCTTCTAAAAAGGAGATAATTTAATACTAGTATAAGTACATAAAAACATATGCCATTTAAATTCATTAGAAGTGACTTGGAAGACTTGCAGTACATAAGAAATAAACTAAAAACCATGTAAGATATATTTTGGGTAATGGGAAATTGCATGAAAGAGATATTAAAATACATAAATAACTTTTAAGGGGTGGCTGCAAATGTGTACTTTTAAGATAGACTAAGGAAATAAGAGTGTGACACCTACGAATTGCACTGCAGGTCACTTTTTCCTGGGACAGTGCAGTCCCTGTGACTGGGACCAACAAACTCCTTTCCATTCAGTTGTTTACAGCTGTTTCTGATTTGGCTAAGGTGCATGTCCCTGTTAGATTTTTTTCTGGTGATGAAATTAAGCTCTTATTTTACAGGTTGGTAGCAGTCTAGTTAATGTTATATTGATGAATTGTCGTAATATCTCTCCAAACTCACTAAGAGCAGAAATACAGAAGGAAGGGAGAAAAGTATGACAAAGCTGGAGTCTTTGTGAGCATCAGTATTCCTGATGTGGGTCTTTTTAAAACCACAGTTATAAATCTGTTAAATTTTTTTTGTAAATGAATTGTGCATTTCAGTGAAACTATTCCAAATTCATGCTCGGGTGAAACTCTACAGTGGAATTTTACTAAAAATTCATGGCACTAGTAGTTTTATCTTTGTCCTTCAGAGTCAGTTCCAGAGAAACAGTTTAAATTCTCTAATGATCAGAAAATTATTAACAGGTTTTGCTTCTGCAGACTAAATAGCAGCTATTGATGTACTCACACCTGGCTAATGGCTCTACAGCATTGAGGGGATTACCATGCCCTGAAGTGGTTCTCCTATGTACAAAACAATGCCATTAGAACTCCAACATAAAGGAAATCTACTCCTCGGGAAGCACCCTTTTTGTCTTTTGGATACTAACAATTTAGGATTTATTAGTCTTAAATATTTTCCTTAAGAAGGGTTGATCCTGAGTGGTGATTCTCAGTTCAGTTGCATTCTTTAAAGCTTCTGCTGTCTGTGAAACACTGAGCTAAGGAAGAGGTGACATATGAGGAAAGGGTGAGTAGGCAGATGTCTGGGACAAAATATAAGCTACTTTAATATTAATTTTTCCTGTCACAACAAGCTCTTTCTGTAGTAACTTTCATAGCTCATTGTCAAGTTTAGTTTTAAACCTTCCATCTTCTATTTCTTTAGAGGCCTAATTGTTTTTGTTTGGAAAATAGAATTTAAAGTTATCTTTAGGTACAAACTACTGCTTGGAAAGAAACAGGACTTTTGGGAGTGAGGAAGACAATAATGATGAAGTTGTTAGGAGCTGCCTTAGGCTGAGGCTTGGTGAACAGTGCAGAAAGCATCATTGCACTGCAGGGCTGTGGAACCAGGGCTGCCTTCTAGTGAGCAATGATGTGGCCTTGGCTTCTACTGACCCACTGAGAGAGATTGGGGGACAGAAGACAAAGCCTTTCTGTGGTGCTATAGGAAACTCCTTGAGATGTAGGCTGTCTTAAAACAAATTCTCCGTATCCTGTTTTTCAGTGTCAACTTGCCCAAAGGGTAGGGGCTACTCCAGTGAAATGCTCTCTAGCGGTTGAAGCCATCTATTTCTCCCTCTTACAACTCAACTTCTTGGTTGTGCTTCGAAGCCTATAGTATGATGTTGAGTACTTTGTGAATGATGAAAAACTGTAGGTTTTAGGGAGTTACATCAACACTTTATTTTAACAAGTTTCCTTGCCATCTGGTATTTTTCAAGAGTTGGAAGAAATCTTCCCCTCTTTGCCCTCCAGATGTCAAATTTTAAAACACCTGCTTTCACTGGAATATTTATATCCTGATTAGCAATAATGTAGGCAAATCCAGTTTTTAGCTCATGGAAGCTGAAGTTACCCATTAAAAAAAAAAAAAATTATAAAAACATCTTTTCCTTTGGATGTGTGAACTGTTGCAGAGTTCACAGTATGTAATGCTTGTTTGGAGGCACTCAGTCGTTTCTCAAAGCTTTGCATCACTGAGCGTGACAGCTCCTGAGAGATTAAGTAGCTGTTACCATCAGAACATTAATCAGTTTTTCTTCCATTTCTGCAAGTACAGGGAAGGGTAGGTGTACTTATAAAGCGTCATGAGGATTACACTGCACCACTTCCTGGATAAACTTCAGTGCCGCTGAAAAGGGGGAAACAGTACCAAATAATCTCTTGACAGCTGTCATGTTTCCAAAAGTGTTCGATCAGATCTTCCAGTCTGAGAGCTAGATACATTGTGGGTACATCCAGCCTCCAATACCAGTTACTTCTGCTTCTGTTTGCTTCTGTTCTAGTGGTGGAAATATGATTTGGTAGTAAACTAATCCAATAGCAGTTAATATACAATGATCTCTCCTCAGTCTTACATGTAAAATGATTTATAATGAATGGATATCTGGAAGTTTGGTGGAAAATCTGCCTTTGGCTACTTTTCACTTCATCAAATGCTTCCTAAAACTTTATGTTTAGAAAATGTATCATGTCTTTAAAAAGATCTGGATTGTTTTACATGGGTTGTACTGAAACAGAATGAGAATCAATCAAATGAGTAAAATTGATATTTATAATTATAAAAGTTCCAGATATGAGGATGGGGTGTGGAATAGGGCCTCTTTGTTTTTTTTCCTTAGAATAAGTGATTAGGGGAGGTGGAATTGGTTTGTTTGGGTTTTTTGTTTGTTTGTTTTAATGTCTAGCTACATGACTTGTGGTCTTTCTAGTCACTATGCATCTCCCTTTTTTTGGCTGCGGATTGAATTTCCCCTTAATTGTAGAACAGAAATAGATGAATCCAGAGGAGAAACTTTACTGTTTAGGTTCTTAATTTAAATAGCCAGTGTTGCATACATAGAATCTGTTTCACTGCACTGTGTACTCCATGTGGAATGACACAGAAGAAAGCAGCAGTCTGATCTAACATCTTTAGTCTCTGGATATATGTTGGTTGGGGTTCCCGTCTTGTAGACATGAATATATGAGGAAAAAAGTTAGATAAGGAAGAATCTATTCATATCAAAGCTGATTGTTTCTCACTGTTTTTCTGCTGAGCAGTCATTACAATGTGAATATATAGGAATATTAACATCAGTAAATTTAAAAAACCAGCTCTCTTCTTATAAATCCAGGAATTTGACTCTCCCTGTGGTGAGAACACAAATTGCCCAACTGTCATCTTTCATAGCAGAAGGAAGAAAAGTTGGAAGAGGGATTGGGGGGAAAAGAGCACATGGCAGGCACAGGGAAAAATTTGCCCTCAATGCCTTTCTTGTGGTCCCTCTGTAAGCAGAAATGGGAGAAGCCCCTAATTTGCTCTGTAGAAAAAAAAAAAAAATAGTCTGTGTACACCATGCAATAACTGATCTCATGAGGTTCACTTTATCACTATATCCTGACTTTCTGTGGAGCCAAAGTACCGGTTACTGAGTATCTGTACAAAATATTGAGGAATACATGCTTTTCATCTGGAAACAAACTTTCTCAAAGAAGGAAACCTGCATTATGTTCTGTGCAGCTAATTGCCTAGGTTCATTCTCGCTTCACTGTTGGGGGCCATTATTGCATTGTGGTGGGGATTACATAACATTGGGATCTTTTTCATTTTGGTATTTATGGCACAAATTTGGAGAGGATTTTTTAGAAGTAAAGGGCTCTGAAATGAAACATGTAGAACCAATTGTTGTATGCACCGAGTTAGATGCATTTTTTGAGTTATCATTGTGTCAGAGTATTTTGACCCAGACTTTTTTTCCTTTAGTTGTCTGAATTTTGTATACTCTAATTTGAAATGGGGTGGGAAGGTTAAGGCATCTGACGGAAACAGATTTACAATAGCTGTGATCCTACAATTCTTTGAAAAGCATGTCCTTCTTGAGGTAATTAACAACACAAATGAGGGCACAGCAGCATACTAATTTTAAAATTTAAATTTTTATTTAATTAGTTTGACTTTCTTATTGCTTTGCTTGGAGTTATAACCCTTTCTCTTACATTTTCCAAAGCTCTGACCTGTACCTTGTCCTTTCTGTGCTCTGCTGGGAACCTTTTCTAACTATTTTAGAATGCTGTTTTGATGTATTTAGGTTTTTCATTTTTACATTTATTCTTCTGGTGAAAAATGTTCATGCAGTTTTGCTAAAAAAATAAACAGGAATTACAAATTAATTTAATCCAAATGACAAATAAGTAGCTTTAAAATGCAAGTGATAGGAACCAAATGTGCTACTGTTGCCTTAAACATACTTGCTTTGAGGGAATAGGGTAATATTATGTCCACAAGCACAAATTCAACAAAAACTAGAATTTTTAGGATATAATAAGAGCTCATTACAGAAATATATATATATCAGTGCTATTCTGAGATGTTACTTCTAGTTATAGCAAGTCTAAGGAAGTATTTGAAAATTAGCAGTGCATAAATTGGCTTTGAAATATTAGCAAATTACTATTATTTTCCAATTATGATAATATTGTTCATTATTAATATGATAATTCATTGTCATAAATAATGCTCACCTCACTTAAAATTCCTCTCTACCCTCACTTCATGTTACAGAATCAGTTCCTGAATTTCTTAGCTTGTATAACTCTCCCTGTGTCACTTGACAGCCTTTGCCCATGCAAGGAACAGGCGTGTTCAGCCCTCTGATCTGTTTGGCATTGCTAGAAGGGGTCTATAAGAGGAAGCAAGCTTTGGCCTGGCCACGGAACTCCAGCAGCTCCAGCACTTCAGTGTGACTGTGCTAGTTAGGAAATTGCTACCCATACTCAGGATCCAGTCCTGCAGTCACTTCTGGAGGCAGACTACACTATATGTGGTTTTATCTAGATACTGTTTTCAAGTACCTTATGTCAGAAGTTGAGTAAGATATGTTGTATGAGTATTGTGTCTGGTTTGTGGGGGAAGATACTGATTTTTAAATACAGAAAGTTTCTCAGCTGCCTTGAGGCAAAGTGCAATAGCTGGTGTTGTGACAGAGTTGTGATTTTAAGCTCAGAGTTCAGAGATTATGGAAACTGAAATATTTGGTTTTCTCTGGATGGTACTTTACCCATTCTCAAAGCTAGTCCAGTGTTAGTGAGGCCATTTGTATTTAGTACTTTGAAGAATTTATGGTGAAAGTATAATTCTCTTTAATTTCTAAAGTCATTAGTATGGAAAGAAGGCCTTTAATTGAGAGGAATTATACTATGATTTAGTGAAGCACATCAAAATATTCTTCAGGTGTGTGCTTATAAAATTGGGATAACATTGTCATTACTTTGTTGCTGGGCCTGTTAAAAAGCCAAAAAAGGAACAACTGTGACACTCATTCTTGTAGCCAAAGGTATCCACTGGTAGGTTGTTACCAAGTATGAAATTCTGTATGTTTGTGTTGGTAGTGTCAGACTGTTGTTGGGTTTATGATGCTCAGGTATTTATATCTCTTAGTACTAATATAAATCAGAGTAACTTCAACAGGTGCCCCAAATACTACTTTATTTAAACATAGACCATCCTGATAAACAAAGTAAAGTTGCAAAGGAGAAGTAGTTTACTGAGTGGACTTGCATTGAGATGAACAGAATTAGAATTCAGTCCCCAGTAATGGAATTCTCTAGTGAATGCAAATTTATTCAGCTTAGGACTGTGTCTGACTCTCTTCAAAGACATCTACCTTTAACTATTGTTAATGTATTGTTACCAAATGTTGGTATTGTTTTTCTTCAGTGTTGATGCTGTCTGTAGACATTCATTTTGACTGAGATTGAAAGCAGATGTCATAACTTCTATGTTATCACTTTGTCAAAATTATGAAAATGTACAGTTAGAGAAGTGCTAGAGAAGAGAAGGTGGGAAAGAACTGTAAGGGAAGAGAGTCTTCAGATTCACATCTACTTTTCCTTATGTTCTGCTACAAGAAGCAACATGAAAACACTAATTAACCTCTTAAGGGAATACTTATCTACATATATTCATATACCCATCTCAGTGCTGCATGCACTGGCGTATTTGTGCATATTTGTAAATAAAGGTGTATAATATGTGTTTGGAGGAAACAATCACATGCATGTCTTGAATACTCCTCTGGAGCAGTTCTTCCTTTGATGTAGCTAGTAAGCTGATTGATGTAATTTTGAGATTCTCTTGCTGTTGGCTGTTATTATAGCCCTTCTACTCCTTTTGTCAATTAATTATTACAAATGTTGCACTTTTTAGATTGATATCTCGACTTCTAGAAAGTGCATGCATACCCAAGAGACTGAAGATGTCCTGTAGATGCCAGATGAGGATGTAGCACTATGAGCAGTCCATCATATTTTATTAAAGGAAAGAAAACTTTGCTTGTTTCAAAGGTCATTAAGATCAGAACACAGCTCTTTAACTTGGCCTGGAGCCAGAAAGGTGATCAGTGCAGTATGTTTAGGAAGTACTGATTATAGTGTGCTTGTTAATGGTTTAACTCAGAATTCAGCAGAGCCTCATAATTACTTCAAAGGCTCTCAAAATACCTTGATTTGTGTTCCCATGTTTCAATAGAGCCTTGGAGAGTTGAGGCCTCTGTGACCTGACGGCAAAGTTCTGCTTTGGTTATTCATTGTAGCACAGGGGAAACAGAGTCAGACTTCACATGGGTTCCTTTTGACTCCTTTGGACTTTGGAAAAGACTTTTTTTTGTTGGTTTGCAGCCCTTCGAGTTCAGAGAGTCTGTCCTCTGAAATTGTAATATCTATACCCAGTGCAAGATAATGTCTCTGGAAGAGCCACGAGCCTCTCCTTCTAAACAGCTTAATGGCAGTGTCCAGCAGTGACTTGTTGCTGTCCAAAGGCAGATTCAAAGTAATGACCAAGCTTCCAAAAACTGTGTCACGTGTTAACCATCCTTTAGGAAGAGAGTTCTAAATGATGTGTTTGTGTCAGCAGCTCAAGAGGTTTTTAGTTTTCTTTTTGAAAACCTTAGCATGCTGGGCATCAGTGAAGTTAAGAAAAAATAGAGTATCTGGAAGCTGCATGCTGTTGTTCCTATTTAAAGCAGGCCTGTGTTGGATAGGATTTCTCTCAGATACTGCTGTGTTCAGACCTCATCATTAGGAAGCCTGTATTTTTCTCAGAACTATTTAACAAATCACTGCAGCTGTCATACAGTTTTGGACTTAAAAACTGTGGTTTCCTATAACAGTATTTTTTAATAAATGTACTTTTTCTTTCCTGGTACATTGCTGAAAATGATTGTTGAAGAATTTGAATTATGGAAGACCCCTAATAAATGGAAAGTAAACTTGTGGAAACTAATTTAGGCCAAATATATTAAGTTAATAGCAGAACATTTATGCCAATGTATAATTCCATACCTGTTAAGTTATTGACAGAAAACTGCTACAGAATTTTTTTTCAGTAGCATTTCTTTTTTCAATTAGATGGTTTTTGTATTGAAGTATTGCAATTTTGTGAAGGTATCAGGAAATTACAGTCAGTCCTGAAAAAATTTGCAAAATAGTTCTTATTTTAAAAAGTCCATAAATAAGAAATAAATTCATTTAATGAGTTGTGTTATTAACATTGGTATAATGTGGTCAATGAACTTCAGTAAAGGTATAGAAGTTTCATATGATCTTACCATTTAGATTGGTCTGTTTACACTTGAATAGTTTCACCTGAGGTGAAATTTGGATCAAATTACTATGAAGTAAAAGTTAAACTGTCTTGCGTTGTGGGGTATTGGTGCCAAAAGATTTTATGATGAAAAAATGTCTAGATTAACCCACTACACATGCAAAAGAAAAGCTTATACATAGTTTTTCATGCATATTTACTATCTCTTTAATAAAATCTCAGTATTTCTCTGTCTTACTAAAATTAAATTCTTTGTATTAAATATTAAGTAGTTAGTAGTGATACTGAAACTCCTCCATTTAACATTTTTGTGCACTATTGTTGCTGTCCCATTTATGGTTTCCATTTATGCTGGGGACTGCTGACTGGTGAAAAGGTGATACAGGAGGTCTTGGTCAAGAATTATGTGTGGACATTTCAAGCGTTAAACCTCCCCTTGGTTTAATAATGCTGTTTTTTTATGACTGCACTGCAACCAATTAAGAGTGTAAATCAGGTCAGGAGTAACAGGAGTGTAAGCCAGGAGATATGGGTTTGTTGATCTAAGGAGGTATTTTCCCAGTAAAGTTAGGGAAACTTACTCTGGCTTTCCAAAATTCTGAGATCATCTTATGGAATGTGTGTTCTGCTCCTCCACCCCATGCTCTCCAATCCTCTGTTGCTTCCAGAGAAAGGGCTTTCAGCTGGAGGAGGCATAGCTGGGGCTGAAATGGGTTGTTGGAATTATCACTCATTAGGACTAAAGGAAGATTACATTTTTTAGCCAGCGCAGGTGGAGAGGTGTTACTGGGTTGTCAAAGGAGAAATACCTCTTGAAGCCAAGTGGGTGAAGATAGATATTAAAGCTAAACAACACTGACACGGGAGACTTGAGAATATACTGATCATAGACAAGAGGTTAAGATGTAATTTCTTACTAGGAAGATGCAGTTCTGAAGCACTGTTCTGGTTTGAGCAAGGTAAACTAACAACCCACCTGTTTTGCATGTGGAAGTAGCTTGGCTGACGAGCACAGTTACGTGTTGTAGCAAAAGACTGCCCACTGTGGGCCAGGAGAATCTTCTCAGACCTCTAATCTTAGCAGAGTGTAGTATTGGCCAACAGTCCTCACAGTCTTCATTTCACATTCTTTGAATTTATGCACAGTCCCTCTTGGTAACATGGTCATTTGGTTTTACATGTTTGTCCCTGAAAAATCAAATTTATGCTGAAGGGAAACTTACATTTCACTTATTCTTATATCCCTGAAATTGATCTTCACTGTTTCTGGCAATGGACCGTTTGCTAGATGGTATAAGTAAATCAAGGGCTGGGTCTGTGGGGAACCTAGTGTGAAGAACTTCTATTTGAGAATAAATTTACTACTGGTTTACACTGGCCACATCACCTCTTCACCAGAAAAAGCAGCAGAGAGAAGTGCTGTTGCATTCACCATATATGACATTAATGTGGTCTTGTCACTGGAAAGGAATGATGGCTGGGAAGTACTTCTGTAGGGTCTCAACAGTGGGGATAACTGATTTTTGCTGTCATTCAGAGTTCATTGTGTGTACCAGTTCTCATGTGGGTGTTTAATTATTGCTATGGTTGCAAATTCAGCCCAAGACTCTAGCTGCCAGAGGCTCACAGTGAATTATTTCTGTGTAATGAAATGAGTTTTAAGGGAAGAGGGTGAAGAAAAGGATTACTTTTTGGGTGACTGTTGTTTTGAACTTTGTCTTCTGGTATGTCTGGAAATGCATAAAATAATTTAAAAAGCTTTCTATATATCCCTATACATTTCATTTGATATATTTTGGAGAGAGTATTTAGGGTCACTATTTTGTCCTATATTTTTTATGAAGTCCATTATTTCAGGTCACAGGGCAAGAAATAGAACTGACTAGAAAAGTCAGTTTCAAACATTATCTTGGCATGTTTTTGAAAGTCTGTGGCTGTTTTGTGGGAAGAATGGGAAGGAAAAAAGAGCAGGAGTATGCTACTAGAATGTTTAGCTAATGACCACTATTATGAACAATTATTATTATGATTTCTTAAACATTGCCTTTTGGTATCATGTTTTCATCTCTGGGAGGAATTCTAAATGCCTCTTTCCTACACAAAAGTGAACGTTTCTGTGAAGTTTTCAGCA
This sequence comes from Margarornis squamiger, assembly GCA_035222235.1. Classification (NCBI taxonomy): domain Eukaryota; kingdom Metazoa; phylum Chordata; class Aves; order Passeriformes; family Furnariidae; genus Margarornis; species Margarornis squamiger. The sequence continues at coordinate 85,408,418 of JAWWTY010000077.1, read as the reverse complement.
AAGCCAACAAAAGCGTTTTCCAGTAATAGAAGAGCAGGGAATACGTTCTCTTTCAACTCTTCTTTCATCTGATCAATTGCATCAGAGGGAAACAGGAAAAAGAAAGACACTGAAAGATGGTCATATCTTTGCTAGGGAGGTGTGAAAGCTGGTTTCAGTCTGAGCAAGTTACAGTTGTTTGAAGACTTGCATAAATATGAATCACTTGTGATTTATATTTCATCCAAAGATGGCAAGACAGTAGGCTGCTCTATGTTATTCATATGAAGCTGAGGTACCTCTGATTCATGCTCACAAGTAAGACTTCAACTGGTCTCACACAACCTGTTAAAGGTGTCTGTGGAAATAACATCACTAACTGCAGTCGATATTTAATCATGCCCCAGTGATGCACTGAATAAAGCTGTGCCTTACAGGTAGGCCAAATAGATGAAGGTGGGTGCTGATTGATCCCTTTACTGTGGTGTCACTTAGCACAGGAGTTGGCAAATGATGAAATTTGATGGCATGCAATTTTATTTTTTTTCTGTAGCCGTGAAAGATACGTTTCGTAGGTTTGGATGTGAGTTCTTAATAAATGTGAAATCCTCACTTTCTTTTGCACTCACATCTACCTCAATACCAGCAAGCTGTAAACTGAAAGCTGCAAGTAGGGGCTCGTGTACATAAGAATAGTATGCATACTGACACTGAATAATCTTAGCCACCTAAATAGCTTTTGTGGAGTCGGTAGAGCCCCTGCTGAGGAATATAGCAAGTGAAGAGGGTGTATGATATTGACTGTAAAGGCTTTAATGTTCTGCCTGCTTTGCTGTAGGTAATAATGCAATGAGAGCAAATAATGCAAGCCAATAGCACGTGGAGAAAAATAATAGGAACTTATTACAGATAAATGTAATTGCACATTTCATGCTTTGCTTTTTGTAATGAATCCATCAGGTCAAACACTAACATATATTAATTAAACACCATTTTCCCACAGAACTCAGTTTGTTATCAGCCCTTAGAATATTAGTCCCATTATCCAGATTGGTCTCAGCCCAGTGCAGATCAGCATTTCAGTCGGGTCAAGCTGTGATTACTCAAATTGATGAACTCAGTGGACTGGCAGTGGAAAGCAGAATTGTGCCCATGGATGTGGGCTGACTGCTGCGTTACTTCACCAGGCCTGTAGCAATTAAGTCATATCATGCTGAGGAACAGTGTTTCCTTTAACTGCATGCTAACTATTCAGGCTTTGAGTGTCTGTGGGCTTGTCCATCAGGCACTATGCTTTTGTGGTCTTTTCATCCTTGGCCCTAACTAAAGCAAATAAAACATTACCTTGCCTAGCAGAGCAGGACTGCTTAGGTAAGAGGCATGTTTTTATTGAGAAAACATACTGTGGTTTTGATAGTTTTTTGCCTAAACTGATGGCAAAAAGGAACTAAAGGTACAGGTAACAATATTCATTGCATGTTTAATCATGAAAATATCCAGCAAAGGCAAATCTCAAGCCATATTAGTAAGAGGTGGGGTTTTTTTGTTGTTTGGTTGGTTTTGTTGTTTTTTTTTCTTTTTCTTTTTCCTTTTTTTTTTTTTTTCTTTTAGTGTACTTCATTAATGGCTTTGCATAATGACAGTCTTTATCTGTCTATCTGTCCTTACAGTGTGTGGGCATATTGTGTCCTGTGTCATTGTGAGATTTCAGGCATTTTTACAAAGGCTATCTCTATCATATTACATAATTAAAGCTACTTTTGCCATGTAATTTTGGAGCATCCCTTGGGGGAGCTAAGTCCTTATGCAATCATTGGAAAGAGGGAACTGGCTCTAATGGGTATCTGACTTGGATTAATAACCTGGGGGCTCAACATGAGCCAGCAATGTGTGTTCATAGTCCAGAAAGCTGGACTGGGCTTCATCAGAAAGCAGCATGGCCAGCAGATCAAGGGAGGTGATTCTGCCCCTCTGCTCCACATTCTGAGACCCCACCTGGAGTGCTGTATCCACGTGTGGAGTCCTCAGCACAGAGAAGACATTGATCTGTTGAAGCGAGTCCAGGGGAGGGCCACCAAGTTGATTAGAGGAGTGGAGCACCTCTCCTATGAGGAAAGGCTGAAAGAATGGGGTTGTTCAGCCTGGAAAAAAGAAGGCTTCAGGGTGACCAAATCATGACCTTCCAGTACCTCAAGGGAGCCTACAGGAAAGATGGAGAGGGACTTTTTCCAGGACAAGGGGAAATGGCTTCAAACTGTAAAAGAATAAGTTTACATTAGCTATTAAGAAGAAATCCTGTACTGTGGGGGTGGTGAGGCACTGGAGCCCAGAGAATTTGTGGATGCACCATCCCTGGAAGTGTTTAAGGACAAGTTGCATGGGACTTTGAGCCACCTGGTCTAGTGGAAGGTGTCCCTGACTATGTCAGGGAGGTTGGAACTAGGTGATCTTTAAGGTTTCCTCCACCCCAGGCCATTCTATGATTCTATGAATCTGAGGTAGCTGACGTGATGAAACCCGTTAAAACCTCAGTGTATTGAAATGATATCATTCTTGTCTACAACCTCCGTAGAGCCCTTCCTTCCTGTTTTGTCTTCTGTTTTTTTTCTTCTTTTGTTTTGGTGTATGAAAATCTCATCTTTATTTTTTGACAGATAATGCTTTATTCTGCCTTCAGCTTGTTTTCATATAATCTATTTCGTACTGGTTTTGTTAATATTGCTGTACTTAAGATATATGCTGTCTCCCCAGGGCATTGGCTGTACCTACTTTCCAAGTAATATTGTGCATATAATCCTACTGAATTGCAATTATATCCACCAATCAAAATTCATGACTCTGTAGAGTTGCTGCCTTGTAACTACACATTTCGTTCTTCATTGTGAGACCTTTGGTGATATAACTGGCAGCCTGTAATCAACTGAAGTGTGGGAATTTTGATGTGCCAGGGCTGTGAGAAATAATCTTTGAAGCTACAGCACAGGTTGGCTTGTTTTGATGGCTGTGGTAGAATCACAGGATAACAAAAGGTAAAGGAGGTGAACATAGAGCAGCCACATGGTATATAGATAAGCTGGTTATTTTTGGAAGTGATACTCAGTTAAAGGTCAGAAATGTGTAGCACCAAGAACAACTTCAAGGATCAAAAGAACAAATTACATAATACCAAGTATTAGTAATTAAGCCGTATAGGAACTGTGTGACTAGTCAAGGGTTCTGAAGGAGGAGAAAGCTTAGCCTCCCTGAGCCACCAGGCCATTTTAGGGAGTGCCACCATGGTCTCTCTATGCTCATTCCCCTCTAGACCATCCTCTGTGTGGTAGACATATATGTAGCTTAATAGTTAATAAAAGATTTAGTAAAAATATAACTGCCTTCTCCTACTCTCCGTTCATCAAGTGATGTCTTTAAATTTCTTCTAAGTCAGGTGGAATCATGTTTTAAGAAAATGTGCTTTTGTCAGAAGCTGATATTTTGACTTTCCAAGATTAATCTGGTAGTTTCTTTTTGCCACGTATGTTTTGTAGACTGTCGGACTTTGTACAGTTGAGTGTTGTCACTTGGTCTTAAACTCTAATTTTGAAAAGCTTCAAATTAAATTATCTTTTTTTCATTTAAGAGATAGAAATGTTCAGTTAAACTGAATGGTCCCCTGGCATTTTCGAGGCTGTATGTACATGTGCACTCATGACGTTTTACAAAGAGACAAGATAGGCAGTTGGAGATGGTGAATATTGTTAAGAGGTGAATTATAGCACATAAGGAGATCAGAGAGCTGGTCTGGGACTTTCTGCAGCAGGACAGACTGGCCTGTGTTGGTACCTGAAGAGTTCCCCATGAAAAATTAATCTGCAAGGATATTAGCATATGAATATTGCAGCTTATGAACCGATACTCTGGCTGAATAACTTTCCATAACTAATGCTGACACATTGAATGGTTTTCGATACTCCTATAAAAAAACCCCTACTTCTGAAATATGATTTTATCAAATAGTTGGTATATTATTAGTTCAGTGAAGTCAGTTACACACTCCAAACATAATAGTATGTAAATTAACCCGAAAGTTAATTTTACTTTTTCCCTGAGCAATGAAACCATGTCCTGATGGATATTGCGTTTTAATTTTCTTTTGGTTGATCATATTATATTTTCTTTCTCCTGTTACTTCCCATAAACAGTATAATTTCATAGTGCTGACAGCCTATATACTAAATACCACAGTGAAATGGGGAACTGTATTATTCTCTATATACTGACAAATCTCTTTGGTTAATGTGCATTCAATAAAGATAAAATAGCAAATGTTATTAAACCAGGGGAAAAGCACAATGAAAGTTATTAATGTGCTTTTTGGTGGTGTTATGCATGTGCCACTTTTTTTTCTTTCCTTTAAAAATACAATTTAGTTGAAATAAGACAGCAAGGAAAAACTACATTATAAAAGTGCAATAGCAATGAAGATATTTGTTTCAGTGCAGTCTCAAATGATGAAAGAGCCCATTTCTTTTTTTTTTTGGGCAGCAGAGAGAGAGAGAGAGAGTATTAAATGCTGTTCTCTGTTTTCAATTAAACGGCAGCATTAAACATAAAATAAAAGTCTCAGAATTAGTAATTTTTCCTTCCTCAGCCAAATTTCCTCACAGATTTCCAAATCATACCCAGCAGAGGAATTTAAAAAAAAAAAAAAAAAAAAAAAAAGACTTGCTGGATTTTTTTCACTTCCATTTCACAGAACCGCAATATTGTCCTTTATTATGAGCCACATAAGGAATCAAATTTGAAAAACCACTTAGGGGACCTTTACCTAGAGATCTTTAGTCCATGTTGCCTGACAGCAGTGTTGGTCAGGATGGGAAGCACCTGTCCCCTTGTCAGTGCATGGTTTGTGTTTGAGGAGCCTCGTCTGGTTGGCTGGTTTTTGCTCATGCTGTACAGTTGTGTAATCACTTCAGTGCTCCTTAGGGCTGGAAGGGTCCAAAGTCGGCAGCATTCTGCTGCACCCAGAGGAGCATCTCCTGTCTGTGCTCCTGATGCCCAGGAAAACTAATGAGGCAAATGGCACCTCTGTGTGGGCTTTGCTGGGAGAGTGTTGGCTGGGATGATCACCTCCAGGAGAGCAGTCTGTCCCCATGTGTCCAGCTCAGGGCTGCCTCTTCCCCTTCTCAGCTCTAATCTTGCCATTCCCAGCTCTCCCAGCTGTAGCCAGTGACCGTGGGCTGTTTACTGCCGTGACCACGGCCACTGAGCTGTGTCCTGGTGGTGGTGGTGGTTGTGTCTCTTGCTCCACACCCTGCATTTCAGTGGCGAGCGGAGCAGCTGTCGGAAACTGAGCAGGATGGACCCCTGTATGCATTTGGACCCCGTGTGCTTGTTTGTGCTGCTTCATACTGTTTGGGAGAAACTTTCTAGAATTAAAAAAACCCCAACCAACCAAAAGCTAAAAAATCTGTACAGCTAATAAATTGACCCAGGTTTTGTCCACACTCAGTCCTTGGAAGCACCTCAAAACACTCAGTTGACCTCAAGCCATCGCTGAAAGTTCTGCTTTCTAGGCACTCTAAGTGGGGAAATCTTGAGGCAGGATAGGACTTTTTGAAAATAAGGGATGGGTGTCTGGATTGGTTTTATTATTAGCACTGCCTCACAGCTTTACCCACTGAAGCACTGCTACAGTAACATAATATATAATAAAATGCATTTCCAAGTGTCAAGGCTTCCCCTTCAAAGCTTAACTCAGTTTTAAATCCCTGTGGAAAGTGAAGACCTTTAAAATACTTAATAAATTCTAACCTTAATCATATTCATCATTATTAAAATTTGAAATAGGTTGAAATACTTAAGGTAAGTGAAATGAAAAAACTAATAAAGAGCATGAAACACACTGGAGAAATGGAAGAATAATTGCTAAAGAAATCTAAAATGGCCAAACATGAGAAAACCTTCATTTCCAATAAGCATTTATTTAAAAGTTTTGAAATAGCTTAATAATATAAAAGAAGATTTTAAAAATGAATTGAAAGGTAAATGCAGCAGAGTGGCGAGACATATTTAAACACATTAAAAATTATACTAGTCCTGTCTTTGGGCTTCAGGCATTATTTAGACTTTGTCGGTTCTTAGAGAGTTGCTTCACCTGCCAGCAAGGAGACAATAATACTGCTGTTGCTATTAATAATAATTATTATCATCGTGGTAATAGCACTTTTTATAAGTAGTACCTAGGAATAGCAAGGTACTGTGGCTGAAGATACCAGCTTGCTCAGCCTTGTACAGGCCAATCAAAAAGATATTTCCCTTCCAAGGAATGTGTAATCCAAACATGAAACGAAGGACGTTTTTGGTTTTAATTAAAAATTATACGCAGGTAATCAAAGTGTTTGGTTTCTGTTGTCTCGTCTATTTCTTTTTTTTTTTTTTTCTGCTAGTGAATGAAAAGGGGTGTTTGTAAGGTACACTTCAGAATGTAGTCTGTGGGAGAAAATGGACTTTAATATTTTAAATATTGATTCTAGTAATTTTATTTGTATTTTAGGGATTACTTACCTTGACCATGCTGGTTCAGCACTTTACCCAGAGAGTCTACTTAAAGCTTTTACTGATGACCTCAGAAACAGTGTTTATGGTAAGTGCGAAACAGCATTCCCATTAGTCTTCTCAAATCTCCGTCTAAATAGTTTAAAAATGTGCCTGTTGGAAGACATCTCCTGCAGGGTTTTTTGACACTGCAACAGCATGGTTGGAAGACCAGTGATTTTACAACGGAGGCATAGGCCCTCTGTGTCATTTCATTCTTTGGTGGCCAAGGATGTGTCAGTGTTGGTGAAGAAGAACAATCAAAGAGAGCATGACTGTTGCCTCGGAGCCAGGGCACCATGCTTGGGATAAAGAAATACAGTGTAGATATGCTGTTTGTTCCATCCCTGTGTTTCTTCCACACAAAGTGCAAGACCCCCTCTTTCTCAGTGAGAGTCATCACATACTATGACTCAGTATAAGCATTTTATTTAGAAGAAAGCCTAGCTCAAAGGTCCCAAGTGAATTTAGGCAGGGAATAGGTGCTGTGCCTCTCTCAGATTATTAGACTTCGGCACATACTTAGAAAAAAGATGTGTATTGCCAAAACATTGTTGCACATAAGAATGTGAGTAAAAATGTCTACAGATTTTAGCTGTTACAACTGTGGATGAGGCCACTTCAGCAGCATCTGTAAGTACTTCATCCCCAAATCCTCTACCTTTCATTTCTTTCTAATATTATTATCTAGCCAAGATAAGTGAGGGTGATTTTATACAAAGGCAGCAGCATCCATTGTTTAAGAAATATTGTTACTGTGTGAGACAATTTATGTTAGAGCCATACTTGACCAGAAAAAAATATACTGTACAGTATTATGCTGTGAAGTAATCAAAATTTTGTATTGTGTGTCACTACCTGTGGGTCATGTGTCCTTTTTGCTAGTTTTGTGTCTTTCTTATGCTCCCTGATACACAGAACAAAGGGATTCCTCACTTGAGAGCTAGGGACCACTGCTTTACAAGAAAACTGTTCACTCCAGCACCAGCACACTTGTTCTTATCAACCGGGCAATCCACTTGAGAGTTTTGGGTAATTTCATTTTTAATGTGCCATTGTATGTGCCATTTTGCACCTTTTTTTTCTAGAATGCTGGCAAGGCCAGGATCCAGAGCATGGATTTTAGTTCCACTATGAAATAGGTATTATTCTTGTTAGGGATAAGGGTTTGGTTTTTTTTCTTTTAGAACAAAATATGTTGATTTGGTTATGTTTTAGATTTCCTAGTCAAAGTGCATGTCAGTGATATTAAAATTAATGCTCTCTAACAACAGACATTGTAAAGTGAAATATATGCACTCTGATCTTAGTTATTTCAAACAACATTGGGCTCAACCTTATAATAAGTACCATCTGTGGCAGCAAAAAAATATAATTTGTGAATCAATCGAGTGCTTTTGATTAGAAATAGTAGTGCTGCCAGTTTGGATCAGATTTGCATTGTACCTATAATGCTATAGAAGAACAAATTGTATCTTTTTTATTAGTGCTTTCATCTGAAGTGATAGCCAGAGGTTTAATATGGTCAATTCTCTTTTTTAAAAATTACATCTCATACTCTGAGGACAGTAACTGTTGTACAAAAAGAGTTAATTTAACAAACACAGACGTGAATGAAATGGGAGTTTGACTTTCAGCTCTTTTTATTTTCTTGGTGATAATCAACAGGCCAAAAGAACTCCAGTTTAGCTGTTGCATGTGTAAATGAGGGAAAGTAATATAAGTAAGAAATATTCTCACTTCTAAGTTGAGAATATTTGAATTGGAAATTACAGAAATGCAACATCAGACATGAAAATGTAAGTATTAGCTTTTTTTGTTTGAGCTCTAAATTTATTGGTTTCAGCACCTTCACTCAATAACTTTCAGCAGGGTGACTGAAATTTTAAGAAGAGAGTATCTAATACTGGAGCCTACTGCAAAAACTGTATTTGTATAGCACTTTTTTTCTTACTCCCTTTCCAAACTGTTTTGGCATGTTCTTTCAGTACTTAATAATAGGAAAGTGTGCTGTGCCTGTGTGGCTATTGCTGTAATATTTTTTGCCTAGGAAGATAAATACATGCCCTTCTTATGGGCTGTCTTAATTGTTAATACATGCGCTAAGGTGGCTACTAATTTTGCAGTGAAATTTATATTTTAATGAATTATTTGAATTTCAGACACTAAAAACTTCAGGGTTAATCCTGGTCTTCAATCATGAATGTCTGTTATCTCCAGATGCTGCCTCTTGCTTCTTAGCTCCTGCACAAATACTGTTATGAACACACATTCTGTCTAGTTTTCCTAGTATGTTTGTACATATGCAGTTGCATTTCCCTTTTAAAGGAACTGCCTAAGTATTAGTAAGAATTCCAGCTAAAGTTTCCATATCTGTCGTAATTGCTTGACCCTGTTATATGTCCTTTCTCTTGACTCACTAAGGAGCTTCAGGACATTGCTGTGAAGTATACATTGAATCTGTCTTTGTCATCTTTTGGGCTGGCTTGGTGTAATACTTTTATCAAAGAGAAATTTAATAGCAAAATTGTGATTAGTGATTAATTTCTGTATCTCTGTTGTCTCCTAGGCAACCCTCATAGTCAGAATATCAGCAGCAAGCTGACATATGACACAATCGAGCATGTCCGATACAGGTAAAACAATTTTTTCTTACAGATCTTCTATGATGCACTTCATAGTTTTCATTTTGATTAAGCCTGTGTGATGTGATGCCATTTTCTGAGAGTCATTTGTCATGCCTCAAGAAAACACCTCACTTTGAAAACACAAGGTATTTAGACAATCAAGTGTTGGAGCACATCCGTTCTTTTTCTCCCAGATGCCCCACTTCTCAAATTCCTGTAGTTAACTCAGTGCTGTAATAAAAGTGATTATTAGTATTATGGTATAGTAAGGTGGGACTAGGTACATGGACATGGATAAACTTCAGATAAAATTAAATAGGGCATAATGGCTTGTGAGAATTTATAAAAGGCTTACGGGAATGTGTACATTGTTTTACAGCAGATAGTTACTTTTGTTGGAGTAATAAAATATCTTTGAAAGTAGTTTTAGTATATTTTTTAAGAGTAAAAACAAAAAGAGAAGGTAAAGTTGTGTGTTGGGGGCCTCTGGGTATGGGCAAGAAAATGAACTCATTCTTGAAATAAGGTATTTTCCTTAAAGTTCCAAATAGAGTGTGCCAAAGGTACACTTCCTGCCATTAGTTTACACCAGGACAAAATATGCAACTTAGATTTGTTTCCAGTAACTCTTGCTGGTTTATAAAATATGTCTTTGTTGAAGAATCTGTATGCTTTGAGTTCATTTACCTGCTTTTAATGGCACTCAGTGTAAGGAAATGTCATGGATTCCTCTTTTTTATCATCTTCCTTGAAAGCAAATATTTCTGCAAAACACATCACAGAATTTACATCAATAGCATTGTAGTGTTCACAGCTGTAATGAAGAAAATCTGGTTTACACTTTTCTGCTGTTTTTTGTCTGACTGCATTTTTATGAGGGTATAAAACCCCCAAGATTTCTAGCTGGCTGCTGCTGCTGGTTATAACCTGTTCACCCTTCCATACCACCAGTTTTCCAGAGAAAGTATTTATTTTTACATTTTCCAAACCCCTCTTTTAGCGCTGTACAGGATGACAACCTATTAATGTATGGCTAAATGAAATGAGACTGCCTATGAGGAATAGCTATTTTCAAGAGCAGCCACTTAGAGCCAGTTACGGCAGTACCTACAGCCCTGCAGAGTCTTTTGAGCAGACCTGTGTGCTCACATGCAGCGTTAGATTCTGATTTCCATTTGCTCTCAGTGTTATTGCAGTGGTGCTGTTTCATCGTTCTGCTTATGAAGGCACAGTAGGAAGTGTAACTGTTTCTAGAATAATTATATTGTACTCTGTGTTCTTTGTTGTTAGGGAGTAAGGAAATAGATTCTCACTGTGTAAGAAACCTAGATTACTTTAAAAGAACTTACCTCTTCAGCTTGTTTTATTTTGGATTCTGCTTTAAAAAAGCTTGAGACTTTTTTAAGAGCAGGATGGGAGTTGACAGGAACAGAGTGTTTGCGTTGGGGGGAGGGGGGATGTTTTGGTTTTGTTTTTTAAAAAAATTCCCTCTGTACCTAAACGAACATTTTCAGTATTGCACCTAATAGAATTTGTCATCTGTCCCTAAAGAAATTCAGCCATTATTCCCCAATAAAAATTTAAAAAGCACAGTCATCAAAAAGGTGTCGTCATAAAAATTGAGGAAGAAAATGCCCTAAAACCACTGTCAGTAAGTCAGCTATCTAAAAGGCAATAAAAGTATCTTAAAAATCTATACTTTTGTGCTATTGCAGCTAATCAAAATATGCAATATGACAAAACAGGGAGACAGGCAGCTCTGTCCTTCATCACACTGCATAGACTGGATTTCCTCTGTGAAAAAATAATTCAGCAGGTAATTTCAGAAATCTTAAAATGAATTGCTTGCTTGTCATTCTGCTTTTGGCACATGGCTACAGTCAGAAGTATAGCTTTTTCTTTCAGTGTTTGACTCCAAGACAATATGGGTTTTTTTCTAGTGTTTTTTGTTTGTTTGTTTGTGGGTTTTTTGGTGGTTTTGGTGTTTTTTTTTAGTTTTTATTTTGATTTTCCAATGTGATAGCACAGCCAACTTACCAAAAATAAACACAAAGCTTAATTTCAGGTTTATATTTGTCAATACTGGTGTTAGTAGCATCACGATAGACTTTCCTAATCTGGCAGCGTACAAAGTTTCATGGTACAAAGCTGGAGGATTTGGTTTTCCCTTCATATCTGTTTGACAGAGAGACACCAGTCTTAGATGCAGAATTGCAAGAAAATAACATAATTAAATAATTGAGTCAGGGGACACGTTCTAAGATTTCAAAAATTATAATAAGATGGCTTACCTCTTGACCAACTCAAGTGTAATAAGAGTAGAAATAACTTTTGTTCTTAAAAACATTTCTTCTCTTTTCTTGAAGTGGACTGCTGAGTGATTTTTAACATTGTGCATATCTGTACATTAACCATAAGTGATGCTCAGAAGAGGAAGCAAGAACTGTAATAAACCTTACTGAAATGTATTAAATGTATGCACCAAAAGGTTATAGATCCTTTTTATGACTTTGCTTATGGATGTATGGAAGTGCCATTGCTCCACTTCAATACAACTAAAGAACAGGAGTACAATATCTCCTTGTGATGCTGCAGTTAATGCAACTCCAAAATTCATTACATTGAGTATTATATTACCCTTTTCCCATATGCAATCATTTTAAAATACTGGCTTTCTGAATATTTTAAAACACTGTCCTTGTGGATCTTACACTTGCAATATCAGATATTGCAGCAGTGTCTTCTAACCAGAGCCAGTCTGAAGTTTTAGTGTTATTTGAAGTTTGTGGTGTGTTTAAGATATACAACAGCATACTTTTTCATTTAAACGCAGTGTTGTTATAACAGAGTTTTGATGTTCATCCTTGAACTTTCAGGTACTGTGAAATGTTAAACTGAATCATACTTTGGGAATTCAAATATTTATTTCAAAAAAGGCTGGGAATTTCAGCTGTGATTTCAGTATCAAGCATCATCTAGATTGTGGTGATATGTATATTACAGAATTTTGTCAGTGAAGCTAAAAGGATTGGGCATTCAGTTAAATAGGATCAACTCAATAAAACTCAGTTAAATAAAACTCAGTTAAATAGGCCAACTCAACCCTCCACAAAGTTTAAATATAGAACCAAAACATGTTTTTGGTAAGGGCCTCTCTCAAAATATGCCATCTAAGTGAACTGTAAGAGGAGAATAATCTCCGTGGTCTGTGCACATGAACAAAAAAAAGGTGCAGTGGGCATGCATGAAATGATTGTAAATGTCTTAGTATTTTAAAAATACATTTGTTTCAGTGATAAAACATACAGGTGGTACCAGATTTTGGTAAGGAAGCAATCTCAGAAATGCTGTTTATAATTTCATTTGCATTTCATGGTAACAAGGTAAAGCTTTACATTCCTGCTATAAACATCATATCTTGCTTATGAAACAAGTTTTCATTCCAAGTCTTTTTTTTTCTTTTTCTTCCCCCACCCCTCCCCCCCAAGTTATCACATATTTGTAAATGCTGCTATGCTCAAGATAAGGATTTTTTTCTTGATTCCCAAGTTTACGCATTTCTGTCTCTGAAAACAGTAATGTTGGAACTGATACATACATGAAAATGGGTTGACCTTTCCTACACAGTAAGAAGTAGTAGATACAGCATCTGCTTAGTATTGATTTGTCCTTTGCAAAGGTCATTGACAGGAGACTGTATGGATGAGTGACATCTGAGCACTGCATCCTGTCCTCCTTAATGGCATCTATCAGCTTGAAAACCTTGTTTCAGAACCAGGATGGTTCAGGCCTTTTGCCTGCTTGTTTTGTGATGCCATTTGCAAACGCAGCTTCTCCTGATCCAACGGCTCAGGAAGGCAAGTCTGAAATACCACAGTCGGTGAAGTCCAGCAGAAGGACACTGTGCTCGCTGAGGTGACTCTGTACGTGGCAAATGGGAGAAGCATTGGAAGATAATTATGAGCAATAGATAGGTTTTTTGGAAGAGTTTAGGAAAGAGGGGTGATCTTTTCCTTATGGTTCTTCAAATTATTTAGGTGTACAATGAAACAATCCCAGTGAGCCTGCAGTGAGCTGGCTGATATCGCCACTCTGCTCTGTGACATGCTGGATGACAACAGAGCAGTGCCTTTGGTGCAGATGCTTCTTGTTTTCTCCTTGGCCACACCTAGCCTTTTATGCCAAGGTCTCCATTTCATAAACAACTGTTTCTAGGCATCAATCCATTGCTTTGGTGGGTTTACTCTTTGCAATCCTATGTAACGCAGTAAAAAGCTTTTGGTCAGGGTAATGGGTACAGTTATTTTTAAATGAGTTAAGAGACTGGTTTAAGAACAAATAAAATCAGTCTGTTTTACTTTGGAACTTTGCTCCTGGACTTTCATCTCTGTCTTAATAAACTAATTAATCATTAACTTGATAAGCTGAAGCTTTAGAAATTAATTTGCTAATACCTTCTGTTATTCTTCTGGTAGCCAGCTTTATACCTTCATGGTTTGTATGAAGAGATTGCAGTAAATAAAATAGGTACATTCGTGGTCATGCTCTCTGGCTAATCTTTGTTGCAAAGAGAGTCAAATCTGGAATGCTTTGTTTATTGAAAGAAATAAATATTTCAGTAAAGTAAATTAAAATCTGGAGGTCAAGATTGCTAGTTTATGAACACAAAGGATGAAATGCTTCTGGGCAATTCTGAGTTTAATTTATATGGGTGGCTAGAATACTTTGCAAAGGGATCTGAAAAAGGCTGGGCATAACCTTTACTTTTTTCCCTTCGTGATTCAGAAAAATACACTCAAGGAATCTGCTTTTATAATATGGCTGTGACAAAGAAGCTACAGAGGCTAAGTTTAAAAGTGATCTTTCTGCACCATTGCTCTCTAGATAACATTCAGAGTAGGGAGAGTGGTACAGGCTTACTTGGATTCAGGCCACTGTATTCGTGCACATTTTTAAATGCACACAGCCTCCCTGCCTCCTCAGCTGCTTTTTGGCAGGGACCCAATGGTCTGTGTGTCTATGGGGAAGTCTGTGAAAGGGCACACGTGCTGATGAATGCAGTAGTCCAACTGGAACAAAATACACTGATAAAAATAGTGAAATTTCCCCAATGCAAATTCCTTTTTTCCCTTCTTTTCATCTCTTTGTCTTTTTCAGGGTTTATATGGAAATTTTTTTACCTCTCCCTGGGTTGTACAAAATCTGTAGAAGAAATGTAGTGTTCTTCTCTATTCTGGATTTTCAGGTGCTTCATAAGAAGCAATATGGTGTGACGCCGGTCTGTGGTGTTTCTGGTAACACTTGTTGCCCTCGCATTGACATAGCCCTGGCTGCTTCTTGGGAGCACTGGCCGTTTCTTTGCCAATTCCAGGGGAGCCTGACAACTTCATTACTGGCCTGGATGATTATTTGTGTCTTAAGTAAGGTTTTTGGAAGACCAGCTATTTAGCACAAATATAATTTCTGCCATCCCCTGTCTGCACCTGTTGTGTTTGATAACTTTGTTCTGACTTCAGCGCCCTTCTGTTTCTCAGTATGTTATGTAGCATTGGAGAGGCGCTCCATCTGATTGAAGTCAAGAAATTTTGAATGCCACCTTCAGTTGTGTATGTTGTCCAAAATTCAGCTGATAGTTTTTCTCATGCCTAATTTTTTGAAGACTGTGGACACTGCTTGTATTGCTCCATCTGAAACTGACTAACGATCCTCTACCAAGAAGTGCACAACTGACCAAAGTTTAACCTGTGCTGTTTGTATTTTGTGTTATATTTCAAATCACAACCTTGGGAAATAGTCTTTCTGTGAAGTTAGCAAACCCAATATTGAGCTCCATTTTGAATCTTGCTCGTTTTCTTGTAAAGCAATATGACTACTTAATCTGTTGTTATAATTAAGCTGTTGAAGACACACTACAGCATTCCCATGGGCTTCCCTGATGACACCTGTGTCTCAATGAATCTGAAATTCCTGGTGTCACTTCTGCAAGGCACAGCTTTCTGCACTCAAGCTGTATTTGCTATCTGAGCTCACCTTGCTGGAGTTTTAACCAGTAGACCTGAATCCTTAGTCATCGTTTG
This sequence comes from Margarornis squamiger, assembly GCA_035222235.1. Classification (NCBI taxonomy): domain Eukaryota; kingdom Metazoa; phylum Chordata; class Aves; order Passeriformes; family Furnariidae; genus Margarornis; species Margarornis squamiger. Next base: position 85,393,159 of record JAWWTY010000077.1, on the reverse strand, counting down.
CATTATGAGTCTTTTTTCTCCCATCCAAAATTCTGACTGTCAGTTCTGACTCTCTTTACTGCCCTGTTCTCTCCGCACTTTGGTACTGGTTTTGTTGCCTGCACTTCATGATCCTTAATGATCATGATTTTTAGCACTTTAGACACTGGTATTTACTGAAGCAGTTTTATTATAAAGTCGACCTAAGTGAATAAGCTATTAGTGTTGCTTATATGTTTTCATCATTATGAATGGACGATTGCTATTTGATGATGTATTATTTGAATTTTTAGTATATATATTTTTGTTGCTGGTGAGCTTCTAACCTCCTGAATAGAGTGATATATTCAGGATCTTATGTTATTTTTTCTCCAGAAGCAGATATGATCTGCAAGTATGGGTAACTTTGGGCCAGATGACTCTGTGTTTGAGTGATTTCATCACATTTTTCTTCATCTCAGTTGTGATGTAGCCTTAGAATTATCTTTTGTCCCTGATACATCAAGTGTAACTGTGGCTGCCTTCTCATCTCTGATAATGCCATTTCCTTTATGCATTGTTCCAGACTATCTGTAGCTCATCCAGTCTTCTTATAGACAGAGCAAACATACTGGCTTTCTCAAACAGTGGCACATGCCATCAGCTGTTTTTCTCTAATGAGCAGGTTATTTACAGCAGCAATGCTAGATGCTGTAGTTGTAAAACCTTTTTTTTTTCCTTCTGCCCTCTGCAACCTGCTGTCTTGCTCAAATTCTCAGTTAATACCCATGTCTGCTAGCAGTTGTTTTCTTTTTTTCTTCTCCCAGCACTGAGACTGCACTTGGCTGTGGGCAACTGTGTTCATTAAATATATAATGGCCTGTTACTAAGGTCATTGCTGCCCTGCTGAAAACTTTTCTATGGCAAAAAACAGGCAGCTGCATGGGTTTCAGTCTGCCCAGGGGTAGTGTTAAACACCACAGGGAGCAGAGCCAGCAAGAGCTCTGCAACAGCAGTGTTAAGCTGAGGAAACTGAGAATGGGGAATGCAGAAGTATGGAAGGTGACTGGTAAAGGGTGATGATATGTTGTAAACGAGCCACCACAGGGATGAAATGAGTGTCAGCCCGGAAAGGGTTTTAGGGGGCCAGGTTTCAGGACAGCCAGGTCAGAAACATATCCCATCTGGTATGGTTCAAGAGTATGGGAATGCACATGACCTTCAGGTTTTTTGTGTCTCATCTCCTGCTATTACAAAATACTTTTCATCTACTTTTCTTCCACTGCCTCTTGAGAAGCTGGTAGCCAGAATAGAATGGGGTTGCTGAAATAAGTCCTGGAGTATGGCAATTGAAGGTATGGTGATTGAGACAGAATAAAAGATTCTTGAAATGGTGGTGTGACCTCATCAAACGTTCTGGGTGCTATGAGAAGGCAAAAATACTGTAAAGCTAAGGGAATGACATGAGTATTTCAAATGAATAGAGGAAATCTATAGGCACAATAGATTTCCAGAAAGAAAGAAAGCACATCTTTCTGGGGATTCTTCTAGAATGTAATACATTTGTTGGAACATGGTCTTTCTTGTTTGTTTTTGTTACGAAATTTAGTGCTAGGCTGAAAGCGATAATGTGGTCCATAAACTGGTTGACACTCATATGAATGGAGCAAAAAGGAAAGAAGATTCTGAGATTTTGTACAGAGGGTTATTGTTTAGGGGGATCACATTCACTTAAAGGAGAAAAAATTATTTGATTAACTTGATCACTTTAAACATCTAGTTCTTTGAAGATAAATGCACTAACTTTACTTGGTAGTTTGAAATTATAGCAAATAAGTACCTCAAACTCAGATAGTTTTTTGTAGTATATGCTGCTAATGTGAGTTCCTTTTAACTTTTATTTTTCCTTCATTTGTTTCTCTGCTTATTTCATTTATTCAAGTTTCTTATCTGTTTTAAACTTTATTTCTAGTTTGAAAATTGTAAGCAAAGATGGTGTCCTTGAAATTAAAGGGTTGTGCTGCCTTTAAGAAGCAGCAGAAGTCATGGTAAGATATAGGAATATGAAAGATAAATGAGGCAAGACTTTGAATAGAACTGTCTTCTTTATATTAAAGTTTATAACATCTAGTGAATCCAGGTTTAATTTGATAGATTTTATTAGTATATTTGGTATATGTCAAGACAGAAGAAAATTGCAGTGGCAGCTCAGTAATATGCTGCTAATAATTTAGAATTTATTGCAAGCTTTTGGATGGTGAGACTGTTTAGAAGAGTATGATACATATGTCTTGGATTTTATGAAGAAACCCTAGGCTTATAATGAATCCAGTGATCCCCAGGAATGGTGCTCATAAGAGCTTTTCAGCACGCAGGCTTTTCTCAGCCATCCTCTTAACGCTTCTAGTTTGTCTGTCTTTACCTTTTTAAAGGTGTTTAGTATTTCAATAGATTTTATTTTTTTCAAATACCTGTCATGATAAAGGAAGTTTTAGAGACATGGATCACTTATTTGGAATATCTGTGAATGTTTCTGACTTGTGGTAAACTATGTGTGAAAACAGTGTTGTCTTGAAGGAGTTAAAAAACAAACAAATGAACAAACACCCCACAAAAATACCAAAGATGATGAACAATACTAAAACTGTCCTTTGGAATATAATGCTGAAGCTTCTGTGCTAAGGGAAGCACTCTGCAGCAGAGGTTTGAGGCACAATCATAGTTATTTTTGCCCTGCTAAGAAAAATTTCGTTGTCTTATTGGTTCCAAAACCCTGGTCCCAAAATCCTGTATGGTGTCCAATTCAGTCTTCCTTCAGGAGTCTGGTTCTCTGGTGAGCTGGCTGTGAAACTTCCACTTCAATGACTGTCCATGCTATCTTGCAACAGGAGAAAGCAATCCACCTGCCAGTAAGAGCTTGTCTCAATGTCCTTACACTCTTGCTGCAAAGTCATAAAAGCTGAAGGTAGGTAGTTTTATTTCACACAGATCTGTCTTCCTGTGGAAGGTGAAAATGAGAATCCAAAAGGTTCTGTTAGAAAATAGCTGCCCTGCTCACCTCTCAGGACTGCAAACCCTTTATTCCTACACCAATAAACTCCAAGCCCTAAAGTCTTGTACAAGCTTACTTGGAAAGCACCTATCTGGTCTTCCAAAGACTAAACAGCCTGCCACATATATAGCACTTTAATTATACCAAAATGCTTAATGTGAACTCCATCAATATCTTATACAGTATAATGTGGGTTTTCAGTAACGTACTTGGGAAATGTTTCCTTCCCTGCAGAAGATATGTATGAATGGTTTTGATCACTTGATTTTTATCTGCAATCACGTAATGACATATTTACAATAACTGTTATTACAGCCTGCATTTTTAGCAATTTGTGTGTTGCCATGCTTTGAAACTGCAGTGAGAAACTGTAGAGACCTCTGAAGTGTTGTGGCTGAGACAGTGTATGAAGGCAGTGACTGAGCCTGGATTAAAACAGACCTTCTAACTCTTCTTGGTCATGTTCCTCCTATGTAAATAGTGTGTTACATGCAGATGATTTCTGCATTATTGTCCATGACTCCAGCACAAACTGCTTGTGTTTGTTTGTCATGAGTTGAATGTGTTGCAGTAGTAGATTGAGTTTGCAAATCTATCAGCAACATGTTACCTCGACTAGGTAACCTGAACCATTGTAATGGTTTCATGGTTTAATAAATGGTTTAATAACCTGAACTGTCATACAGTTAAATTAACAAAACTTGCTCAAGCCAAAATAGATAGGAGCAGTGCCTCTCCTCCCTCCTATTTGGCTGAATAGTTGTTTAGAGGAAAGAGAGAGGCCTCTGACATTCCAGTAACACTTGTCAGCGATCTTGAGTGGCTATCACAGTAAATGGGATGCTGTTCCTTGTCTTTAAGTCTCCTTCTCTCTCCTTTGGGTGAGAGAAAGTTTTACCGTGTGCCAGCCTTACAGGGCATGGTTTGGGCCATATGCTTTGTCTGAAGGCAGTGTACAAAGGTAACTTTCTGTCAGTCAGTGAGAATTCCTTGCTGTGTGGGGTGTAGCCTATTGATGAGTATAATATGCTGCTTTATTTGTGAGAGAAAAATAGAATAATTTATTTTATAAGCACAGGTACAAGCAACATAGTTTTTCAATGCCTTGAGGCATACCTGTGAAAATTTAACATCGAGCATGCCTTGTGTAGCTCACAGTAGCAGTTCAGATACAAAAGGCTTCATTTGAAAAAGCATAGGTGTTCACAAGCCATTGCGAGTTTATCTGACCGTGTTTGCCTATTTAAACATCCAGATGGGAGGAGATCACTATAGCAAATAGTACTGGCGTTTAGCATTTGTAATGAACTTCAGAATGAGTTTGATGAAGTATTCTCTTAGTATAAATTGAAGTTAAGCTGCACTGCCAAAATGTGATATTATAGGTGGCATTCTTAACAGTGAAGTGCAAATGAAATTCTGCCTGCTTTTAATTAAATAAGCGCACACTCCACTGAATTTTGAAAATTTAATTCTCTTAATCTGGAGTCTTGGGCCTTGAACAGCTATTGTAATTTGAAAGATTGTGCTGACATATTTCAGGGATGTTTGTACTTAACAAAATAATCATGCTGTTTTATTTTGTGAATTTGGGGCCCTTTTTATTTCCTTGGTGTTTTTTTGTTTTTTTGTTTGTTTTCTTAATTGTGTGAGAAAGAGCTAAGGTAACACTTCCTGGTTGTGGCCCATGAACATCAGAGCTCTAAGGACATGAGTGTCAATGAAAGGGCTAAAGCACCTGGATTCTGGTGTTTCTACTGAGGAGCTGGTGGTTGTGGTTGTCTCCCGTGGACAGTGCAGTGAAGTATGTTGCTGTTCATGAAGAAGTCATGCCTGGCAATTCAGAGCTGTCACGGGCCTTCCAAAGTGTAAGGGAGTGACCACAAACTCTTGCTGGGAAGGCTCCCTGCTGTTTTTAAACTGCATGGCTTTGATAAGATGCTGGAAAGCCAGTTGGCTGATGTTCCTATAGACAGGTCATAAGGCTTGGAGGAGAGAGATCCCTGACAGAGTCTTCTACGAGATGTAATAAATTTGCACATACGCATGCTAATTACTTCATTCTCACCGTTGTGAGAAGGTCTGCACAGCTAATTGAATTGAGGGTGGGGGGGATGGGAGGCGTAAAAATAACCATCAACATTCATATAATACTGTGCTTTGAGTCACGAGTGTTTTAGAGACATTAATATGTGCTTCATCCTTTTCCTCTTTCTCTACTTTCATTATCATATGATTCAAGTTGCTACAAACTAAAACAAAGATGGATATAACATCTTTAAAGGATGAGAAATACAATTTTATTTGACAAGGCTGCATGATATGAAGTAAGGTCTAGTTAATTAGCTAGTACATAAAAAAGAGTTGCTGTTTCTTGAGCTTGGTATAGTCAAATTTAAGTGTTTTAATGGAGATTTTTTGCACATAGAGACCTGCATTCAAACTATTTCAGAACAATATATAAGAGGTAGCAATCTTTTTGAATATGTTTATATGTGGTTTATGTGTTTTGGAGTCATCTCAGTTTTATTTTCACAGCCTAAAGTATTTTTTTCACCTCCATTATAAGTAATTTAAAAACAGTGGCATATAATATTTTCTATGTCACTTGCTTTCATTTTCAAGTCTAATTGAGGTTTACTTGCAATGAATTTGAGCTATCAAATCACTTAAGCCATTACTGTAGCAGAAGCACTCTGCCTTTAGGGTGTACTTGTATTCTACATTAGCAGATTTGTGGTTTGTACCTGTATAGTGAAATTCCCTGTTTCAAACTCAAACACGAGAAATGGAAATTAAATCCTCTCTTTTTCATTCCTCTTTCTACCTGGGAGAATTTTGCTGATGTGGCTATATTGTTTTCTTATCATATACCTGACCAATATAGGAACTATGGCAGTAGAATTAGGTAAACATGGAATTAAACATTTGGGAAAGCAATATTCAACATAACTTTTCAAGAATTCAGGGTTATAGTGTGCAACTAAGATCTTAATGGACTTTTACCTCTTCTAGCAATTAATTTTAAATGAGAGATTGCTTGGCAATGTTTAATAAAAAGTTTGATTACATACAGTGTATAAAATAAAGGCTTTAGAATTAAGCATGTTCAGAAGTAATTTCTCTCAAGCACACGTGGGTTGCTACAAAAGGAGAGCGTGTGTGAACTTGATGACTTAGAATATAATTACTGAGGTGCAAAGCATATTGTAAGTCATTTAAAATTTGTGAATGGCAGCTCTGTGTGAAGGTTTAATCACAGCAAAATATAAATGTTGCTAAACTTGTTTTTACAACCACAGTGAAAGAATCACCCTGGTGATTTATTCTGTGTAGCATAAAGATTAGTGCCACTTTCTAGAAGGAAAAGGGAAAATGTCAAAACACTACTTAGTGAACAGTGGTAGCAGACTTACCTTATTCTGTGTTTGAAGACAACTTTTAAGGGAGCCACGGCATGAGTTGTGTCATAAATAACGCTCTACCCACTGTGGTTGTATGCTGATACTATCTCTCCTGGCCTCCTTCCATACCTTTTCCAGATGTACACCCAGGGTACCATAGCCAGCAGACTGGAGCTGCTGACAGTCCTTTTGAGTCCAAATGGTGGATGTGGTGCTGAAGCATGAAGACACATGCATACTCTCAGTGCCAGATGTGGCAAAGACAGGTAGTTTTGGGCAGCCAGCAGGACAGGCAAATGGAGATGATCAAAACCACTGGTTCCAGACTCACAGCAGCTCACAATAATGCCTATAGCATGTGGCATGGCTAAGGTCCCCGCTAGGCTGAAGTCTCTGAAAGTGGGTGTGTGTAAAATGGCAAGTGCTCCCCTAGAATGTGGCCTTCTGTCTCTGAGTACTCTGAGTGGATGCTCAAATTGCTTGAGACTTGCACTGACTTGTGGATCTGGGGCTGGAGAGTCCAGGATGACTCAGTAGAGAACAGCTTTCAGAAGGCTTTACATCCGGACATACTGTTCTCAACTGGTCTTATACATTTTTCCCACTGTAAATGGTGTTGGAGGAGTTGTAATAGAGTTTTTGGCTGTATGTAATTCCAGTGCTTTTGGGTCTAGCACAAGCATGATGCCCAGGAAAAGCTACTGATACAATGTGAAGAACAAAATGCGAATCCTAAATTCTTCCTAGAAACTTATGAGAAGATTATTATTGTGTTATGCCATGTATTAAGGTCTGTTAGACCTATTAGAAAATGAATACATGTTTCTCCAGTGCATTGGTAGTCCTACTGCCACTAAACTGTCCAAACTTACAGTGTTTACAGTTTGTTGAGCATGATCTGTTATATGCCAATGGTGTTATATTTGTTTATTTCTGTAGGTAATTTTAAATGGAGCCTCTCACCATTGTACTAGGTGCTTTGCAGGAAAATTAAAAGCATAAGTTACATAAGCTACCTGCAGTGGGTACAGTAAGCTAGGGCTGCTGATAAAAATGACCACCAAATCCACATAGCTGAGTTCTCTGAAATGGAACAGAGAAATGGATGCAAGTCAGGAAATGCAAACTGCTAGTCAGATGCAAAATTAAGCAGTGGGTCTGTGTACTTTCTTCTAGGTCCCAGCAGCAGTTTGTACCCAGCCAAAATGATTAAAGCACTGGAAATAGTATTTTAGCAAATTTAATCATGTATTTGCTACATTTCTTGGTTAGGTGTTTCTTCCCTTTTCCTCAGGCTTTCTTCTCTAGATATGTTCTTACATGTTTATCTGCTGATTTCATAACAATGCAAATGGATTATTATGTTTTCTTTCTGGAACTGTGGGTGGGTGATATGGCTACAGGAAAGAACTTTGTAAGACAGAGCAGCATTGCATGCAGAACCCTATTTTTGTGTTTCTTTATACCTGTGTAGTGCGTGTGATGTGCCTAGAAGGCTGGTAATATGAAGGGGAAAAAAAAAAAATCCAACAATTCAAATCTGTGGGTGGTAGGCTACTGAGAAAGAAAACTTTTTGGTCTTTACATATGCAATTCTATTTCAGTGGAGCAGACTGAGATGAGAGGCCGTAAAATAATTTTGAAACCCCAGAGGGCTCTTATACTGCTATGTGGCTGCAGTGATTTTATTTTTATTGGTTATATTTTTCTCCATTCCACTAGCACACCTTTTAAACACAAGTTTTGTAAGAAATTCTGGTTTCAGAAGTTTCTCAGCCATTTTCACATCCTCTTGCTGCTGAGTTCCACATTTTAGGACTTTGGACATTCTTTTCTATCCTCTAACTTCATGACACAGGGTAGAACTGATCACATACTATTATTTCCTAGGGAAGAGTTACACTTTAAGGAGAAAAGACATACTGCCATTCATCACTGTTTTCTGTGATCTCCATTTTTTTCCTTCTTGTTTTCTACACAAAGTGTTCTCATTTCATAGGCTGCATTATTTTTACCTGACTGATCTATCTCCTTAGCCCCTCTTCCCTGATTTCACTGTTGGATGCTTTACTTCATGGCATATTCTCCAGTTAAAAACATCTGTATCAGCTTGCTTATATCCTGATACTGTCTATGTAAAATAAATGGTCAAATCAGCTGTGCTGCTTCTGAAGAACTGCTAGAAAAGCAACAGCCTCTAGCTTCTCACGCAGTGCCTGGCTTGAAAAAATTTAGAAAGAACGCTGTGGACATGAGAATTGTGTAATAGCAGCAGACGTTAAGAAAATACTCTGCACTGAATAAACTTCTAGCCAAGTAATAACAAAACAAACTCAAATCCCAAAAGAGAATTTAGGAGTCCTGCTTTTTGTGCCTCCATGGGATTCCAGGGTTCTGCACCCAGGCCTGTATCTTATGACTGTGCAAAGACTTGTCACTCTCTTGTCTGCATGAGGAAAGCTGCTTGCATTGACCGTGAAATTAAAATTGTGAGATTGTGGGTCTTCTGCTCCCAAGAGGAAACCTGACGTGGTCTCTGTAAATATTAGGAAACTTGTGGTATCTTACTTTTCATTTGTGAAAGCTTTTTATTTGCACTGTAGCTTGTTATTAGGCTCAAGTGGGTATTTTGCTTGACGAGCTGGCTTGGCTCCTGACAGGTGGCATACTTCATAGCAGCAGCCTGCTCACTGTTTTCCCCACTGGAGGTAGTTACTTGGGCTATTTCAGCTACAGCTGAGAAACCCAGTGGCTGCGGATGCCACAAACCATTGGTCAAGAGACTTGGTCCATAACATACCTCTTTTATCCTATTAATAATAGTTACATGGGAAGAAGAACAAAGTGGAGAGAGAAGATAGATGCACATTTTCTCCATTTCTTTCACCTAAATTGGGTGATACTGGAATTTACATGAGCTTCCCCTCTCAATCTTGTGTAATAAACACTGTGCTTCATTTTGTAATGGGGTTTTAGCTATTCTGGAATTTCCTTTTGCCTCTCCTAGTGTTTTTGGGTTTCTCCTTTCTGAAAAATGGAAAACAAAATCACAAATACTTGTGGGTTCAAGAAGACCTGTTCTTCCCAAACACTTTTCTGTTCAGCATTTGGAACAGTTACCTGTGAAGTTTTCTTACTTTAGTAATTGCACAGATTCATGGTACTACCAGGAAGATGTACCCCTTTGCAGCATTTGCAATATCAGACTTAATCTATTTCTGCCTAAGTCACTGGAATTGATTTGCTGCCAAGCACAAGAAGATGTGCACTGTTACCCTAGTGAAATATTTTAGTCTGTAATATATAAAGGACTTTTCATAGTGGATGCATAAATTGATATGGTGTCTGGGTTTTTATCCAGTGAGAATCAATCCAGACTTGTCTTCCTTTGGTCACTGATTTTGAATTTAATTATCAACATGTAAGCATCTCTGATTGATTGTAGAGTATAAATGCCATGGAACTTTGAGCACAAAGGATTGGATGGTAGCAATTAGACTGCATACACTCACCTTGAATATGTGTGAAGTTTTGATCACTGCAATATAAGAACGATGTTAAGCTCTTAGAGAGTGTCCAAAGGAGGGCAGTGAAGATCATGAAGGGCCTTGAGGGGAAGCTATATGAGGAGTGGCTGAGGTCACTTGGTCTGTTCAGCCTGGAGAAGAGGAGACTGAGGGGAGACCTCATTTCAGCCCACAAATTTCTTGTCAGAGGAAGGGGGAGGGCAGGCACTGATCTCCTCTCTGTGGTGACCAGTGACAGGACTCGAGGGAATGGCCTGAAGTTGTGTCAGGGGAGGTTTAGGTTGGATGTTAGAAAAAGGTTTTTCCCCCAGAGGGTGGCTGAGCACTGGAACAAGCTCCCCAGGGCAGTGATCACAGCACCAACCCTGACAGAGTTCAAGGAGAGTTTGGATGATACTCTCAGACACATGGTGTGTCTCTGGGGGATGGTCTTGTGCAGGGCCAGGAGTTGGACTTGATGATCCTGATGGGTCCCTTCCAACTCAGTATATTCTGTGATTCCGTGATTATTTGATAATAGCCGTGATTTCCTGTGTGTAAATTAGAAAGGATCCATGTCATTAATGATAAAAGGTTGTTTCAGTTTTATAGTCTATTTTATATGCACAAAGCTAAAGAATCTGTACTGCTGTAAGTGGTCTCTGATTTCTTTTGTTAACTTGTGTTCAGTTGTCAGACAGTATTTTTCTTAATGTACCCACTGTAGCTGGGACCCGGTTTAAGACGTGGGCTATTCCATTTAACTTTTGCACTGAAATCTGTGCAGGTGTTATGCAAAAGAGTGTCTCCCAAAATGCATGGAGATATGTTGCCAGTACCAAATATATAGTAATATCCTTTTTGTCTGCTCTCCTTATCTTTCATAAGCTCATTGAACCAAGACGAGGTTTCTTTCTGCAGGATAGCTGAAGCAAGAGATATTATAAATTATAAAGAAATAATTTAAATGAAAATGCCTTATTATTACCATAACCCAGAAAGAAATACCACATGACAAATGAACATGCAACTATATGCATTATCTGAAAATACTTTCAGTTTCTTGTTCCTGTACAATATTTGAGTTGATTTGAGCAAGGAGGAATACAGGGAATACTTAGCCTCATGGAGCAGTGCTGGAGTGTCTGGTTAATAATACCTGGAAACTTGCTATCAGCTGAAGCATGCTAAAGTTGGCTCTCTTTAGATGATTTTGTGGGAGCTAAAGAGTGTTTCAGAGTTAGGGGTTGGGGAATCCCCAGTTTTCAAAGGGGATTTTATACAGTAACAGAAAGTTCTATCAAAAACCAGGATATGCTTCTTTTTTCAGCTTAAAGAATTCAAAGCTAGAGCATTGGAGGAATGCTGTAGATTTTCCAAAAACTATTACTAAGTAATTACTGAATCTTGTGCAGTTTTGGCATTGTTAGGGTCTGTGTTTCAGTGAGAGAACTATTTTAAAATTAGTATTGCCAAAAATCTCAGCCTTGCTTAAATTCAAATATAGTACAGGCCATCCTCTACTATATCAGTTATTGATATTAAGCTCTTAGAGAGTGTCCAAAGGAGGGCAGCGAAGACAGTGAAGGGCCTTGAGGGGAAGCCATGTATTGAGAATTGGTTCTTGATTCAAATAGCTTGGCATTCTCTTAACACTCAATATTTTAAGGTAAATAGTGACAGAAGAGGCCAGATCCTGTTTTTTTTAATCCCTTAGTTTGCTAACAGGCAACTGTGATACAGAAGCAGAAATATTGTGTGGGAGCCACAGAGGACTGTGCTCCAGATGCCTGGAATGCCTGGATAATCAAAGAAAAGTATTAGAAGAAAACAAGAAGACATATATCATGGTCTTGAGCAGGTCAAACATGCCTTGTGTGCAAGGGGGCAGTGAAAGGGCAGGCTGGAAAACCACCTGCAGTATGATTGTGCAGGAAGCACGTCTTGTGACTGAAAACAGTCGTGTCCCATGTGAATGTTTTGCCAAGGCGCCTGTTTGGCCTCTTAGCTCGGATCTGTACCTGAATGGTATAAATATAGAAGTACAATAAACAGTTTGCCTGCTTGTACCACAGAATCCTGCTGTCAGATTTTTTCTCAGCTGCCACAGATTTGCTCAAGATCACCCAAGAAATTGATTTAGGAAGTAGGTCTGCAGATCTAAAAGTCTCTCTCAGCTTAACCTCTAGACAGCTTTTTGTCTATATGCACAAAAGTAATTATCTTTAACCACAACCACATTTGAAATACAGTAATGCCTGCATTACTTCCCTCTTCTCCCCTTTTTTTGAATTTGTGGTATCCAGTTACAGAATCATAGAATTATACAAGTTGGACCTCTGAGATTGTTGAGTCAAACGTTTGACTGATCACCACCTTATCAACTAGACCATGGCACTACTAAGTGCCATGTCCAGTCATTTCTTGAACACCTCCAGGGATAGTGACTCCACTGACTTCCTGGACAGTCTGTTCCAATGCTTAACCCCCCTTTCCATGAAGAAATTCCTCATAATGTCCAACCTGAACCTCCTTTGGTACAGCTTGAGGCCATTTCCTCTTGTCCTATTTCTAGTTGCCAGGGAAAAGAGGCTGACACTCACCTTGCTACAACCTCCTTCTCAAGACTAAACAACCCCAGCTCCCTCAGCTATTACTCATAGGACTTACCCTCTAGACGCTTCACCAGTTTCCTTCACCAGTTTTTTTGCCCTTCTCTAGACTCACTCCAGCACCTTGGTGTCTTTCCTGAAGTGAGGGAAAATCCAGTTGTTCTCTCTGGAGAAGCTTTCCAGCAAATAAGGGAGAGACAGGGTCTTCATCTCCACTTCATTGTAGTTCATGGGCATTTACCACCCTTCCTGTCCCAGTTCTGCAGCCTACCAATATATTCTCTGAACTGCTGATTATACCTGTTCACACCATCACTTGGGTGGCAACAGAAGTGGAAATCTGGTGGGTTTGGCACTGCCTTCCTAAAGTCATCTGAGTTGTGCCTTTCTCTGCTGTTTAGATAACCCTGCTTTATATATATATATATATTATATACCTGTGTGTGGGTATGTGTCTGCATATAGGTATGTGAACATGCATAGAATTTGCCAGGGAATTCATACAGTGTCATTACATATTTTATGTTTCTAAGCAGTAATAGTTCCAGGTAAATTTATTATCAAATAGTTGTGCTGAGCAACTGAAATGCTTAAATCACACTGTATCCTTATCACTTAAAAATATCCTACAAAGAAGACTCATATCTTCAGACCATGAGCTCTTGAGGGAGAAAGAATGACTAGTAAAGACTGTGTTCCACACTCTTCTGGGATTAGGGCTAACCAAAAATCCTGGCCCAGATTTCACTTTTTCAAGCAAATTGTGAAAGATTTAAAAATGAAAGATAAACACTATTTGGATCATCTGAAGATAAACACTATTTGGATCATTTGAAAGTATTTTACTTTGACCATTTTTTTGTTCTCTTAAAAGTGAATGAGAAGATTGCAGTTTTTCATTCATGGAAGTCAAAGTCTCATCTCTTCAGACAGAACTTGACCTTACAGTGCTGTGACCAAATGGCAATAGACCTTCTGTGAACTTCCCTGCTGCAGTCAGAACTAGCAGCAAACCTACCCATTATTTGTTGATTTTATGTGTAGCTATGGGAGTTCACAGTGTACAACTGTGTGCTCATCTCCCATCACCTACCTGAAATATAAAAGAATTGAATATACAAGCTTTACCTTTTTTTCCCATCAGAACATTAAAACTCAAATTCATTTGATACAATTAAATGCTGAGGGAGTTGTGGAAATGGAATTAATTTTTGTCAGATGCTGATGTTGGGGTATTAATTTTTTTGTGCAACATACAATCTGATATAACTGGACATAAACTGCTAAAAAATCTGTTTGCATTGTTTTGGCATTGGTTGTGTAGAAGTTGGTCAGTTTAGTTACCTAATTGTAACTGTCTCAGATTGAGATTGGTATCTATGGTAGGTAGCATAAATCTACTTTTTTAGGGATGACTAGTGTACATTTAGATGCTAAACTTAGATGAGGTGAACCCACTCTCAGAATCTATAAGATTATTTTCTGTTTGTATTTCTGATGGTGTAGTTGTCTTTATTGAAGAAAATAGATGATTTATTAAATGCCTGATCCAGGACATGGTAACTTTTTAAGTGCAAAGGCAGGATGGTGGAGAGAAAGAGGATGATAAGAAAGGAATTTTTTTTCCCTGATGACAGGCAAGTGATTGAACCAAGATCCATACTGGCAGCTGTTATTACTGTTTTAATTCTAAAAGTGATAGAAATAGTCATATTACTATGTTGCAGGAACCTGAGGGGAGCAGTGACTTATGTGAAACAGTCTATATCTGAGAAAAGCAAGAAAATGTTACAGAATCGTTGATGGGAAGCCCATGTGTGTTTGTGGGAAGCAGTCATGCCAAGCACCATTACTGCTAGTCAAGGATCAAAGACAGACAATTCATTGCAGTCAATTGAAACTGTAAGAAGTTGATAGATTTAGGATCAGTCATGCCCCCTTTCATGGGGAAAGAGAGGGAAAAAACAGAGCTGTTCTTTATGACTTTCTTTTCCTTCCAACTGTGAGGCAGTAAGTTTCCCATAAGCATAAACAGCTATGGCATGATTAAACAATATATGGTGCACACCCAGCCCTTTACAAATTACACAATTGCCACATTATGCAATTTGGAGTCCAACCCTGAACAACCTATTGCTCAGAAAATGAGGAGTCCAACCTTTTTCTCACAGAAGAACAGGTGTAATAAGGAAGGTGTAAACCCAGAGTTTTGTTCACACAGCTACGCAGAGCTTACTCTTGCAGAGTTGTCAAATAACAGATTAGTAAGAGACAACATAATTCTCAGTGCAGAGCTGATGGTTTAAGTAGCTAGGTGGAAATATATGGTGTTATCATGCATCTCTGCTGAGTAACTGAAAATGAGAAGACCTGTTAGTAGCAGAAGCCTCTCCATTGTTTATGTTCTGTGCTGTAGCCCCTTCAGGGGACAAAAAGTCACAGCATATCTGTGTTACACAGCCTGTTCTTTAGGTTTTTTGAATTTACAAATTTTTGGAACAAATTAAAGTCATTGGAGAAATAAAACTATTTATTGAGTGCATATTATTAAAAAAAAAAAAAACAAAAAACTTGTAAGACAATCAGACACTGTTATACACAGTTCAGTATAGCTGTGAAGCTTTTCCACATGTTAGAGTTGTGGAAAGAGTTCAGGATAATTACAATGTTCTTCCTGTGAGACAATGTACTAGACAGTTTTTGTAGTGGTGGTGTAAGATGAGGCAAAGGGCAATTTTTTTGCAGTTACGCTTAGCTATACGTGCCATGAAATGGTAAAACTTTTCCTACAGCTCTCAACAGTGTAAGCTGGACTTTAGTGTTAAAAATTAAACCAAGAGGTCTGTCTGCTCACTTATGTTCACTAACACCTTCCTCACTGTAATGGAGAAAGCAAGTGTGGGAAAGAGGAAAGATAACCTCACCTGGACTGGGCCTCCAAACTTGGTTCTTAGGGCTGCACCTCAGCCAGTGTTAATAAAACAGGGAAAGCTTCAGCTGAATCTTTCATTTGCATAGGACACTTCTCTTATCAGAAGCAAAGAAACTGATATATGTAATGAATAATTTTTCTGTCTGTGTTTGGGTCTATTTAAAAAGAGAGATTTTATTTTCTGAGAAGTCTGGGAAGGAAATTTGGAGAGGAAATATATTTCTCCCCTGAAAAATACCCAAAAAACCCCAAAAAACAAAAAACAAACCAGAAACGAAAACTTACTAAAGGAAAGTGTTTAGACAAGTGAGTGTGAAGGAGCCCCATCTACAGTGGCAAAATGTAGAATAGAAATTTCACCCTTATCCAGTATTTTGCCTAATTAGCATTATGTGTGTTCATGCATGTAAATGCAAACTTCCCTCGTGTATACTTTGCTGTTCATATTCAGAGTTAAATTCATCCATGGGACAGCTACTAATGTGCCAGCTGTATTGTTAGTATGTGTAATATATTTTAAAACATTGTAAAGCAGGAATGTACTTCAGTGAATAATGAGTACTGGAGAGGGAGGAGAATACGTTGGTTACAGTCTTACATCTGCCTGCAGTATTCTTCTGATGGTAAAATGTGGTAGCAGCAAAGTGTAGTCCAGCGGTATCAATGGTGATCCACGAGGTGCTCTATTCAAAATACAGATTTAGGCTATGTGTGATGTTTAGACACAAACCAGAAATGTGATACTGTAGGTGGTGTACTCAACACAGCAGTGCAAATGAAATTCAACATAAAGTCATGGAATCCTTGAAAGGTTTGAGTTGGAAGAGGCCTTTGAGGTTACATAGTTCCAGCCTCCCTGCCATGGGCAGGGACAGTTTCCACCAGGGCAGACGACTCAAAGCCCCGTCCCACCTGGCTTCAAAAACTTCCAGGGATGGGGCGTCCACAGCTCCTCTGGACAATCTGTTTTAATTCAGCACTTCACTGAGTTACTGAAATTTATTTCTATTAGGCTAAATCCTCAAAATCTGAGTAACTATTGTGCTACATAATTAAAATACTATCTTCTTGTAGTTTTAAGTGAGGTTTCTATATTGAAGCAGCTTTGCTTTCTGTGGCTTGCTAGGTTATACTTTTAAGTAATCTATTTCTTCAGACTCTTTGAGGTTTTTATTTTACATTGTCCGTTGAATGTAGCACAAGATACTCAGTACATTATTCTTGTTCTTTTTAATATATCTGAAAAGTTTGCAGTTTCTAGATCTTGTAATATTCCAGGTATTACAAATCTTCTGTTGGATTGTTGATTAACAACATTAAAAAATCACTTACATTAGAAGTTAGAGAGCTAATCATAGATTTGGAGTTTGCAAGAATTAGAATTATTCCTAATACATCAAATTATGTGATGCTAAGTCTCTGATTTAGCTCTTTGGAACCTGTTTCTCTCTGTATAAAATGTGAAGATAATATCTCACTGAGTTACAGAGGTGTTCTGAGAATACTTAATATGATACTTAAACTTGGTAAGAAGATATTTTTTATAATTTTAAGTTATTTGAGTGGAAAATAATATGTTGGATTTAATTTTGGAAATATGTGCAGCCAAACTTTGTCATGATCAGCATTATAAAAGGAGTGTGTCTTTCGTCTTTGGACAGTTCAAGACCAAGGTTACAGATTAACATTTTCTTAGAATAAGTATCTCATGTTTATACAAGCAATGCATACTCCTTTTGATGGTTTGCTGTGAAATAAATGCTCCTAAAATTCTGCAAAGTCTATGCACAAGGGCAGTTAACAAGACCTAGGGCCTTGTCAGTATTTAAAATTGCTCTCTAATCATTGGGGAGTCTTCTATGTCCTTGCAAAGCATCACACATACAGCTGAGGTTTAAGCTCCATTTGTTTCTGTTATTTGTTCTTGTGAAATCTGGGGGAAAGGGATCTTCATAACCAGTAGTGCTTTTGCCTTCATGATAGTCCTTCTGAAATAATTGCTTGAAGTGACTAAAACAGTGTGATGCATGAGGCTTCCTGGAGGATCATGGAAATGAACCACTATTGTCTGAGTTCCCAACCACTGGTCTAACTCTAGGTCTTTGTTCCCCTCATTTTGCCCTTTAAGCTAACAAAGCGTGTACTGATTTTATTTTATTTTAATTAAATGTTTAAAGTAACTATATTTAAAGCTCTATGCATTTGAGTATGGACAAGATATGCAAAGTATATGGCTGTTGTTTTTTCTTTTTCCCCATCTGTGAAATTTTCTACCCTTTCCACAGCCAAAAAAATCCCAGATGGATGGGGACTTATGACCACTGCTCTGTATATGTGTAAATTATTCAGCTTTAAGAGATGTCCTAGTTTACAGTGAGGTTGACTGGAAGGATCAGTCTTGTTATTGGTGTTGCTGAAATGCATTACGTCTTTTTTTTAACTGTTAAGAGGGGAAAAAATCCAGTCTAGAAAAGGCCTTTATTTTTTTTTTTTTTTTACTTTGTTCTTTTTTCCCCTATTATGCAGGGGAAAGGGTACAGTTAGTTGGGCACTATATGTGCAATTTGAGGGTTATGACTAGTGATACAAGTTAATAATTGACAGCCCCACTGCAAGGAACAATGGCTTCTTTGTGAGCTAGTTTGCACTGTCTCTGTGACCTGGGCATTTTGATCTTGGCAATGAGATGAGGTCAGCATTTTGTCACCATAACCTCTTTTATCTTGATTTCAATTACTTAGTCCACTTTTTTTCTCCTTCTGTGTTCTTACCTTTCAAAGGGTTGAGTCAACTTGCATTGATAATTTCTAAATAATTCAAGTCTGATTCCACACATTGTGAAAAATTATGTATTTTAAATTACACACATTTGGAACTAAATTCTCCAACTCACACATCGCTTGGGTAGACAAAAAGAAAAAGTGAAGCTAATAACTTAATGAAGAGGAGAATATGTACAGTACCATTGTGACATTTATGTAGCTGGTTGGAGGACTCCAAATGCATCATTTGGAGTGCCCAGGCTTTGATCAAAAGTATTCATTCTTCTATGAAGCTCAAGTAACTTATACCCATTAGCTCTAGATCTGTACTGAGATCTATATGAAAGATTCAACCAGTGAAATATTAAAAGATAGCAATTGTATTAGTGCAACTCTATGTGCAAATCAAACTCATGGAAAATAAATCTTGTTTGCTGGTGACCATTTTTTGAGTTTAATTGGGAGAAAGAGCTCTTGACAGTAGATTTTTGATAGGCATTTGACTTAGCACTGCACAGAATTTTTTTTGTCGTTTTTTATATTTTAAAGGTTACACACCCAGACATGAAGAACAGATTTTCCTTCCACAGAATAAAGATCTGTAATTTGGAATGAGTGACTCAAAAAGGCTTGAGATGCATGAATATAACTGACATATGCTGCATTTCTGCTGCTAGCATAAATAAACAGGGGGGATTTTAATCAAAAGAGATTGTTCAGCCAGTTGAGGAAAATTGACCTGTGCATATGCCAGAAAGAAAGGATGCATGTAAAAAGATTAGATTCTACACAACTTTTTCGTCTCTAACATAGTGTAGCTCTGTGAGATTTTAGGCTTGACCTGACATGCTTTTTAGTAGAGAAGTAAAGTAAAAAAAACCCGAAAAATCAGCTTCAAATGACACGCCGAAACCTTTCCTGAAGAACCCAGGAATACCATAGCTCCTCCCTTTGCATGGGAGATGACAGGTCTCAGTGCATTCTTAGGAAAAATTGTCCCTCCTAGACAGCTGTGATCAGTAAATTTTTTCTTATTTCTAACAAACTGCTGAAAGTGTCCTCAAGACAGAAGGAAGACATTGACTGGGAAAGAGGAATTGTTTGAATTTCTGTACAATTTGAATTTTAGTGGCTTTGGGCAAGAAGGTAAGAAGGCAGAAGTTGTCATCTTTGCAAATGAAGTTGACCCATATTCATTACAATATTTTTGTTTTCTAATAAGTTCCATTTACATGGAATAGGTTTTATAATTTACACCTTATGTCATGTCCAAAGTATATGTAATGAAAATCACATTCTTTTTCTGGTTGCATCAGGACCTGTAAGTGTCGGTGTCTTTTGACACCTGAGGAGGATTCTCATTAGCTTAACTGAACTTAAAAAGATCTTTCAACCACTATGTAGACATGTCCACGCAGAATGACACAGGACTTCCATGTCCTTCAAATAATTTTTAGTTCTGCTGTATTTGGGAATAGTGATTTTGAATTCTGTGTTCGGTCATAACCAATATGCATATTATTCATTGTCTGAGTAACAAAGAAAAGATAAAATACCTTTGAAATATGAAGAGCTAACTTTAAGTCTTGCCCAAGTAATGAGATTGTGTTATATGTGTATGTACAGTTGTTTGTTTATTTATTTATTAATAGCAATGCAATATTCTCTTTCTGCAAGGAACAGATAAATCTTCATGGAACACTGAACTCTAATTACTGGTGATAGGAATATTAGTTGTTGAAAAGTTCTCTATTATTTTTACTGAGCTGGAAATGAGAGTTCAGAGTTGCAGGTGGTATTTCCAGTTAGAAGCAATTGTTTTGCCTCATAGACTTGCAGTGAATGTCAAAACACTTTGTGCACTTTTAACAATAATCCAAATAGGGATTTAGAATTTTTATTAATTTAGGGGTTAATAAAAGCTGCCTTTTGTCAGTGCCATGAACTTCAGTGATTTTTTAATCTGGGACTGGGACCAAAGTCAATGCCACCATCCAAAGTCGTTTGATAGTTACATCTTGCCTTGGGACTATTTATAGGACTACAGTCTTTTTCCAAAGAGAGGAGGATTGATGCACGTATCCTCCTTGACCTCATCTTAACGTTTACCGTCATTTTCAAGCTGCAAGGCAATGGTGGTGTTGTGTGAGGTTTTTACATATTGAACAATCACAGAGAACATGGCTGAATTTTTATCCAATTGAAATCAATACATCTTGTCTAGTTTACGTCACTTGCTAGTATTTAATTATCTGCAAGCAAGTCAAATTGATTATACAATATAGGAACCTTACAGCTTTGAAGCAAAATGACTGAGCCTTTAGATTTGGCTAGGATAGCTATCAATGCTGGTGGCAAAATATAATTAATAAATTAATTTTTTTGGATTGGGAGGAACAACTTTTAATAACTTTGAAGGACTTGATAGAACTGTAGTTTGGAATTAAAATCCATCATAAGAGCGGAGTTTGGTTTTTTGATCTTCTGTCCCAAGTCTGTCAAAGGTGTTTGTTCTCATATATATCTTCCCTATATTTTAGATTTATAGAAAACAGTCTTACAGTTTGGTCCCTTATTTCAATTTTTGTGATTATTGGTGGAGGAAGTTTTAAGCTTGGGACAAAACCAGAGCAAAGTATCTGTAAATACGTGGTTAGGTAAAAGGTTTAATGACCTCTTCTTGCAAGGAAGAAATGTACAACTTGCATGCAGTGTATGTACATGCATACCTTGCATGAAATCTCTCTAGATGCTGATAGAAGTTCTTCATCTGACTAGGAAAAAAATTGTAGATTTTGTCTCTAAGAAGACATTCCACTGCTCTTTTTTGTTAAATGAAAGTGAAAAATAACCTGTGTAGGTTAAAACCTAAGCATATTGAAAGGAGAGAAGGAACAAAGGATATCTAAAATGCCAGTACAGCAAAATCAAGGGTATTTCACAGGGAAACAGATCTAAGAAGGAAGGCAAGCTCTTGGTCAGGTAATAGATGTTTTCCCTCAAGGATAGTGATGGAACAGACAGCAGAGGGGGCAAAAAAAAAATAAAAATCTGATGAACAGCAAAATTTCTCATTTCTTCTCTTCCCCTCTATTCCCAATGTCAGAAGAATGACTAAAGAAATGTGAAAAGAACTGTCACCTTCTTTGATATTGAAGCAGCACCCAAGAAAACAGATAGTTAACTTTTAAATTTCCATGTAGAATGAGAGGAAATTCTCCCAATAAGCAGATGACTAGATATATCAAGGGAAGCTCAGCACATTTAGTTGAGCTGTCTTCAAAGAGTGTTATGTGTTCCAACATTTATAGTTTTCTCCTTTCCATTGCTGTATACAAGAAAAACAGCAGCAAAGTGGTTCATTCTGTAGAATGCTCACTAAAGCAAGATATTAGTAAAATATCCATTAGAGATTTATCTACATGTTTGTGTTGTGCAGGTTAGTTATGAGCTCAATGTGCGTAATAAACTTATGAACCTTTGGTACTTGACTTGTGCTTGTTTTCAGGCCTCCTTATTTCAGTTCCTACCTAAGGTCAGATTGTGCACTGACTTGCAAAGAATTTAATAAATCCATTTAACATGAAATAACAGACTTTGACGTTTGGCAGGCACAGCGTTTTTTTAAAAAGACATTGCCAACACATCAGTCAGTTTTCATGTGATAAATATATTCTTTCCAATATTTGAAAAAACAATGATTCATCAGAATAAAAGGTCATCTCCAAGTCAGACATGTATCCATGAGTGCATATGTCTTCTTCCTTTTTTTCTTTGTTTCCTCCTTTTATAACAGCAACAGTAAGTAATGCAACAGTAAGCTGGGAGCTAAATTTGCCCTTTGACACAGAACTCCTGTTGGTTAGAAACCACTGGGAGCCATATGCTTCTGAAGTTAAAGCATGGGGGTTTTTTATGTTTATGCTGTTTTAATGTAGGCTATGATCCTGCAGTCATTTATGCAGTAAAAATTCCCATCAAACTGAACAGCAGCATGAGGATCAACAGTGGCAGTTTTCTTTCAGTAGGCCTTCCAGCGAGAGGCTGCCTGCTGCTTCCAGCCATCGCAGAGTGCAGCCTCACGCTGCTCACGGGACGGAACAGCTGTGATCACATTACATCCGCCCAGCGGTCTTTTCACTCACTGCCTATAAAATGACAATGGATCAATTTTAAACTGACCCTCTTGACTTTTAAAGCCCTTACCATAGAAGGAACTGGCTTTCTTTATGCCTCCCCCATTCCTTTGGCTCTTGAGCCCTCTTAGTTTTTTTCCAGTCAGAAGTTGTTGGCTGGCAGGAATTCTGTTGCTGTGGCCACAGTAGTTTTGTAACTTGTTTCTTCTCAACTATCTTTTTGGCTTTTTTCTCCTGCCATTTTTTTATATGTTGTGTGAATCCCAATTTTTGACATGTCTTTCTTCTCCCTCTCCTCTGCATCAGTTCAGTTTTAGTTGCTCTTCTACAAAGCAGCAGCAATGTCCCACCTCCTTACAGCATTTCATAATGATTTTGCATAGTTTCCCTTTTGAAATATAGTGTCATACAACAGTTCAGGTTGGAAGGGACCTCTGGATTGGGTTGCATCTCCAAACAGGGCTAGCTTCCAAGCTAGGTTACATTGTTCAGGACTGTGTCCAGTCAAGTGTTGAGTTAGCCCCAAGGATGGAGATGACACAGCCTCTCTGAAAAACCTGTTGTGGTGATTGGCTGTGCTCATGGGGAAGACTGTCTGCTTATGTTTGATCATAATTTTCCTTGCTGCATCTGTGATTGTTGCCTCTTATCCTTTGACTGTATATATCTGAGAAGAGTCTGGCTCTGTCTTATCTATAACTTGCCTCTCTTTAAAAACTGAAGACAGTAATGAGTTTCCCTGAAGCCTCCTCTTCTCCAGGTTGAGTAAACACCATCTTCCAGTCTTTTCTTACAGGACATGTGCTTCAACCTCCTGGCCATTTCAGTGGGCCACTGCTGAATTTGGTGCAGTTTAGGAAGACTGAAGATGCAAAACTGCACACAGTAATCCAGACACCATTTTAGTGCTGGGCAAAAGGAATGACCACTGGACCTGCTATCCATGCTATTAATAATACTGCCCAGTATGTGAGTGGCATTCCACCAAGTGCACTGATTGCTCACAGTTTCTACCAGGACCAGGTCATTTTCTGCAGAGGTACTGCCTACTCAGTTGGTCCTCAGTCTGTGCTGATGCACTGGGTTGTTCCTATTAGGAGCAGAATTTTTTTTATCTCTGAGTTTTGTGAGGTTTGTCAGACTGTTTCCTCAGCCTGTTCCTTTGAACAGCATCTCTGCCCTCTGACATGTCAGCCAGTTTCTTTGCTGTGGTATCATTCATAAACTTTGCTGAGGATGCATTCCATTATGTTCTCCAGGTTGTTGATGAGATGTTAAGCAGTATTGGTTCTGATACTTTCTTTTCAGCTTTCAAAGTGTTTCCTTAGAGCTCAGAGTACCTTAGTAGGAGAAAAAATAGTTTATTTACAGCAATGAGAATCTTGCATTACTCTAAAGTATAATGTCTTAAAAATGTTGAGCTATCATGTTAAGGTATGGGTTGGAAATGTCTCCATCAAAGCCAGATAAAAAAGGTTTGTCTGAGTATTCCTGTTTTAGGGACATGCAACTGAGAACAAACATTTCAGATTGCTTCCACCTTGCACTAAAACTTTGTGTTTAGTTGTGGATTACAATGAGGCTGCTTAAAAATAGAGAAGGTGGAAACAATTCACATTGCACCCACAGATTTATAATGTTTAAATTTAGATTTGGTACAGTAAATATTAAAGAAATATTTTACTCTCTACTCACCAGATAAAGAACATGATGCAGATAATTCAAGGGTTTCTAGTTATGTTTGAGAGAAAGCACAGAGAGCATATGGTTTGTTGAAAGGTGCACAGAAAATGAAAGTTGCACCATTTGACCAAAATTTGATAATCTGAGTCCCAGACCAACCATTTAACTTTAACATAAAGCTTTAGTTCAGTATAAATATCAGACATGTAAGGAAGAATAAGAGAATCATTTTGTGATGGCCGTGAATTTTGAAATGAGCTACTTCTTCCATTGGAACAACTTACCTGGTGGGTATGACTACAAGATCTCTGTAATAATGTTAGGTACCTGACAACTCAGTCCCACAGAACTATCATGTCTCATGTCAAATGAAAACAACTTTCGACAGATATTGACCTCTCTCTCTGTGCTGAATATCCCAGGTCTACTCTGTGTGATGTGTGGTGATGTGTAATTTAATCACAATCACAGGAAGCAGGGAGCATTTTTGTTGTTAATTATTTCTCTCCTTCCCATACAGCCTTTATATATATATATATATGTCTTTTTAGTGGTTGTTATGAGTTGAATTGACTCTTTGTGTTTGGACAGAAGAAAATTTCCACTTGACAGAAACATGAAAACCATGGGGCAATATTATGGAGAGTTACTTCCTAATATACTGGAAATTCATCTTGGCCAGAGAGAAAGGCAGCATCACAGAAAGCATGTTGATGACAATTCTACAGTGTTTCTACCTTTATTTTGCCTCCTTGTTCTTGCCCTTGGTTCTTTCTCCACAGGCAGTAGAAATGTTGGCTGTCATGGATCTGACACTGGGTGACTAGCTGAGTTCTCTAAAAGCATAATGTTTTGGAATTGTGTGTGCAGGAAATTTAATTAGGCACTTGGGAGAAAAAAAAAAGAAAAAAGAAAACTTACACTTTTTGTTTCAGCATCTTAGAAGTGAATTTCAATTCAGGAGACCAAGTTCTGAGGCTCTTATCTCCCCATGGCTTCTTCTGAAAAGAACTAAAGAAATCTTTACAGTTCCTACCAAAACTCCACGAGAAATGGACCGATCTACTTGTATTTCCAACTAAGTATTAAATGGCTAGGCATTTGACAACAGGCAGCATGATCTGGGTTTTTCTTTTTGTACAAATGCTCACCACCTGATGTAAACACACCAATATGTCCACAGACAAGGTGGACCCTGATTGTCTTTTGTGTAGCTAGCTAGCTCTTTTCTTTTGTAGAAGTTTAGAGCCACAGTGGTGGCTTAGGTGACTGAATTCAGTCCTGTAAGTAATGAATAGTCAAAGAGTTTATAACACAGTAAAGAGAATTTTTGCCATTGACAGAAATTTGGTCATCTAAAATATTCAGTATTACTTGAAAAAAGCTTCTGATGAACTAAGTCAGGAGTTATCAGTAAACAGACTTTGAGGAGTAAATATGTCCTGGTCAAATACTTGTTTTGTAATGACAGATTTAACCATTTTTCACTCCTGTTTTCTAAGACTGAAAGGCTTCTTCTTATCTATTTAACTCCTGCTCACATCGTTGGTGCTTCTAAGGCTAGAGTTCCAGAGAGTACCAAAGAAGTGGAAGCAGCACTGTGATGTAAGTGGTACATTTGTGCTCAGCAGGTGCATTTGGTCCCATGGCTGCACTGCTTTGGAAGCCAGGTGTGACGTCCCACCCTTAAGGCTAAGGGAGCACCCAACATCCGTAGATGCTCATGGTCAAAAGGAACAACAAAAGTCAGAGGGTCTTCAAAAGTTTGCAAAGTTTTATTAGTAAATTACTCACCTGGCATGAAAATTGGTCTAAGTTGGTGCCTTATTGCCTAGTATGAGTACTAGTATGAGTGGTGGTGGGTTTTGAATATGGGGATAGGGTGAAAGCGAAGAGAGAGCGATAGATTAAAGAGGGGGAGAGGGAAAGAGAGAGAGATCTCCAGTCCTGGTTCCAGTATCAATCCAGTTGATGGGGTGCATGTGCACCCAGGCTTTGTGAGGATACCTATCTTAGATAAGTTTTTCCCACCCTGGAAATAAGTGTCTCATTTCCTATGCAAATTAGTTATCATGCACAGTCCATTCTTCTAGATCTTTCTGGAAGTGGGTTGGAGGGCTTTGGGAGTCTTTGGTGATCTTGTTCTCTGTCCCTACTGGGTTGTCCTTTGGTCAACAGTCCATGCCTGCTTCGCAACCTCATTCCTGAGCTTGAGTTGTGCTGGAGCCAGAACAAGGATGTTTGTCCCAGAAAAGTGCTGCCGTACCTCTGTATGGTCCCTTTCTCCAACCACATTCTGTTCCTTCTCACACTGTCTTATTACCAACAATGTTTGGTTGGCTCCATGGCTATCTGGCTATTGGTGTTTCAGACAGGCACATTAAGCCCCCTTATCTTCTAGGCTAATACAGGCAGACTGAAATTGTGATTTGCATTTTCTTTCTTGCTTGGGAGTGCATTGTGAGTAATACCACTGCTGAGCAGCAGGAGAATGGTATATCCCTCTGGATGTGGAGGGGATAATGGATAGATGCCCACAGTTCTGAGGAACTTGGAGGAATGGAGATGTTTTGACATGATTTTAGATAGTCCTAATGCTCTGGGCAAGTAAAAGCTTTCCCAGAGATTAAAGTGGGTCTCCGTGCTGGTCAGTACCACAGGGAGGCAAGTCCATAGCTTGATCTTATGGAGCAGATGGCCCATACATGATAAAGTAGTTGTCTCTAGGCCTCTTAATGGTTTGGCCTTTTTGGTTGCTCTGGAAGTTTTGCAGGACTCTTGGTTACATATACATGTGCTAAAATAGGCTCTACAGGCACAATATCAAAGGTTAGTGTCTTTATGAACCTTTTTATTATTACTTCAGGGAAAGAAATGGCTGTTTGTATTATGCATGAGCATCTTGTGGTGCTACATTACTCTGTCTTCCATCAATATGTCTTTTATTCTTCCTTTATCAGCTACTGCTCATGGTAACTCCAGGGGTGCATCTTAAAGCTCAATTAAATGAATATCATAACCCAAACAGGTGAAAGAACATGATATGAGGCTTTTGCATATTCTAATGCATGAAACTGCCAGCCAGATAGTTATGTTTTAACAACATTATCAAAACAGAGATATATCTGCGTAATAAAACTTACTGTTGCTGTAACCAATACACTTAGAATGATTATGTGATTATAAAAAAGTGATTATTTGCTACATTAATTAGCTGTTGATTTAATGTTATACAAATGTGATTCCTTTCAAGTAATCATATTTCTTGCTGACATTTCTGAATAGGACTTCCAATTAGTTAAACATGGGTAAATAGCTGTGCTGATTATAGGCAAGCTACAACAGAACACAGCGAAATAGGGCTTCATAATTTTAAACTTTTAAAATGTTACTTTCCAAAGCATGTTGTTCTTAACACAAGCTTCTGGTGGCATTAACAACACCTTTTTTAAATAAACCCCTTTGATATTCACTACACAACCAAAGTTGCTGCAGAAAGAGGTGTTGCCTCTCTGTGCTGAACTTTTCTGTGAGATCCTGTATTGCTGTATTTCCCAGCAAGTCCAGCTGCCAAAGCTCTTGATGAAATACTTAGTGGTTTACCCCACTCCTTCTCAAGGTCAAATCAAAGGCCACTTTTAGTGGTTTGAAATTCATTGCAATGTCAAGATGTCTCTGTAAATGTAGATTTATTTTATTTTTTTTTTTAATTAATGAAAAGCAAATAATATATTCAAAATGTAAAAATGTGTACAGCTAAACTGTCTTCTTCCTTGACTTCCTAATTGTCAAACTTCCTTGAAACTCAGAAGACGCAGCTTACCTTGTGCTAATGAGGTTGTTTCATAAATCTTCATAATGAGGATGCTTGTAGGATTCCTCTGCCTCTTGCTTACCTGTGCAAACCAAAGCCACATTCTCAACTGATGTCAGTGCCTGTGGGGTTTGGTGGGGTTTGTTTGCAACAACTTGTGCTTGACTTTCTGGATCTGAGGACTGGACCTGCATAATGTCCCCTTAGGTAAAATTTATGAGTCTGAATATTTCATTGGCTGAATCCCTTGAATAAAAAGTCAATTCCTTGATCACCTTGCTTTTTCCTGGTGATCGTACAACAGTCTGTGAACTGGATGTGACTTAGAGATTAATATTGGTGTTTGATCTAGGCATTCTTAAAAAAAAATAAATCTTTTCATGGGCTATCTCTTGTAAAGTTTGCCTTAATATAGCTTGCTATTTTCTTGGCTGCTTCCCTCCTAGTTATATTAAAAGAACATACACTATTTCTTGTAGGACTCCATCCTACATACAAGTACATTTTTTTTTTTTTGTGTAAAACATTTCTCTAATCAATAAGCTATCAGTGCAATAAGACTGCAGCTTACTATCTTTAGAACCTGCATGAGAATTCTCTACATTTGCAAAATTATAATTAACCAGGACTTTTTAGAGTGCTATTAGGAGTTAAAATCAACCAAGTTCATTCTCAGTTTGTTTGAGCAGCAGCAATCCAGTTCAGTCAATCATGCCTACTGACAAACTGTTTCACAGAAAGCTATGCAACATGCAGTAAAAACATCCATATTTTTTTCCCCTGAAAAAATGGTTAAAACCCATAAAAATTTTATTTCAGAGACTGTTTAGGACGTGAACTTTTAATCTGTCTCCTAACTACGCAAGGGGACAAGCTCTTCTGGCTTTTGCAAATCTGTAGTGGTCTGTATTTAAAAATTCATTTGCTGTCAGAACTCCTGGTCTCACACATGAGAAAATTACCGTGCTTTTTGTATTTGGATTCAAATTTTTACAATACACATACACAAAGGTGGTACAAGGAAAACTGGGAAATGGAGAAAAAAATGCATTAAAAAGCTATTATACAAAACATGGGTTCGTAGCATATTTTTTTGATTGTTTTATTAGCTCAAAACAATTATTTCCTCTGAAGGCCTAATTAGGAAGAAGGATATACTCAGAGATGAACCTCAGGCCATAGAAAACCCCTTATCTTGGATTGTGTATTTGGCAGACAGAGCTGAAGCCATCAGAAAGGAAAGAGGTGAACAGAAAGTAAATTACGATTTTAAATGTCTTGGTTTGGAAGGCTCGATCCACTGGCCTTTTTGCTGCCTTCTCTTTTCCCCTGTAGGACTTGCAGGTCATTCTGGTGGTAGATGCCAAAAAGACACACACAGATATTGACAGATTTTAATAACCTGCTGTTATCCAGCTTTAACTTCCCTTCTGGTAAACAGTGCCAGGACTCCACTACAGAAAATAATTGCATTTATCTGTTGCTTTCTGGGATAACACAGAAGTATCCATTAAAATCTCAAGTCTCTACTTCAGTGGCACACGAGCCCACATTTAAAACTAGGTGCATATTGAACTGCTGTTCAGAACAGTGTTTTATTATTAGCAGGCTTTATATTTTAATTACACAAACACAAAGAACAGTATGGGAATGTTTGGGTCTTGTTTTTGTTTTTAATTTCTGACTTGTTGTAAGTCCTTGTAACTTAAATATTTTTAGACAAGTGTTTTGCACTGTCAACTTTGAAAAAAATCAGCAGCACATCCAGTTGGAGTTAGCAGCCAGAATTCAGGTTCTTAATTATTTAAGAGCTAACTGTTTTATTTTTCTTGTTGTGTGACATATATCAAACCAGTTTTCAGACTTGCTTAAGAGGAAAGCATGTGCTTTGGGAGACGTTTTTGCTCAACCTCTTGCTTTCTCGTTTCTGTAAAGTGCAAAATAAAAGAGCTAAAAATATAATTTGTCCCTTGTGCTGTAAGTGCGGAGAACGCTAGGAAGAAGGAGAAGGTGTTTGGCACATGGTGAAAGCCATACGTTCTTGAAAGGCATACACATCTGAAAACCTCCAAGAATTCCAGTCTGCAGAATACCTCTCAACAGGCAGTTTCTTTGCTTTGCTGTCCCCATGGGGGAAGAGCTTTTTCTTCTACCCAATTTGATCCTCTCTCATTTCATTTGTTAGCTTTTGTCCCATGTCCTCGTGCTGCACCATTGTGAAGAGCCTGTCTCTGTATTCTTAATGACCTCCTCACAGGTAATGGAAGGCTGCTATTAGATCCCCACGGTCTTCACTTCCAGAGCCTAAAACCCCTGCAGCTCATGTGCCCCACCTTGATTTCCCTCCACTGAATTAACTGCATTTGATCCTCATCCTTTCCTGTGCTGGAGGCCCAAAACTCCAGTTCTCCTGGTGATCACATAGTAGAGGATGATGGGCTGTCCTTCTGGTAGGCCAGCCCAGCAGGCTGCCTGCCTTCTTGGCTGTCAGGGCATCCTGCTAGTTCATATTCCCTTTTGTGGATTTATATTTTTATCTGAAAGGGAACATTACGCAGTCACTAAAACTTTATAGAGCTAACCAAGCCCTTGGTGGTAGGAACTGGTTAACTACCTACATTTGGCAGAATTGCTTGACCTCACTCAGCAACAAAGTGCTCCGTTATTCTTCTAGACTTGGCTGATGCTGGGGTCTGTAAAGGATGTGTATTTTGGTCCATCATATATTTGGTAAATTGTAAATGTTCTGTGCTCACTTTTTCCTAGATGTGATACCTGCTAATCCCTGGTGACAGTGACCTGCTATTTTGAGCAGGGACTTGATGCGTTATTGATTAATCCAGCTTAGACTTCACTTAAAGTGGTTGTACTCTAATTACATCTGGTGTCTAGAAATAATAGCTTAGCATTTCAGAGGCTTCTTGGAAGAGATGGGGTTTTCTGTTCTGCAGAATGTTTTTTCTGATGGTATTTTTGTCTTATCAGGAAAAAAACGTGTATCTTTAAAAGGAGTATTCTTTTAATCTGGTTGCTGCTATATAACAATAATTTATCATTAGTAAGATACTTTTTCCCTGCGGATGTCTCATTTTAGCAGTACAATTTGTTACTTCCAAAGAAAATAATACATCACTTGAAATCACTATGCTGTAATCTCAAAATGAAGTTTCTTTATTGAATCTTTTCCTTTTTGTGTGTCTATGTGATTTTTGGTCAGTTACTCCTTTTTTATTAATGTTGGATTGGTTTATAATGATTTATCTTAATAGTTTCTATCTGTGCCATTAGTTTACTCTCTTGCTTTCTGATATTGAGTGCAAAGATTTAGCTAAATTTCATGGTTTAAAAAATAGGTTTCTGCGTAACTTTCACATAAAAGCATTTTATTTTCTTTTGTGGGTACTAATAAATACCTCTTTAGCATCATGCTGATTGTGAAACGTTTCAGATTGTGCTGCTGACAGAAGCAGGCTTTGTATAGTAATTTGAAGAGACATCTACATTTTCACACATTCTCTTTGTGATTTCTTGGGTAAATCACTTTGATAAAATTATCAGTTAAAATCAGTTTAAAATATAATCAGTTATTGATTAAAAGATAGTTAAATGTGTCAAACTGTTATCAACATTAGCAGGTGCTAGAAGTATATTGCTTAAGCCTACATTTCAGAAGCGTTATCAAATCAGGCATACAAAATCTTCATATTTTATATGCATTTTGTATTGCATTCAAATATTTAGGGTACAAAAGTTTATTATGCATCTCCTGATAGTTGTGGTCTGGTGGTGCCTAAAATAGCTGATGCATATTGTGGTACTCGATGAGTTAGGTAGTGTCTGGGGAAGGTGGTCTCTTTCCTGAAAACTTTATTGTCTAGGTTTAAGAGCAGAAAGTGGGAGCACAGTAGGCCCAGTAGGCAAGAGAGATCAACCTGAGAAGTAACAGTGCTAGTGCGCCACTTGCTGAAAGTATATTTATTCTGGAGAATTGTGGGAGTGGAATGCAGCAAGGGAGAATTGTAATCAAATATCCATAAAAGAATATTCCGCTAGTGGATGCTGCTTTTGGTAGAGCAGGAAAGGAACTGTTTGAAAATGCACAAGTTGACAGGTTTGTAGCACAGAGTCAAGAGAAAAAACCTTGGCAGTGGAGAACAAAATTCCCTTTTGGTTCAGTTGAGGTGGGGGAGAGCTACTTGGGGACAATGAGTTGCTCAAAGTGCCAAAGGGGGAAGCTTTTTCTTGCAGTAGAATTTGTAATAATGAGGAGTGGGAGAAGGGAGTAATGTCAAAGGCAGAGAAGAGCATGCTGAGGAAAATGTGTTACATTAGAAATTTTGTCACTGTGGGGAGATAGAAAGAGGCACACCTTGGGACATTATAGTAAGTTGTATAAATGTGGATTAGCTCAAGCTCAGAGGGATTCAAAGCAGTGATGTATATATGTATTTATTTACTTGTTTGTTTGTTCAAAATATTTTGTCAGAAGAAAAGTTTGAAATAAATAATACTGGTAATTTGTTTGGGACAAGCCTGAGAGAAATAAATGCTCACACTCTTTAACGCTTTCTTATCTTAGCAGTCTTTGGTAAAAAATTAGTGGAATTGCTAGCAAGAGTGTCAGTTTGTAGCATTTGAGATATGGCACTTAATAGTGTAAATGCCTAAATGTTACCACCTCAACAGAGAAAAGGCAAAGAATTTAGCTTGTGTAAGGTCTTCAGACTGCGGCTTTCTAAGAATAGCAAAGGATCAAAGTGCAGTCGGTGTACCTTGATTGCTGCAAATAGCAATGGTTGTACAAGAGCAACAGGATATACGCAAGTACATTGCAATGCTTGTGTTTTTCTGACCTGGCTTTCTGAGCATCAGTAACCAAGTACTCTGCAAAAGCACAAGGGGAAAAGAGAGATCAAGGGGAAAAAAAATGCCTCTGACTTCTTGAATTCCCCGATTGTCCAGTTGTTACTCAATATATTAAATAAAAAATTCTTACTGAATTATTGTACAAAATATATAAACCTTTTTAACACCTACGTATAATGACTTAAAAGCAAACCTCTCTTTGGTTTCTCCTTCAAAGTGAAATAACAGTACCTCTGTTGATCATAAAGGAATGCAGCTTTGTGGCAGTTGTATATCTCTTTCTTCCTTTGTAATATGGCTGAGGAATATCTGAGAATAACAATAAGCTTAATCCTCATGAGAACAATAAGGACAATAAAGTCACAAATAGTCTCCATATGTCCATATGAAGTCTTATGCACTGAATAAAGTAGATATCACAAGAGTGCAAGGATTTCTCTGTCTCTTAAATTGACAGTCAATTAACTTTGTCTGGGGAGCACATAGAAGCTGTTTCTTTGCATAGCTTTTAAGATCTTGTAAAGCTTTACAACTATCCTGGAGTAATTTTCTTTTTATTTATATGCCTTTTTCTCTAGCTTAAGGGTTTGTTGTTGTGTTGGGTTTTTTTGTTTTGTTTTTTTTGGTTTTTTGGGTTTTTTTTTGTATCTGCATCCACAGAGATGTGTGTCTAAGCAAAACAAGATTTCTGTTTGATTTTGCTCAGTGCAGTCTGTCTGGTTGTAAAGTGTTTTTCAAGGCTGTGCTGTAAACCTTGCCGTTTCTGCAGCACACAGGGGCTTTCAGAAGGTGATCAGAGTCATCCCAAAGTTCTTTGGGGAATTTAGTTTGTAATTATGCATACAGCATCTCTTTCTGTGGGTGAACAGAGCTTCTTGTGTAGTAAAAGAATGCAAATAATTAAACAAAAACAATGACAAAGTGTGTGTCTGTTCTAGTGGTTCATGGTAAGAGAAAGTGAGATTCTGAGAGATGGTTTTGCAGATGGGGGTTTTTTAAAGCTCAGTCCTTATCTTTTAATATTGCCATCACATCTTAGGTGAAGCGTGAAAGCAATGGAAATAGTTACAGTTTTTTAAAAACTTACACTAAAAGTGCAATAATATAGAAATATTAATTGAAATATTTTATTATTAATAATATGATATAAACCATTACATTATTATTAAAAGTGAGTATATGGAGTTATTTGGATAAAAATTACCTACAGAGCAGACTACTTTCATTTTGCTGCCTGACCCGGTGGTTAAACCAAAATAGTATGTCTCAACATTGGATAAAGAATTATTGAATATAGTTTATGACATTGTTACGATATTTACGACATTGGAATAATTTATGGGGGTTGAGGAAGAAGGATGAATGTGAGAAGCTTACTGTGTAATATCTCTCTTCAAGAAGGTTTTTATGTGTAATTGCAGACAAATTGAAAACAATGGGTAAACACTGAGAGTAAAGACATGCTTAAATACTCTTCTGAACCAAGGCTTAAGCACCCAATAAACCTGCAGTGCACTTGTAGTACAGATATGTCATGTCAACACTCCCTTTCTAACTTTAGTGAAGTGTTATGGGTACATCTGCTGCTTCCAGTGAAAAATAGACAGGATTTGAAGTGATAGCTGTTGCTGCAGGAGTTTTCTGTAATAGCTGCCAAATGGGAGGGAGGAGGGGCAGACAGCAGCAGAGGAAGCAGTAACCTTCCTGCTTCAAGAAAAGATACAAATCAATCAGTAGCTCTATGCAGGGAATTGGAGATCCTGCCCAGCTTCTGTCAGACGAAAACTGATACGGTGCAGCGGAGTCTGCTTTATTACCAGCCATTGTGGGTGTTCTGCCTTCAGAGATGCATTCAGAGAGCTATATGAAGTTCTTCACATGGTACAAAGGAGGTGTATCAGTGGCACTGCATCCCTACATATATTTGAAGCAAAAACTCATAAATAAATATAATCAGAACTTTATATCTTTCATATTCTTTTGTAAATATCTTGTTTCTTGATTACTACAAGCAATGTGACACTTTGATACAAATGGACCTCTAACCAAAATGTACAGTGAGTACACTAGAAAGGGTGGTGGTTGTTTCGGCAGGAGTAAAGAGTTTAGAGGGAGGTCTCAGTAGAGCAGAGAAATTGTCCAGCTCATGGTAGTGTGCAGAAACACCTTTTTAACCTCAGGAGCTCCCTGGGAAGTGCAACACCTTGGAACAGGACTGTCCGCTAAATGAATCCTACTGCTTCTGCTTTCTACTGTTTTGCTGTAAAAGTAACTATTGATTTTGATTTGGGAATGAAAAGGTGAACAAAAATACAGCTAGATTCTTTTCGAACAGGAGGGTGCAAAGCAGGCAGTCGTACCTTCCTACCTCTGCATGTAGGAACTTAACCAGAATGTACTGACATCTCAGCAATATTTCTGTAGGAACAGTGGTCTAAACAAGGTGCTATGACAGGTGAATGAGACACTGAGTGCTAATTGCCAGTTCTAGCATTTTGCTGGTGAGACTGATAGCAGCTCTCTAATGAGCTGCAAAAGTTG
The DNA here is from genome assembly GCA_035222235.1 of Margarornis squamiger. NCBI lineage: Eukaryota > Metazoa > Chordata > Aves > Passeriformes > Furnariidae > Margarornis > Margarornis squamiger. Next base: position 85,357,893 of record JAWWTY010000077.1, on the reverse strand, counting down.
AGCACCAGAAGTAAAGTGGTCAAAGCTACTCTGAGCCAAACAGGCTTATAGAATCATTAAGGGTGGAAGAGACCTCCAAGATCATTGAGTCCAACCTGTGACTGAACACCACAATGCCAACTAAAACCTTAGCAGTGTCATGTTCAGTCATTTCTTGAATACTTCCAGGAACAGTGACTCCACCACCTCCCTGGTCAGCCCATTCCATTAACCAATACTTAACCACCCTTTCTGTGAAGAAATTCTTTCTGATGTCCAACCTGAACCTCCCTTGGCACAACCTGAGGCCGTTTCCTTTTACTCTGTCACTGTTTGCCTGGGAGAAGTGGCTGACTCCCACCTTGTTACATGGTCCTTTCAGGTAGTTGTAGAGAACAATACAGGTCTCCCCTGAGCCTATTTTTCTGCAGGCTAAACAACCCCATCTCCCTCAGCCACTCCTCATATGATTTACTCTCTAGAACCTTCACCCACTCTGTGGCCCTTCTCAGGACACTCAGAACTGGATGCAGTTCTTGAGGTGCGGCCTCACCAGTGCTGAATACAGAGGGACTTTCATTGCCTTGGTCCTGCTGGCCACACTATCCTGATACAGGCCAGGATGCCACTGGCCTTCTCGGCCACCTGGGCACACTGCTGGCTCATGTTTCAGCTGCTGTTGACTAGCACTTATAGGTCCTTTTCCACTGGGCAGCTCTCAAGCCACTTTGCCCCCGGCCTGTAGTGCTGCCTGGGGCTGTTGTGACCCAGATCCAACACTGGAACTTTGCCTTACTGAACCTCATACCGTTGGCCTTGGACCATCAATCTGGTGTGTCTGGACTTGTCATAATACACGTAGTGTCAAACATGGGCACTGGCTTAATGGACAACATCTACACATCTCAAATGAAAGCCTGATCGATGACTGCCCCATCTTAACAGAGCAAGGCTTTGCCTAATAGTTGGACTAATTTGCTTTCTTGAAGGTTTTGTGCAACAGGCTATAACTATACCTTTATTTTTTTTATTGCTATGAAAATATTATTATATAGAGGAATGGCAGAGCTTCAAAAGAATTAAACTGTAAGTTTGAAAATATGTATGCAATTCTCGTCCTTTTCAAAAACTTGTTTAAAAATTATGCATAATGAAAAAGAGCCCAGTAGATCTATAATGTGAATGAGCAGCAACACCTAAAGTATCTTGTACCCATCACATTTAATTGTCTTTGAATCACAAGCAAAGTACACTTGGATTGAGCCCTTCTGCTTTTTATAGCAGACCACTTACTGTTTCTGACTCCTTCTGCTAATACTCATAGGTAACTTACTTTGATGGTGTCTCTTGACAATTCATGCATCTACCTTTGTTTTAGGGACATGCAGTGTTGAGTTGCAGCCAGATGGTCTAGACAGATGATTAAAACGTAGGAAATTATACACCAGAGCACTTATCTCCTGCTGTTCTGTCACACTGAACAAACACTTAATGAAATCTGAAGTGTAATAGCTAAAAATATATATCGCAGTACAATGGACTTTCACACATCCTTTTGGGATTTACTTGTCTTTAAATATGGATTCTGTAAAAAATGTTCCCTTTTGCTTCCATTTCTGGAGAAATTCCTAGTGAGCCGATGACAGTGAACTGGGCAAAGAATGTAATTATTTATTCTGTGTTGGGAGTTTCGTATCACTTATTGTGGAAATTGTTCGTAAAAATTAGACTTCAGTGTTAGACTTCAAATTATCTCACTAAATAATTTGCTGGCATCCTTGCTGGGGGGAATGGTTGCCAGCAATTAATTTTTAGATCTTGTAATTCAAAATTTGAACCCTTTAATAGGATACAGTGTGTGTGTTAAACTTCTGCCTTTGGCCTTTAGAACAGAGCCTTAGAATCAGGTTTCTAGTGTACAATTACATAGTCAGTATTTACCTTCCTAGAACATTCTGTAATCATTTGTGCTTGCTCTACATTTGCTGGAATGTTTGCAGAAAGCAATGTACAAAGGGCACAGACATACATATCAGGAGTGTCTTTAGAACTTTGAATAAATATTCATCAAATATATTCAGTTTTCATTCTGTTCCTCATGATATTAGATGTTACCAAAGCTAATATCAAAGCATCAAAGGTGTGATGAATCCTCAGAAATAGTGTCGAAATTATGATAGGTAGCGTTTAAAAGTAGAGACCAGAAAGAAAGCAGATTTTAACTGAAAAAACTTGGTAAACTAAATGGCTTGGGATTCTATTCTCCTACTTCATGCATATGAAATGTGACTTGATCCTACTGGAATCTGAGCCCAGGCCTGTGGAGAACACCTTTGGTAGATCACTAAAACTCTGATCAGATCTTACTGCTCACGTCCCCTCTGGTTTGTATTTGAGAATAAATCACTTCCACAGGAACCAGTCTGTTGTAATGTAATGCTGCAGAGTAACACAGAGACTGTTGCAATTTCTACTTGTTGTGAAGTATATTTTTCCAGACATTAATAAAGTTGTCCAATTTTGATGAATTTGTAGAAGGCTTAGGTTCACTAATTCAGGATGGTTATAGGTTATGTCGATGTCTAGTGTAAGATTCAGTCACTTAATTATGTTTTTCTCCACAGGGTTTCATCACTGTGCAAGGTAATGCATGAATGTACCCGGTCTTTTATTTTAGCCTGAATACGCTTTCAGGACTTTTGGGTCCCAATAGCAATAAACTCTAGACTATATTTTACCTTGAAGTTTAATCAAGAGTAGAGGGCTTCCTTTTGTGCAACTGTATGTAACAACATATGTAACATACACTGATAGGAATTGCGTCAGTGTGGTCACAACTATTGGTTCTGCTGCAGTGACTGCACATTTAACAATGAAAATAAGAAGACTAATTAAACCCTTCCCTAAACAACAAAGTTAAGTAATCTTGTAATGAGGAACAAAATTTTTGTTCGTGCATGAGCATGGACAATATTGTGAAGTTATCCTAGGCTGAATAAGGCAATTTCAGTGTATCTACATGTAATCAGGAAGAATGAGTTTTCCTGCTTTTCTAGCTCATCACATGTAGGTGTCAGCTCGAGTGCTGAAAGGCTACAATGCAGCTTTCAGTTGTCAATTGCAACTTGTTCCTTTATTTTGGGTTTTTTTTAAGGTCGCTGATGCCTGGAATAAGAAAGAGAAAATCTTTCAAATGTTCTTAACTGATAATCATCCCATTTAAAATAACACTTCAAAGTTAAACATGCTGAAGTTTATTTCCATCCATCCTGTTTGATTGTTTGTTTGGTTGGGTTTTTTTCTGGTTTTGCTCTGTAAAAAAAACTTGAACTTGAAAAGTCAACTTTATCACTGTTTTGAAGGTGTGATCTATGGTTCTCTTCCCACAAGATGCTGAGTGTTTCGTTTCAGCTGAGCACAGTTTGTCATCCTATGCATGGCAATATCCTACACGTGTGAGTAGTCCTCTGCTCATTTTGAGAATCTCTCCCTGATCTGATTGGTTTTTTGCAGCTTTGCTATGCAGGGTGGCACACTTGGGGTGCCGGAAACAGGTTCCTAAGTATTGCTCCTTACCTGTTGTAATTGGCTCTAGTGAGGTTACAGTGATGAATTTGCTATTCAGAATACTTCCCAGAATATATGGGACTTTTCCCACATATGGACTGAGCATCTCACATCTGGATGTCCTGGCCTACTGGGTCAGGTTTCTATCTCCTAGGATCTAGATAATGACAAAAAAAAAGAAATTTGGTGCCACCACTACATTTTCTGGCTCAGATTTTCTGCCTAGCCACTCTACAAGATGAGAATGCAGAGTAGAAGGATTATTATAGCATTATATTATATTATATATATTATATATATATATATATATATTATAGCATTATATTATATTATAACATGGTTGTTAGTACATGTTTTTAGTTACTTTTTTGATTTCTTGAGGTCTACAAAAAGAAAAGGTTATTTAATATGCATCCTCTGGGGCAAACTTTCTAATCAACAGCAGCTTTAATTTATATCAGGATTAACTAATGGGACACTTTAAAGCAGCATTACTTACTTTCAGTTTGTAATTTTTGTGTCCATTTTGGTTTGAACAGTGATTCTCTGACAATATGGGAAGGATTTCACCAAGTCACAAAATATTTCTCTTGGCTCCCTCCCACATAAGCAGTCACTGATTCTTGAGTTTGATTCATATTTTCTGTTCAATTAGTAAAGCAATGGTATTTATATGGTGGTTTTGTGATCCTTTGGGCTTAACTTCCCTGTAAGCTGATTTCATTTTATGATTCCAGAGATGCCACTTGTGAGCTCCTTAAAATGCTTTCATTGTTGCTTTTTTCCCTGATATGTTTGTTGTAGATTGCAACCAGGTTCTGTGTTAAAGCAAGCTGAGAGTATCCCTTAACACTCATTTATGCCTTGTTCCATCCATCATGTGTCAAATAGTTTCTGCTTCAACTGCCAGGAGCACTGAAAGCCCAATTGTCAGGATTTAAGGTGAATGAAGAGCGACGTGACAGGCAGAAATGATGTTTCCCATACAAACAAACATCCATTCATAGTTTGTGGGAAATCTCAGCACTCTTTGAGCCAACAGAAGAACATGGTTTGGTGTGAACAACAGGCAGCAAATGCACACTGACACCAAGAATCCTTGGGTCAGCTCAATAAACAAGCAGGAAAGCCTTTCACTCTTGAGTGTTTCTGAGATTATGGTCACTAGGATGGTTTTTCTAAAAATTCATGATATTATTATGAGTTATTTCTAACTCATAAGCAATCAAATTGCCTACAGTTTTGCCAAGGTATGAGGGTCCTTCAGGTTTCAGGAATTCATGAACCAAGACTTACTGGCTGTGCTCTTCATATTATTGTCACTACCCTCCAGAGGGTTTTTGTAGTTTTGTGCAAAATGCTTCAATATTCTTCTTAGAAAGCAAAATCAGAGCTATGCTTTAAATGGGTCATCCCACCTCATGAAAAACACGTGGAAAATAAATGGTGTCCAGCTGTCCTCCAGACTTCACTCTTGTGGCTTTTCTCCAGAGCAAGGTGAAGTACAAACTGCTGTTGAGGATTTATTGAATTTGTTGGGGTACCTGTGCCATGTAAAGTAAAATGCTGTTGAAATGCATAAATAGATTTATGTAAGCCCTCAGTATTTTGAAATCAGACTGAGGTGATTTCAGATTAACATCTTTATGTAATTTCCAGACAAAGGCATAGTACTTGAAAAGATACCCTTGATGAAATAAGGGCTATTTATGTGTGAGGATTTGCTGTAGTCCTTGTCACCATAGTAACTGAGACCCAGATTCACAAAATCATGTAATTCCCACTTATGCACCTGAGTATCTCTGAAGTTCTGGTCCCAATTGTTTCTCAAGTATATGTGAACTCACTGTAAGGCCTTTTATGAATTGCAAGAAATTATCCTTTCTCAATATTTTTTTTTCCCCCTTGAGCAAGAAGGTTCTGGCAGGGAGTGTAATGATTTTTGTAGTTAGAGCATCAGTCATACTGTGGCAATACATTGTAGACGTGGATCTATGAGGTTATACTGGAAACAGTCTGTTTCTGAGCTTCTGGACATTTGGGATCGCAGTACTTCATCACCACTATGCGTCCGTTTTATGTAGTTTAGTCCTTCTGACATGAAAACATTTTGTCTTTGTTTTTCGTGGACTGTTACTGGTTGTCCATTCTCTGGCACCTACAGAGAAAAGAGATTCACTAGAGTCATAGTGTCTGTGGTATGGACACACTGTCCCAGGAAAAAAATGCTGTAGTTTTTTAATTGTTGCAAAACCACTACAAAATCAAAAAAACAAACCACCATAGCTGAAGAGATCATAGCAGTACACATTTTAAAGGCCAAACCTGATCTAGAAACAAATTCCATTAAATAAAGCTTAAGCAAAGAGTAATGTTTAAAAAGGATTGGAAGCAATGGCATATTACTAAAAACCAAAATACAACCCACAAAAAACCAAAAAAACCCCTAGCTTATGAAGTTTTTTTAACACCCTAAATATTTAGTTTCTTATCTGATGTTATTTAAAAGGTTAGCCACTGAAAACTTGAGAGTGTGGAACCATCCAAACACTTTGGTGTGCTTTTACTTTTTCTTTTTTCTTTTTTTCTGAAACAGCCTTTAAAGGTTTGCACTTGTTATACTGCTAGAAAATAGCCAACTGTTATGTTCCACTTTCCAGGAATTGGAAAAGAACTGTAGTAACTTTCGACCAGCTAGCAGCAAATATCTCTGGGGCAGGTAGGCAGGTCTCACGCCAGTAATGCTTGCTGGCATTAGCAGCATGAATTTGGTGCTGCAACACTGAGTCCCCCCAGCAGGAGCTCAGAACATGTGGAAAGGTTAGAGATCAGGACTTACTAAGTAAGATTGGGAAGAGGGATGATTGTGCTCCAAAGGTTCGGAGGTTAAGCTGAATAAATGTAGCTGTGTTTGGTGCACAAGGCATTTAGATGCCTTTGGGACACATTGGAAGGAACTGGACATGTCCAGGGTGAGACATCTGAGCCTGAAGTAGATCTCTGTCTTAGGTCAGATGATCTTCTTTCTGCAGAGTGTGTATCTTTTGGATGAATTTAAAAGGTGATGTGTTCTGATGTCCACAGTGGAGATGTCTTACAGTGATACAAATTTCCATATGCACACCCCTTAATCTGTTCATGTAGTCTGTGAGGAAGATATTGAGCCTATTAATGGTAGAAATGATACCTCTGGCTGGTACTGTGCTGTCTGGAGTGTTCACCCATTGAAGTGAATCTTGTTGCGTCCTTTATTTCTGCTCAGGGGATGTCTAAATATAAAATTTATGGTCTGTGCTAGGTATGAAGAGTTTGGAAAGGGAAAATACAGCTACCTTAGTTGTTTGGTGTAACTTATGAAGAAAATACTGTATTGAAAACATCTCATGCTGAAGTTGCCTTGACAGCAACTGAGGCAATATGATAGTCCATGTACAAAATCTTCCTATGCTTGGTTTAAACTTTGCTTCCTCGCAGTGACTCCTAAGATTTGCTGAAAAAATAGTTTGAATTCTAATACATGAATTATTTAAAAACTTATTCGTATTCATTTGTAATTTTCTATTTGGCAATTGCTTTGTGCAAATAGAGTTTGCAGTGATTTGTTCATGAGTTGTTTGTTTATGGCTAGTCCACCTTAAATAGTTGCCTAAAAGATGGGTTATTTTTTCCATTTCCTTCCTGGTTGACTTGAAGAGCAAGTGGTGAATTTTCATTTGAAGAACCTATGGTATAAATTTGCAGAGTCATTTTTGTCCTAATTAATGAAAATACTAGGTTTCATGGGTGTTTTTACAAATCTTTGGCAGTTGTTCAAGTACTGGAGTAAACAGGTCTGGCTGATATTACTCAGAAAAAAATATCCACAAAGTGGTTTTAAAACCATGTAGCTATTGATCTTCCCTCTCTACACAGAAGAATAAAATTTAATTTCAAAGAAAACAGTTACCATGGGGTTTCTGCCACATCTGGAAAGTTATAGGGGTTAGAGGCTTCTGTCAGTGAGAGGAGTTATAGTTGTGTGCTAGAACAAACTGTACCAACAGGTAGCCTGTAGTATCAGATTTTATGAGTCCTTCCAACTGTTTTGCTCCTCTGATTATAAGTCATGCCTTAATACCACCCTTATTTGTAGTTTGCTCTGTCAGCGTGCTGGGCGAGACACTGAGCACCTTCTGGATGTGCACTTTGTGATGAGTAATGAGGGTCAACACCTCTCAGTCAGGGTGTGTGCTTCTCATAGGCTTTGTTCATGAAAGCATGTTTTCTGGCAGGAAGGCGTTTTGTGGCCATTAAAGAGCTCCTGCTCTTTTAAATCTTTTGTGCAAAGGAAACTCCAGGCATTCTGCAGTGCTGCCAGCTTTGTGGAATTGGATGGGGGATTTATTTGGTGAAGACCAACTATGTTCCTTTGTAAGCAAACAGGTATTTCCACAGTATCTCCAGTGAACTGGACAGGAGAATAAATGTTTGGGATTATAATGCTTCAATTCAGATGGCTAAGCATGAACGCCTGAGGAAAGCAATATTTTCAAAGAGAAAGGGGGGTTTTTCCCATCACCTACCTATGCCAAATAGAGCTTATGAAGTGCATTCCAGGTAATCATTTATTTTGCATCCAGGGAGCAGATAAACAACAGTCATGTCAATGGGTGAGATCCTAATCACTCTCATGCAAGCAGCAAAGGGGAGAAACTGGGTCCAGAATGAGTGCCTTTCAAATAAAATGGTCAGAAAAGTGTATGTAACTAGTGAGAATAAATAGGGCAATGTGCAGCTATTTCACATTTAGCAGGTGCTCTGAAAGGTTTAAATTTGTGCATTGTCAGTATGAGAAGGGAAGCTGAAACGAAAAAGGGGATTGACTGAAGAAACTCTGAGAGACAACTGCAAAGGATTATTTATCCCAGTGCTCTTCTTCATGCAGGTATTAATCTAGGGGCAAATCCTTCACTTTGGTGCACTTCCACTGGATTAGCTGCACAAATTGCAGAAATGATGTGGTATAGATTTCTGTTGAAAGCATTACTTTAAAAAAAACCAAACAACAAACCTAAAACTTTACAAGAGCTTTTTTCATTAATGTTTTGCTGGAGGAAGACAGATTTGGTAGATTTTTTTTTCCATGCTTAAATATGTTCAATTCTTTAAAATATTTATAGATTTCAGTTTGCTTTTGTTTGGATTGGGAATTGACAATGAGAATATAATTCTCTGCTGTGGCATACTAGATTGACTAGATCTTGTCTTTATAAAATAAGATATAAGGCATCTCCTACCCAGAAGGCTTGTCTTTTTAGATTGTTAAACCAGAGCATTCCTCTCATGGATATAGCTGTAAGCTGTCACTTCTGTCAGCAAGAAAAGTTAAAGAAAATTTGGGCTGTATGTTAAAAAGTGTATCTTTTTTATGGTGTCCTTCTGCATTGGCTTGAATGAGGATAGCCATATCTTCTCTTTTCCTTTTTACTCTATATTCTTAGAGAAAAAAACATATGCAAAAAAACTGCTGCTGCACGTGAAGTTAAGCCTAAAAGCAGGGTATGGGTCCTGCTGTCTGTAATAGTCACAGCAGTTTACAAGACCTTAGGAGCCCTCACTGAAGTTGGTGTGTTTTTGAATTGACTGCTTTGATAGCTGGAGCTGACCCTTAATTAATAAATGGGAAAATTTAAGATGCTCTGACTGAGAAATACAGATGAAGCCATTGTCTATACCTGTCACTTGCACTTGTGTGCAGAAAGGATTAAAATGCCAGTTAGGAAATTTAAATTTTAAAAAAATATATTTTCTGTCTCAGAGGTATTTTTTTTAAATTGTCATTCTTACAAAACTGATTAATTAAACAACATATTACATATTTTCAATGTTTCTATAGAGCAGAAAACAATGTGATGAAATTTCTGAGGCCCAAGGTAAGCATCTCTCAATACAAGTCCAAACTGTATTTGTGTTTCTGGGTAGCATGACACTGGAAAAATGTTATAATGAAGAATATTTTTTAGATGTAGATGTGCAGCTGAAAAATTTCCTTTATAAATTGCTATCTAAACTTGTACTGTTAAATAGATTACTATGCTTCTGTCTTCAAATCTGAATCTCTTGTTACAATGACAATACTTAAACTTTCATAAGGTTTGTGGGTTTTTTTAGATAGATGCGCTACTAACTGGAAAATCATGGTGCTGACAATATTTATGAAAAACCATACACAATCTAAATAAATTGTGAATACAAATATAAAACATGTAAACCACAAACTCCTTGGCCGTATTTTGAGCTTGCTGAGTAGAAACTGAAATGTTTGCACCAATTGGAATTAAAGTATGGAATAAAACAAGCCTAGCAATATAAGTTGCTCTTCAGCTTTTTAAAGCTGATTGCAAAATGGTGGATTTCAATAGAGAGACATTGGTATAAAATATATTTTATAAGCATTTAAAGCCAAGCAGCATGAGAAAAAAGCCATGTGAGTCAACTGAATTTCGGGAGGCTGTAATGGAAATGGTATAGTATGGACAATGCCTGTGTTTGTGGGAGCACTGCTATGGATCTTCTGCTGAAAGCTACAAAGAGCTGGTGGTGAGGAGAAACATGGGGTTTTTTGCATGAGGCATTGGCAGCCAGGCAGCAGCTTTGGAGAGCATCCCTTGCATCTAATGGTGTTCCTAAGATAGCTGAACAAATAGTAGCCTTTACTTTCTGCAGAGCTGCCAGTGGCACTGTGGAGTGATAGTTCTAATTAAACTATTAATTCAGGCTGTTGGATTAGGTAAATTAGATAATATGACTACTCCCTTAAAATACATGACTTGATTATAGAAATCTTTTAATATAAAGCCCATTATTAATTATGCATGTATCAAATACATAAAATGAGGTGGCAGTAGGCTTGGTTGGGTTCAAGATTAATTGATTTCCCCTGCCAGTGTTTACTTCAGAGCAGAATGGCATTTTGGCTGAACTGTTGTCATAAACACACAAAAGTCTCGCGGCAACTTTTAAAAACTATCAAACACCGACTAACAGAGAGGACTCAGAATACAAGTGTTCAGGCAGAAGTGTGGTCAAGTGGGTGTATTTTCAGTACCTTCTCTCTGGACAGGCTTCATGGTCTATATTGTGATCTCTGTGCTCCTGGGGAGGTAAGAGGAGGAGGAAAAGAGGTGGCTGGTCATGGTGGGTCTTTGATGTATTGCAAAGATGGAACATTCAGCTTCGTCCCCCACCTTGCTAGCCTGAAAGAAAGGTACTGGGTTGAGTTTCATGGCCTTTCTGCCATCTTCCAAGTGAAGGCAGAGTTGTATCAATATGTTTAATGGAACAATTACCCTCCTAGTTGTTTCTTCCAAAGTGTCCTTTGAAAAGTGGAAATTTGTAATACTATAAAATGCCACTGCTGCTTGCAGCTGTGAGCTATAGCAGATCAAGCTATCAGTTTTCTACCACAAGCCTTTAGTCCTGTTGGCAACAATGACCTTATATATGGCTATAAATCTTGCCAGAGTGTAACTGCATTTCACTGTAATGGGGTATGTCTTACACACAGACAGACAGCATTAGGAATTCTGTGTGTAATAGCCGGTGCTTCCCAATATTCATGTCAAAACAGAGGATGTAGTACTGGGGGCTGCAGAAGTCATTGAGACCTATTGCAGTTTTCTGTCCCTAAGTACTCTGATTTTATCATGGCAGCGCTCGTCTAGTTCAGGAGTTTGTGGTATTCATTGTATGAACCTTATTCTGAGGTGCTTGCAGCTTTTCTGCTCTGCACATCAGAAGTCATTCTGGAGAAGGAAATTTCATGAATTCAGTTGCTTTATTTTTTATTTTCCTTTTTTTTTTTTTCTTTGAGGTTAGGAATAGTTCAGTCAAAATGTAAGTCTTTAAAATGTAAGACTTTAAAAATTCCATCTCTTCTGCAAGTATTGGAGTCATAGCAATTTTATAAGGCATTTGGAGACCCAAAATGCAGTAGGTACCTAATTTGATTCACAGAAGAATCTGTTTGTTTCTCTAGCTCTAGGAATTTAAATGCCTTTGGGGAAAAAAAAAAAAAAGCCTCTAATTTATTTGGACTCTTTTGAAAAGTTAACCTTAAAGCTTGATTTTTTCATGTCAAATTAATTTCTGGTACTGAGCTGAATAGATAAATACATCAGTGTTGTAGCATGGATTTTATTTCAGAACTTTTCAGTTATTTCTGAATTTGAGATAATTAAAGCTAAATATAGTTAAAATACCAATAAGTTTTGTCTTACTCAATTACGAATTAAACACAGACCTGTCATTATTTGTGAGTCTAAACAACCCAAAATAATATTTATTGTCTTGTAAAACTGTGAAAATGTTTAATGAAAGTACTCACTGGCTCTGATATTCATGGTTGGGCACCAACAGCATCCCATTATTAAATCCCATTTCACCATTCCTGCATTCCAACTATAGTCATTTTACAGTCTTTTGGTTAAATTCAGTGCTGCAGTGAGCAAGTACAATTCCTGGTGGAGAACTGCAGGTTGTTATTCTTGAGCAAAATTTGGCATTTTACCTAGGTGTGTGTCACCTCCCTGAGCCTGTGTGGCACAGGGAGGCTGACTGGAGAGGAGAGCAGAGAAATTGTAGAGAATGAAAGAGAAACAGACTTGATAATAGTCTTCAGTGTGCTTTTTTGTTGCTGCATTTGTCAGCTTGCTCATTTGAAAAGACATTGTATATTAAGAATTTACTCCTATCACCAAGTTTTTAAAATTGAAAGGTATCATATGTGTGCACATACATGGGAGTACATAACTTGGCTAGTGCTCACAGAGGTGCAAACATAGAAAGTTGGATACCTTATTGTTCATTTTTCTTGGAGTTGCACAACCATTTTGTAACTTTGTTTAAATCAGTGTATGACGGCAGAGCATACACAAATAAGTCACAGCAGATAATACATACAAAATTATGTCCATAGCCACAAAGACCCAGCCTCCTTACTCATTCACTTTCTGCCATTCCCATAGAAACAAAAGTATAATGAGTATAATGTTCTCTCCCTGAAGAAGAAATTAGGATTCTTGTTTTCCCTGCCTTCCACCTGTTCTGTATCTAGGTGAATTTGAGGAAAGAAAAGTAAAGGCACAATGATACCAGGACTGAAATTCAGGGCATGGTTCAGTGGTAACCCTACATTTAGTCTGACTTTAGCAGAGGCTGCTGTCTGCACTGAGGGTTTCAGATCCCTTCAGTCAGGTGTCCTACATGACACATACATGTGCTTCAAGCTGTAATGCAGGTAGTGGAGGGAAAGGCTGTACAGCTCGCTGCAGGGAAAGGGGGAGTGGTTCAGTGACCAGACAGAGGAGGTCACAGCAATGAATGAGACAGACTGTCAGTTCAATATCTGATGCAAAAACTTCTGTGATCGTTCCTGTCTTTATCCCTAAGAGGGTTTCTAAAGTCTAATGGAAAACTTAGGTCTCTACGAACACGGTCTTTAAAAATTATGTCTGGAGCTGTGCATGCTTCCAGCAAATAGCCCCTGGCAGGACTGGTTCAGAAAGATCCTTATGAATTCTTGTAAAATGGTTTCTCAGAATGTTTAAAGTCTAAATCCATGACCTGCTGCTTCATAAAAGCTGCAATTCTTTCTTCATTTCCAGAAGACATAAAATATCTACCATTTGCATCAGTTTTCAAAAATTTAAGTTCTGAAGAAAGTCAAGTCTCACTTGGGCCTGTAATCCATCTGTTGCATCCTGTACTTCTCAGTACCATAGTAGTCTTTTTCAACCAAGAAAAGTGTTAATAATATCATTTCAGCGAGCCTTTGGGTGATTTTTAAGTGCAAATCATCAAAGTAATTGCAATAGTATCTTTTCTAGTCTTTAGTATTTGACTGCTGCACCCACAACCCAGCCCTGACACCCTTTGCCTGTAGCATTTGTTTTTCATACTGGACACAGTCTGAAAATTTTAAAATTTCTTAAAATACTAAAATTTTAAGGAATTTCACTGCTGTCCTTAGTTTCAGGATTCTTAGATTGAATTTATCACATAACCTTTTGTACAACTTAATTTAAATGCATCTGTGTCATCAGCTTCTGTATGTTCTAGTAAGGGGTTATCCTGTTATATAAAACATGCAAGCTTTTAATGCTACACATTGGGAACACATTGAGTACATAGACTCTCCCAAATCATGGTCTGTACATGGTCTGAATTACACAGATCAGAATGCCAGCTGCTTGGAGAGCATTTATGAGCCACAACATGTATGCGCTGGGTCAATTTTATTTGCTCTGCTCTATGCACTGAAGCTGATGTCTCTCAGATGTTTGTTACATTTCCTGTTTTAAAAATGTTAATTCAGAGAAAGTTCATCAGGTGAAAAAGGTAAGAAAGGTGACTGAATTGAAGTGGTTCCTCAGCCTCTAAAAAGACCCATCTTGCACACTGCAAAGCACCTAATAGATGCACAAACTCCCATGGGTACCAAAAAGTATATTAGAATGGTGTTCACAAAAGGTAGTTTAGAGCCAACAAAAGTGCTGTCCAGGCATCAAAGAATGTGTAGCGTAGACATATCTCAAGAGACCAGTTTGATTTCATAGTCTGGCTCATTGGAAGACAGCAGATTGGTTCTGGTTTGAGCTGTCTTTGGGGACTACAGAGATTACATGTGCATAAGGCACAGGGAAAGTGTATGTTGGTTCTCGCTGCCTTCTGTTTCTGTGGGTAACAACATAAGCAAGGAGCAAAGCTGTATGCTAAGGTGTTCCTGATGAATGCTATGATCCTTAATTTGGATGCCCACTATTTAAGTAGATTATTTTAGCTGAAACATATTCCGTCTGATCTAAATACTTGGTAAACTGAAAACCCCACTAGTCTGTGAATAAAACCGGTCTCTCTCAAGGACAGTGTAATTTTAATTATATGCAGGCTTGATCCTGATCCCACTGAGGGACCAGACTGGCCACTCTGTTTGGAGCCAGGAAGAATTGGCTTCTATCCTTAAGAGCACAGCCACGTTCACTGCAGCATTGGAAAGAGTCTCTTGTGAGCAAAATGAATCGGGCTCTCTTTTTGAAGATTATTGTGGTATTTGACAAAAGCTGTTTAGTTCTGTTCATATTGAGTGTCAGAGTAGAAGAACTTATGCTGAGGAAACCCCAAATATATCACAGAGCAATAAAAGAGAAAAATCAGAAAATAAATGGATCTTTTTCTTTTTTCATTTTTTTTTTTTCAGAATATTGCAACACTTTCACACTACTGCTGAGGATTACACCATCATTTTCACATCTGGATGCACAGCTGCACTTAAACTGATAGCAGAATCATTCCCTTGGATACCTGAAGGCACAAAGCAACCCAGCAGTCGGTTTTGTTACCTAACTGACAGCCACACATCTGTGGTGGGTATGAGAGGGATAACTGCCTCAAAGAATGTCTTGTCTGTTCCAATAAAACCAAAGGAAATCTTATTAGCAAAAAGCAGGTTACCTGAAGAACAAAACTGCACTACACCTCATCTTTTCTCTTATCCAGCTCAGAGCAATTTTTCGGGTACCAAATATCCCCTTTCGTGGATACAGGACATTAAATCTGGAAAACTCTGCCCCATCAAAATACCAGGGAAGTGGTTTGTTCTGCTAGATGCAGCTTCATACGTGAGCAGTTCTCCATTAGACCTGGGAGTTCATCAGGCTGACTTTATCCCCATCTCATTCTATAAAATCTTTGGATTCCCAACTGGTTTAGGAGCATTATTGGTAAACAACCGCATTGCTCCCTTCTTGAGGAAAACCTATTTCGGAGGTGGAACTGCAGCTGCCTACCTCGCAGGAGAGGATTTTTATTTCCCAAGGAAATCGATAGCAGAAAGGTAAGCCTTTGTTTAACAAAACAGAGGGTTTTTTTCTGATATTGTTTGCATCAGACAAATGTCTTAGGCTTGGTGTCTGCACTGAGCTGTGACTTCTGTGCTTTTTATGCATTTGGATGGGTATTTCACATCTGATTCAGTTTGTCTTAGCATTCTTTCCTATCTAAAGAACATCATCTGAAATATCTGCCTTCCTCTCCTGATCTAGTTTGTCACAACTTGTAAAAATATAAGGCTTCATTCAGTAACACAGAGGTCAGTCCATGCATTTCTTTAATTTGCATTTAAGGCACCTCACTGGAACCTTGATTTGTTTTTGAAACTCTGCAGCCAAAGCAGTCAGGCCAAGGTTGATCACACACTCTAACGACCCTCAGTGTAATTGCAAAGTAAGGACTATTTATTTTACTGAAAATGTGGCATGCTTTACTCTCATGAGAAACTTTATCAAAATAGCACGTGCAGTAAGATACATTACCTACAACAAATATTTGTGGTGCTCTTATTCCCTGACTGAGGTTCTGAAGAAGCTGTGAAGCCCTCTTACAGAAATTAAAGGACACCTAAAGGAGATCAAACATATACACATAAGGAAATGCGGGGCAAAGGATAAACTTCCCCAATCCCTTAATACATTGAAGTGCCACTCAGTGATGTTGGGTCTCTCTGCTTGTCTCCTACATGCCAGCAACAACTTACATAAATGCAGTAAAGGGTCTTCCTGTCTTACATCTGCACAAAGAAATCACATGATCAACATTTCATCACAGAATCATAGAACAGTTTAGGGTGGGAAGGGACCTTGAAGGTCATCTAGTTCCTACCCCTTGCCATGGGCAGAAACACGTTGCACTAGAACAGGTTACTCAGAGCCTCATCCAGCCTGGCCTTGAACACTTCTGTGGATGGGGCATCCACCACTTCTCTGGGGAACTTTCTCCAGTGCCTCACCACCTTTGCAGTAAAAAAATTTCTTCCTTACATGTAATCTAAACCTGTCCTCTTTCAGTTTGAAGCCATTTCTTCCAGTCCTTTCACTACATGCCCTTGTAAAAATTTCCTCTCCAGTTCTCTTGTAGGCCTCCTTCAGATACTGAAAGTCTGCTGTGACGTCTCCCCTGAGTCTTCTCTTCTCCAGGCTGAACAACAACTCTCTCAGGCTGTCTTTGTAGGAGAGATACTCCAGCCCTCTGAGCATCTTCATAACCCTCATCTGGACTCAGTCGAATGCTCCATGTCTTTCCTATGTTGGGGGGCCCAGAGCTGGAGGCAGTACTCCAGGTGGGGTCTCATGAGAGAAAAGTAGAGAGCGAGAACCACCTCCCTTGACCTTCTGGCCACGCTTTCTTTGATGAAGAGCAAACCAGGACATGCTTTCTGAGCTTCAGGCACACATTGTCGGGTCATGTTGAGCTTCTCATCAACCAACACACTCAAGGCTGCTCTCAGTCCATCCTCCACCCAGCCTGTATTTGTGTTTGGGATTGCCCTGACCCATTTGTCCTTGTTGAACTTCAGGAAGTCTGCAAGGGCCCACCTCTCAAGTCTGTCAAGGTCCCTCTGGATGGCATCCCTTCCCTTGTCAACTTAACAACTGCCCATAATTTCCAGGAGGGTCTGCTCCATGATCTTGCTGGACATCAAGGTGAGACTGACCAGTGTGTAGTTCCCCAGGTCTTCTTTTTTTTTTCTTTTTAAAAATGAGGGTTCCATTCAGTGGGAACTTCACCAAACTGCCATGACTTATCAAATACAATGGAAAGCAGCTTAGCCATTTCCATGGTTCCCTGAGGACCCATAGAGACATCGCATCAAGTCCCATGGACCTGTGCACCTTCAGGTTCCTTAGATGGTCTTGAATCTGTGGTCAGCTCTTCATTCTCCCAGTCCCTGCCTTTCCCTTCTGTGACTTGGGTGGTGTGGCTGGAGCACTTGCTGGTTGACACAGAGGCAAAAAAGGCATTGAATGCTTTAGTCTTCTCCATGTGCTGGGCAATCAGGTGTTCTGTTTCCTTCTGGAGAGGGCCCACATTTTCCCTAGTCTTCTTTTTACCGCCGATGTACATACAACAGCTTCTCCTGTTGGCTTTGATGTCCCTGTCCAGATTTAATTCTGTCAGGGCTTTGGCTTTCCTAACCTGAACCTCAACAGTTCACACAATCTCTCTGTATTCCTCCTAGGCTACCTGTTCTTGCCTCCACCCCTGTAGGCTTCCTTTGTGTGCTTGAGTTTGTCCAGAGGCTCCTTATTCATCCATGCAGGCCTCCTGGCATTTTTGCCAGACTTCCTTTTTGTTGAGATACGTTGCTCCTAGGCTCCTTGAATCTTAACCATCTCTCTTGGGCCCCTCTTCCTTCCAGGGCTTTATTCCAGAGGATTCAAACAAGTATTAAATATATAAATATACATACACACACATATATATGTGTGTGTATACATATATGTATAAACATGCATCAATATATAATATATATATACATATATATTAATAAATATATATATGTTAAATTATAGTCCTTGAAAGAGGCTACAGGTAAAAAGGAGAAATGATAAAAAAACCCCCATTCATTCCTCTCAATTGTTTATGGATGTGTATTCAGAAGCACAATGTCCTGCATCTCCCATGATGTAAATATCTGACTTTTCACTGCATATATAGTAATGCAAAATGATGCTTCACGTATTTGCACCTCCTCTAGGTGTGTGGCATTTTGGTTCTGGACTGGTAAATGCAGAGGCTGGCTGTGTTCACCTGGGTCTTGCCATACAAGGCCACACAGTTTTTCAGAATTTCATGTTGGCACCATGGATGTCCGGTTAATCTTTTAATTTAGAAATAAAATAAAAAAAAACATTCTGACCTCTGTTTCTGATTTTTCAAACCAAAAAGGCTTTGGAGTGCAGCACTCACTGAAATTCAGGATGAAAGGGCATTGAAATCATGGGATCCCAGGGTGCTCCTGAACCACCTGCAAGGCAAGGAGAAAACCAGCTTTAATTTGACCTGTGCAAGCTCCAATTTCTGAGCAGCTTTTCTAGAGGAAATTGATACACAACTCCTGAGACTACATAGCAGATAAAAATATCTGAAATGTGCTTTAGATCTCAATTCTGCTTTTATACTTTTTTTAATTAATAGGGGAAAGGTACGTGAGAACCTTGAGGGGTACTCTATCTCTGGTATCTTTTTCAAGAATTTTCAGAGGTTGATCAATTAATGAACTTTTCAGGTATTTGAGGTTCCCACTCTTTCAAGAGCTTTTTTTACTGGATCAAAAGAAGAGCCTGCTTTAACCTTCTACTACAGAGTTATAAACAAAGGGATTTGATTTCTAAGTCAGGCTGGGTACAGAGTGTCGAATGTTGGTATGAGGGATACTAACTAAAGTAATCAAATCTGACAGCTGGATACTGGTTGCCATTAAACACCAAAGTGTCACACAGACAGTCTGAGTCATTGTGCGTAGGTCAATATTTATATTTGGCCTCACCTAATCCTTTGGTTGTTATTTGAAAACCTAATATTTAAAAGTTCATGTTTAGAGCATTACTGATGCTGTCCACAATCCCTAGAGAACTGCGGAGACTTAAAGTCTTATCTGGAGAGGCTTGAAGTTTTCAATGATAGGTCAGGAATGAGGATAACCACTTTTTTAAAAAAAATAAAACCAACATATTGCATTGACATTCTCAGTCAATGTGGTCCAAGCTATATCTTTTTTTTTTTTTTTTCCCTTTCAGCTGCCATGGGTTTTGCTTTATTATGCTTTTAAAGTGTTTTCCTGACAATAAAATAAAGAGACAGAGCAGTTAGAAACAGAACTACTACACTTCAAATGAAATGCCAGATTACCATGGCCAAAGCTAATATGATTACCTTTCCATTTCATTGCTAGTGACTGAAACACCTGGGTCCTTATTTTGCAAATAAACAGCAATTCAGTCAGGTTTTATCCCTGTCAAACTGGAGTAAGGAGCCTTCATCCTTGGAGGTACCCAAACCTAACTGGAGAAGGCCCTGAGCAAACTGCTCCAGGTGGATGTGCTTTAGGCAGGAGGTTGGGTTTGAGATTCCCGGGGGTCCTTTTCCAGCCTCTGTGCCTCTATGATTGATTTTGTGCACATCTGCTGAGCTCCATCTGCATTCTCTCTTCAGACATGTCTTTGTGATTCCGAAAGGTTTTATTCTGAATTTTCCTTTTTTTTTTCTTCTTTTTTTTTTTTCCTTTCCTTAATGGATACAGCTTTTGCTAGTGTTTCTTGTACTTTATTGTTTTATTCCTGCTATATAAATTAATCACAGTCTCTTACATTTTTTAATGCCCTTAAATCACTTCCACATTTTCCCATTTCATGTCAGTAGCCAGTCTTCTTATCTCAACTTTTAAAATCATGTTTATTGTATTTTCATCCTTGTATCAAACAGCTTGACAAATTATTATTATCAGTCACAAATCTAGCTTCACTTCCCATGTTTGTTTTTTTTTGGCACAGCATGAGATAATAAAATAATATGATTATGTATAGCAAGAATTCAGCGATTAAATATTCATCATCTGCCCTATTTTTCTTTCGTATCTGGGAGTGCTGTTGAGGATCTGATCATCCTGGAATTTATGACTAAGGGGAAAGGAGCTGTTGTGTTATCTCTGAATTGGATATCTGCATCTTAGCCTACCGGTGTGAAATATCTAGTGCATTAGCTGTTGTGTGTCTTTCATTTCCAGATGCATTTTCAAAAGCTTTAGAAATCCAGATAGCACAACTTTGTCCCTGATGAGTTTTAGTGGCTCTTGCCTCTGCTGCTTGAATGATTTGACAGTCCCAAAGCAGCACCCACACTTTTGTAGTCTATGATGCATTGTACTTAACCAAAGCAGGTTTCTTTATTCTTGATGCTGTAGCTAGAAATCACTGGGACAACTCTGCGCGTGCTCATGCAGGTATGTGTGTAGTGACCTGGTTTGGATTCTCACTTGCATGCTGAGTTTGTGCATGCTGTGGGGAAGGGAAGGGAAGGAGGGAAGGAGTGGGAAATGGAGGTAGAAAGGTAGGGATGAAAACTAGGATCCCACAAGCTGGAGTTGAGACAAAATCCTGGGTCTGAGTGATGGATATGGAGCAGCTTGAGAATCCTTTGGCAAAAAAAAAGCTGGTCTGCTTGAAGATGTCTCTTTACCATGATTGACTGTTTCTGTCAACATAGAAAGAATATAGTGACAGGTGCTGGTTTATTCCACGTAACCTCTTCATAGTGCTGAGAAATCACCTAGGGACTGAACTGTGTTCAGAAGAGCACAGTCATTATGTAGAAGCTCACCCTGTAGACTAGCATGTGCCCTTTGGCTCCCCACAGGGACTCTGTCCATCTGTCCATGATTAATGTCATAAGTGGACTTAAATCTTAACTTGTCACACTTTGGTGATGTTTAGAGATCTCCAAAGAGGACCACTAATGGAGGAATTTCCAAATCTGTAAAATTCCTGAACAAACACTCTTTCAAACAGCAGTGATGACTTTCAGATTAGATACTTAGGAAGTGAAGGTGACTTCATCTAATTTCTAATAGGTATTTGCACCACAAGCCTGCCTTCTGTACCTTACAGACCTGTTGCAGCCAGTGACAGGGACTCGTAAATCTGAACACGGAACAAGAGGGTGAGCAAGTGTCCTCCTTCCCCTCAGCCCCCAGTGTCACCATGTCCTGCAGAGATGAGAGGCTAGACGTCATTGAGAAGAACTGTGTACAACTGTCATACAGTTTTTCTTGTCTGAAAACAGCAGACAAAGTCCTTTCATTTAACTATTAGAACTTAATTCTGACAACTATTTTTCAAAACAAGAGCTGTGAAGAAATGAAAGGGGACTTTTTTCTTCCTGAATAACTATAAGAAGGTTCAATTTACCCATTATTCTTTCCCTTCTCTGCTGAAGTGTAAGTATCTGCTGGAAAGCTTCATGCAGTCTGTCTTGTTACCTCTCAAGACATCCAAAGTGGCAGTTGACATTTGCTATATTTTTCTGCCAGCCGTCACTGCAGCAAGCCACCTTCTTTGTTATTTGATGCTAAGGAAAGTTTTGCTTAATGTTTTTTTCTAACTCCCACCATTAAGGAGGCATTCATAAGTCATTTTGCATGCTAATCCTCCATGTGATTATTTATTTTTAATACTGAAGTTGTTTCATTCTCTGAAAACTCAGTCAGAATAAACTGAAAATTGTGCATCAGCGACCCAAATGGTAACACTTTTGATCTTGATTCACCATGGAATTCACCTTAAATGCTGAATCTGGAATAAACTGGAAGGAGTGCCTCTGATAAATGCTTGTAGAGTGCCACCAGACATGTTTGCTAACTTGGATTAGTGGGCAGTCACCTGAAGAGAAGCAATAATATAGGTAAAACTTTGGAGAGGCAATAAAGTTGGCAAAGGTGGCTTCTGTTAGTCAGTCGGCCCCACCTCCATTTATACATTGCTGGAGTGTCTTTGTGCTAGGCTGTAATCTACACTATGCAAATAAATACAGAGGGAGGTGTTTTCCTCAGGCAGGACTGGCAGTGGATCTTGCCTGCTTTTGTGAAATGTTAAGCAAAATGAAATAAATAAAAAATAGAAATGCAAAGAATTTTTAACTGTTCTCTGGATTCTCTTACTTGGGCATAGGCTGAACCAAACTAACCATGTTTCTTCTTTCATTGTCCAAGTCTTATTGAAAGCCAGTGCCTAATGTAGTCACATCATGAGCCTAATGTAGTCACATGTCCAGTGCAGACAGGCTCATGTAAATCACATTAAGCATAAATATGTATTGTTAGGAAACTCCATCCCAGTATATGACTGGAATCAAATTATTGATTTATGAAATAAACATTATAAACCTTACAAAATTCTAGAGAGCCACAGCACATCTATTTTTTAAAAAGAGAAATGTGGAGCTCATTATTAAATGCATTTTACTTAAAATATAAAGTGTTTTGAGATGCCAGCAAGAAAACAAAAAATTCTCTTTTATACCAAGATTTAATTTTGCTTTTGATCAAATACAGTAAAAATTTTGTTTGAACCAGGACATATATTTGCAGTCATTTTGGCTAATAAGCTGTCATGACACAGTTTTACCCTAGGGAGTTCTTGTGCTCAAGTTTAGAATCAAATATTTTCCCAACCTTTTCCTTAAGACTTCTCTAAAAGACTTTGTGAATTTCTAGCACCAGATATTGTGATTTTACAGAATTGCTTTTCTGCTGATAAATTTATGGCACATTTTTAATTGTGCTTTGTATATTTTACATTTGTGATTGATTAACCTGTTTTGACATTTGAGGAAAAATAATGGTATCTTGTTTGGCATAAAAATCACATTTCTTTTCTTTACCATTTGTACTGTGTACTTAGAATATCTTGATATTGGATGTAAAAGGGTGAGACTGACTTTTTGACCCAGACAGTATTTACAAGTCCTGTTCTGTTAATGTTAAGGAATTGATTTACTTCAAAGTGCAGGAATTAAAGCCTTTGCTCTCTCATTTTACCTCAGGCAGTTCTTAGTAACAGAAATTGCTGTAAATACTCCACGGTATAGTATATAATTAATATAATGCTCTTTGTTTGAATCCTGAAGTCTTAGAGACAAAAGCATGAGCTAAGGAAGACATATGGAAGAACTGTAACTAGTATCAGGGGATCAATTTAGATATTTAACATTATTTTAACCTAATTTTTATGTGCTCTGAATCCTCTGTGTGCGTGTGTCTGTTTGAAATACTTTACATGGTGATGCTGAAATTGTTCTGAGTTGGCTGCTGAAACTTTATTGGTACCTTTGGAGTGAGTTTAATCTTGGTTTACCTGATGCAGCCTGAGATGTGCAGAAAGCACCGAGCCTGTGCAGCAACGTGTGCTGCCCACAGGCCTGGTCCTGCACAGAGCATATCCTTACACCTCTTCAGAACCTCCCAAAAAGGGAGGAATCCTTCTCACATCTTCCCTCCTTGCCCAGGAAAGCAATTGCTGCTTTGTCTAACCTTTTAGAGAGAGTTGGGAAGGGAGGGGGGGTGTGTGTGTGGGTGTGTGTTTCCATGCTCTTTCCTTGTTCTACAGTAGCTCTGCTGCTCAAGCAGGGGATGGAGTGGTAACAGGGTCATCAGGGCAGGAAATGACTGTGAAAAAGTGTTTATATTTTCCACTTGGGGATTTTTTTATTTTTTTTTTAAAGCATAAGGTAATGTAAGCAGGAGAAAGGTGTGAGCTAATAGAAATAAGAAAAAGCAGAATAGAAATGGCAAAAGTGGAGGAAAAGTTGAAACAACGTGGTCTGTAAGGGTGACAGCCCCAAGCCCCAGATATGGTGATGTGAGGTTGCTTCTTTGAGGGTGGCAGCTCTGCACGGCGAGAGGCAGATCTGCTCCAGAAGCTGACCCATCCATGTAAGAAGGGCTCCTTCAGACAGGGTGAGGAGGACTTGGAACATTAGAAGCAGGTGGGGAAATTCAAGAAATATGGCTCAATGTCTTTTTCTCTTAACGTGTATCTGACCTGCAAATGAGTAGCAATGCCTCACTGGAAGTTTTGGATCAGGGCCATTCCTGTGAGCATGTAGCAAAGCTTCTGGCATGTCTTCTGCATGGATGCTGCAACAGCGGACTCCAAAGCAGCCTTTGCACTCTGTGGTTTCCACAGATTTTCTGTTTTGGTGAGTAAATGAGTCCAAACTACAGGATACTACTGTGCATGGCTGCCTTACCACCCTGTCCTCCTGACAGCTGGGTGGATTGTGTACTGCAGAATGAGACACTGGGGTCCACATGTGTATTCAAGACTCATGGGCATGCATGTTCACAGCTGGGAAGATGAAGTTTAATTTCCCATGTGCGGATGAGAGCTGAATGCCATATGTCCCTCTCGGTTGCCATGTAATGCAAAGCAATTAAGGGTGTGAGCCCCACATCAATCCATTTGCTAGAAGGATTTGCTAGGGCTGATGGGGAGCTGGTACATTTGCAAGTGCAGTTCTATGGCATGCTGTCGGTGCCTCTTCAGAGGGAGCAAGGTTGTCTGGCTGCTCCAACACTGCATTTTGAACCTTGCCAGTTTCAACTGTTTTGTCGTTTTTCTGTTGAAACCTTTTCTATCGAAACAACTCTTATACTTAGGAGAGAGTCCTGTCCTGGGTTTTAAAAAGAGTAGTGCACAGCAGTGAAAGGGGTGGGGAGGGGAATCTATTCTCTAGTTCAGAAAAGGACTGAAGCGTATGTATTTAAGTCAGCGTCATATGTATTTGTCAGAAACTTCTCTAGCTTTAGCAGGGACTTCAGCTCGTGCTTCAAGTAAATAAGTTTATGCTAACTGCAGTACTATATTTCTCTATGGTTTCTTTTGGAAGCAAAACTTTTGGGAAATCCTTTCTCCCTTCTCACAGCAGATCCTGTCCTCCTACTACTGTAGATTCAGCTTATTCTTTTTTGTGGACAGTGGACAAAGGGAGGCATGGTGGAGTACCTGGCAATTCAAATTACTGTCTGAAAGCCAGCCAAATTCAGTTATTCCAGAATGGGATAAGACTCGGTAATTTCCTTTAACATTTTTTCCTTAATGCAAACAATGATTATACAATGAAAAGGCATACTCCTCTAATAGAACCTCATACAAAGGTTGTGTGAGGAAATGCCTGATCACAAATGAGGAAGCATCTCCTCTACTATAATGTACTAATACACTATAATGTCCTGTGTGGATGTTAATTAATCTTGCTTTTATTTGCCCATTTTAGGGATAAGGTGGTTTTCAGCCTGTTGTGCTTAGATCCCTCAAGATCTATTAACTTACCATAAAGGCTCCATGAAAGGAGGTCAAGACATCCCCATATATGACATGACAATCATAGATTTGATCTTTTAAAGGAGATCTTCACCTTCACTGGATTTTTTTTTCTAACCCACTGACTTCCTTCCACTCAGAAACATGCTTCTAAAACCATTTTTGAAAGGTATTCATGATTAGACTTATTCTTTTCAGTATCACCAAAATAAGTCTTATTTAAGAAAAGGATATGTTTTTGCAGTCTAATTAACACCAGAATGCAAGAAAGCAAGTGAAAATGCCATAAATGTTTGTCTGTTAGTAGTAGAAAATAAATTTAATGACTTGGATTATATGTCTTCTTATTTGATACCAATATTATTTTATATTTTATTTATAGCTAAGCTACAGAGAGCTACTTTTCAAAAAAGTTTAGTGAACACTGACCTCCTAGTGGTAAAAGAGATATATTGAAACAAGATAGTTAAATGTTTAGATGACTTCACTCAGGCTAGTATTTGAAGATTACAAGTATAAGCACGGGTTTGGGGTTTGGGTTTTTTTTAATCTTCTTACTAGTCAAATATATGCAAGAGTGCATCTGGCAGTTGTGCTCTTGGGAGCCTGTGAAAGAAACATCTACAGGCTTCTCAAACAGATTTAATTTAGAAGAAAAAAGAAAATATTGATGCTCTTGAGAAAAAAGGTTTTACAGTCTTTCTTGACTTTTCATATAAGCAACAGTTTCCAAAACAGGAAATACACAGATCTGATTAAACACTTGGCTGTCACATTTCAGTCTGTTCATGTTCAATTAAAAAATTCAGAGGGATTCTCTAGCATTATTATAATCTACTTTTTTAATATCTAGGCATTTGTATTATCAAATGACATCTGCTATGTCTTAATTACTGTGTCAAATGATTGTAATAGCTTTATTTTTGGTGAATTTTATGATAAAATGTTTCAGAGTTACAGCAGGAAAAGTACTTATGCTGAAAGGATTGTATCTCCTATTTCATCCTTTATGGCAGACATTTTGTACTTATGTTTTCAGGTAGTACTCAGGAGTGTCCCTTTTTTTTTTTTTTAATTGATGCTGATACCAACAGTCTGTAAATTCAGTAATTGCATGGATTGCATGGATTTTCTCCATAACATCCACTGCTAAACAGTAATTAGTATGAATCTAACTCTTCTTATCACTCAGTTTCGCTCTAAATTAGAGGTGTCTTGGTTGATCTTCAGTTAGCTACACAGATAATATGTGACCAGTTTAAGTGAGAAAAACGGTGTGCTACTTTTGTCAATGACAGATTTAGCATGGTCTGTCCTCTTGGGCACATCAATACATTAATGCAAAGTAACAGGAACCCGGTTAACCCTTCGTGCAAAGGAAAGGGTTTCTTTATATTTTTCTGCTGTCAGTTTGCAAATGAAGGCAACTGCTCTGAAGGCCTCATCAGTATTAAAGAAGGGTGTTGTTCATGTCATGCTATGTTTAGGTCTTGGGTTTTGTGTAGATACATTTTCCCTGTATTTAATCATGATGAGTTACTTTAGAAGGACTGTAGCGGAATAAAGAGCCAGTCCTTGTTAGCCCTAGATTTTCTGACTTTGTCTCAAGACAGATGCAAGATAAACCTTGCATGAGCTTTTATCAACTTAAAGAAAGAATGTGTATACATATAAGAAATATAAACCTTCACTGCCGAATACCAATATGTGGATACTAAGTTCTCTCTAATCATCTTTTATTAATAAATGTTTGCAACATGCTTCTAGAATAGATCAAATAACACTTCTTTGTGATAGAAATCCTTCAAAATAAGGTTTGATGCATAAGATGCTTACTTTAATATCGCCCTTTGCTAGCACAATGCATGTGAGAGAGAGGTTGTACTCTGTTGTGCTAAAAGCTTAGGAAGAGCTTTCACAAGAGTTTCAAAAATGTGATGCAGTAAATGTGAATACCACAAACTCTCGGGGAGGAGAGTGACAGAACTGCTGTGTAGAGGCCTTTTGGCCCAAATCACCTCCTCTTGGACTCAACAGGAGACCTTTGATTATGTTCTGTATGCCAAATATAATCCATTTTAATAATTTGAATTGATTTAAAAAAAAAAAAAACACATGAATTCTCATTGATTCTCTATATAGACATTTCTATCTGACTTTTCTAGGCAGATTGCTACAGAATTGGTGATGAACAGGAAAACCGCCTCTCTAATTGTTCATAAGAATTACACTCTTGGCATTTAGTGAATGTGATGATTAAAACAAAAATAAGCAGGACCATGCACTTCAGCTGATTTTTCTGAAGAATTTGACATTTTATATATATATGAATATATATAAGGACACTCATGAGCAAGAAACCACAGTAGACTTACCAATAGAGAGAGAAGTATGTAAAAATTCCTACTGGTAAGATGTAAGTGTAAATTCTACATATAGGAACTTCATGCAGCTCTAACTCCTCCTGTTCTCTGTCACCAAAGGAGTTTAAAAGGTGTTTTACAAATAGAGGTGCAAGAAGCAATTTTAAATATTAGTGAGGACCAAATGATGTGCTGTGGCTGGCAAAAACTTGCTAAGAAGGGACTTGACATGAAAAACGTTTTAAACAATAGGACATAATGAAACCAGTTTTGTCTTAATAACATGGTTGCATTTTCAAGAAGGTTGAGTTCTTTTGTTCACAGCAGAGCACAGGTAAACATTATGAATGGAATGGATGTAAAATTTTAACTCCATCCAAAAAGATGTGTATAGACACAACTGATTGTGTTCAGCTTCTACACAAAATGTTAATCAAATTACTGTGCTTCTCTTGGTAAAGGAGAATGGTCTCCTAAGTTGTTAGTCTGCCAGTTTCTAGCAGACATCCTAAATATTTTCTGTTAATTCTTCTATTATGGAATAAAGTGCATGAAGATTGATGTCCATAGCATCAACACTCCTGCAGTCTTCATTCACGTGAACCATGTACAGGAATGTAGATACATTCATTTTGTGTTCCCTAAAAATTTCTCTAGTATCTGTACTCTATTAACATTGTCACCAAATCCTTAATGTGATACGATGCACACTGTAGTGGATGTATACCTTTTAAGATCAACCATATGAAATTTTCAGAAATTCAGATTATTTGACAAATCAAACTTTAATATATAGGGAATATGGGTTTTATTTCAGTTTCCACGTGCAAGAAAATGTAAATCTACACATACTTCTCCTATGCAGATTGTATGAATAAGTTCTCATTTAATCTCCCTTCCTGACTTATGGACACAAATGCTAGGCAATCAGAATTGTAAGTCTAACATAAAGAAAGATTTCTTATCCCTGCCTGGTTTATTTAAATATGAGCATTTTGTAGTTAATAAAGCAGTTATAACAATCAACAAGACCTACCTTCAACTATTTAAATGGCCACAAGAATGTTAAAAATGTATATAAATGTAAGAATTCTCAGCAGAACATCTTATTTAAGTAAACTTTTCTTATCTCTTCTGCTCTCCCCAAGATAAAGTTTAATAATCCATTAATTTAACCATTCTGATTTATTTTTTTCCTCAACTACACAAAGAATTTAACAAGGAAAGCCCAACCATCATTAAACAGCATGTGGGGTTCATTCAATACTTTTTTAATCTATAGTGGCATATTAAAAGATGTGGAAATACTTGACAAGTCTGTCAAATTCGCTCTTGCGTGGGTATCCTGGGGGCGAAGGGGAGGAAGAGTAATATTCATTCAATGTATTTATGTCTGCAAATTGCACTGTCAACACATTTTCCAGGTGGAAATGATATGTATGGAAAGGAAAACTGTATACACACAAACAAGAGGGAGAGTAGGCCACTAGTGGGTCTTTTCGTAGAATTACTGACCAAACAATGTCTAAGCCATGGGGATGGATGGAGCATATTGCATGACAAGTATTTCTTCCTCCAGCTTACATTCAGAACTCTTTCTTCTTCCAAGACTATTGGAGATCTAAGCCTGTAGCTAATATCTAGAGCAACACAGGTGTGGGACCCCATGTCTCATGACAGGTTAATTTTTCAGTTCTTCATGGTTCTCTGTGTAAGCCCTGTCTTAAAACCTTTGCCTTTGAATTCTGACTGGCCAAACAGCATCTGAGCCAGTGACCTGGCAAACAAGACTGATCAATTTGCTCTGTCAGAGGGTGAGCAATAGCTACAATACTCGATTCCTAACTATTTCTAATTTTGCTGGACAATTTATCCTGCATTGCTGTCAGCATGACTGTACAGAAGGTAAAAGTAGAAGCCATGTCTCCTACTCATCCTTTTTCTGGGATGTGCTGAGGTGCCTATTGATTACAGCTACAGATTAAAGTTCAGATAAGATTGGAAGAACTTGATGTTATAGAAAACATCAAGATATCAACTCAGTAAAGTTGTAATGGCTTGAGTGTCTTAGGGCTCCTTGTGATCCAAAAAGTCTTTGACTGATGCTGTCCCGAGAATAAATAACATGAGTTTTAACTATGTGTGTAATAATAGCTGATTAATCACTTAATTTCAAACTGCTAAATTTCCAGGCATACAATGTTTTTTACGAGTGTTAATACAAGATGATTTACACTATTCTTGTGCCCATTCAGTTTCCACTGAAAACCTAAATACATGAAAAATTCTCTACTTCAGAGTTTTCATTGAAGGAAGAGGCCAAAACCCAAACATTGAACACATCTGTTTTCTTTTCACAAGCAGAGGAGTAGCAGGTTTTAAGCCTGCTTCTGTGGTCCAGGCAGTGCACAACTGTAACCAGAAGTATTCAAGCAAATTCTTGCTCCTGAGACTGCAAGGACATGGCACTTGTAGTCACCATGTGTAAAATGCAATTGAAGTAAGGCTCATAAGTTGCTGTAACCTTATTTATGGGATCAACTGCTACAGCTGGCAAATCTGTTTACTTTTTTCTATAAAACTTGTCTTACAAGCTTTAGTCACCATTAAATCAGGCAGCATTTTCTGGTGCTCCACTGAATATAAACAGCCATCCAGACACTGTCTTCTGCTTCTTGCCCATTTCTCCCTAAGTCAAAACCAGAATTCTAATGAAGTTTAATTTCTAGGGAAGAGCCTTATTGTAGAGGATGAAATTTGTTTCTTAAACTTGAAGGAAAGCACAGTATAACTTCATTTGTACTGGAACATATAGTTATCAATTGCAAGAGACTTTATGGCTTCATATACCACAGTGATTTGACATCCCATGGTGATATAATTGCTATATGCATTACAGATCTGTGGGAAAAAAATAAAGCTATGACAGTATTATTTGTCAGATTTCCATAGGGGAAAATATCTTTGGCATCTGTTTTAATTTGCAGGGAAAAAAATACTTTTTAACAGACTTTGCATGACATTAAGCTAGACTGCACAGTAAAAGAAAGATAATCTTCTTTATAAAATACTTTTGAATAAATCCTAATCCTAAAAGGAAGAAAAAGTAGTTAGCAGGAGTATTTGAGATCTATGGATTTTTTTTTAATTTCAATATACTTAGATTTTTAGACAGCATCTTACCTTCGAACTTGATTCTGCCACCCCAGGCAACAAAAAAATCAGTGAGGCATGGTGTCTATCATGTTTCCTCTATTTCTTTATTAATGTACATACCCACAGACCCAATTAGATTTAGAAGTTCAGGTCCCTGCTGGGTTTTTTTGTGGTCTCTGGGCATATCCAAGACGACAGTGTTACCTTGTATTGTTTTCAATATTCTGTCTTACCATTTTTATATCAATTACTTCCCTTATTGCTGGAAAAATATAGTCATCAGAGTGCTAAAACCCTGAATCCTTTTGATCCTAACAATTTGATTACCATTTAAAATGAGGATTTCTTTATGACTGAAAAGTTCAAAGTTTGTCTTCTCCCTTTCAGCATTGCCTTACAGCAGCATCCTAAGAGAATAAGACCTCCTTGGCGTATATGAGATGCATCAGTAATAATCCTGTTTGCAGAAACCCTGCATTGGTAGAAAATGTCAACATTGAGACTAAGGGTGACAGTTTTGCAGGGGTTTTTAATAAATTACATTTTTATGATCTTCCTTGTAAGATTATCCCAGTGAACTGTTGACTCATTATTCTGTTTTTGCTCCATTGTTTTTTCTGGTTTTGTTTTGCAATCCCCTGATTATACTTGACTCTTAATAAAAGCTTTAGAGAATGCCCTGTATTTACAGTGTGAATTATGATTGTGCCAGTGTGCATAACAATTACATTATAAATATTTTCTCAGCCATTTGATAAAGATGCAAATTAAGAAAAATAATTACCAGTACAATTACAATTATATATAATTACGCTATATTCAATTTAGTTTATCTCTAACCTCCGCTTGCTATAATATGTTCATTGTTGAAGAATGAGATTTTAACTGACTGTTGGAAGTAAACGTGGATTTTTCTGTCACTTACAATGTATTTTGATTAAATGAAGAGTTTTATCAGCCTGCTTTCTCACCTGAAAATAATGCAGTTTAGGTGGTTCAACTACCAAGTAGCACCCTAGATAAAGATGACTTTTGTCTTGTGTGGAGTTTGCCTTCCTTTAGGTTAGAGAGGCTGTCTGCCCCTAGCAATGCTGCTTCCTAAAATGTAAATTACTTATACCTGGGCAAGCATAGTTAATTTGTACTTGTGCAGTAAGAGAGAGGTATGGCCACTGGATTGACTAAACACAGCAGGTACTTTTCCAGAGAAGCACAGAGTCTTTCAGAGCACTGAGTGAGGACCCAGTCTCTGAAAAGTAGCAGTTAAAAACTTGGCCCTTATTTAGCATAAATATTAGTGGTAGGCTTATCAGTATGTACCAAAACACCTCAGGAGTTAGACCAGCTAAGATGTGCCAACTTTTTTTTTTGTTTGCTGTTCCCAAGAACTGCACCTACATTGTCTTGGTTTGGAGGGATTCATCAGCCCTTTATTAAAAGCAAGAGAACAAGTGACTAGGAAAGAAAGGATTGTTTATTTTTCATTTTATGTTAAGAAATGCTCTGTGGTGCTCCATTGCTGCTGCTTTTGACTTGAAGTACTCAACTGTTATTAACAAGACCGTGTTATCTGGTCACTTGCCTCTGAAATGGTACACAGTTTTGCTGACAAAAGAGGCTACCGACAGCATAGTCTGTAGGGTGCCATTGTTTATAATGCATTTTATTTGGTGTCTTCTTCGTGTTGCCCTCAAATAGTCCCTTGATACTTTAAGCATTACGCATGTTAAACAGTTGTATTAATTTGTGCTTTTAGAGACTCTGAGATCAAATATTTAAATTTCTTTGCTCACTTCAGGGAATTATTGTCCTATTCCAGACAACACTGTTTTTAGATAGTCTCTCTCTGTAGCTTTCTGTCTTAGATATACTTAATACTGATTACTTGCTCTTTGTTATTCAGTCTGCCAGTGTACTTTGACTCCACAAAGGAGTAATAGCCTGTGATTTGGTCTCTTTCTCCCAGGTAACAAGTGACAGGACCAGAGGAAACACTTCACGTTAGGCCAGGGGACATTTAGATTAAGTATCAGGAAAAATTTCTTCACTGAAAGAATGGTCAAGCATTAGGCTGCCCAGGGAAGTGATGGAATCACCAACCCTAGAAGTGCCCAAAAGGCACGTGGATGTGATACTTGTAGATATGGTTTAGTGGTGAACATGGCAGTGCTGGGTGAACAGTCGCACTTGAAGATCTTAGAGATCTTTTTCAACCTTCATGAGTCTATCTTTCTGTGACTAAAGGAAAGTCCTATAATTTTAGAGATATTATCTCTAAATCATATTTCTTTTTCAAGTTCCATAAATTTTTTATTTGTTTTAATTAGGATATGTGTCTTTCCTGATTAACACAGTTTTTGAAAGTGGACACAGATTTTATTTCCCCAGCCTGTGTTAAACTCTGAAATACAACATTGCTGTTAGTTGGCAGAACAGTAGCTACTCCCAGCACTTGAAAACAGAATTCAGCTCTTTTCTGTAGCTCTTTTCTACTTAAACTCCAGTTCACCTTTGTAAAGCAGGAGAGCAGTATTTAGTTTTTGTATGAGGGCACTGCAAAAACGTCAGTCAGATCTGCACTAAGATTTAGTTTTAAATAGTGACTGAGGAAAACATGTTAATGAAGATAAACTTATATTTGCATTTAGGTTAATGTACATTGCCTGTATTTCATTATCAGCTCTTTATGAGAAAAATGTCCATGGAAGGACACAAAGTATTAATTGCTAGACTGCTCAGTGTGGTAACAGCTCTAAGCTGGCCAACTGTGCAGCTTGGCGCAAGGCAGCTGGCTGAATTGAATGGCTGAACGTGTTCCTGAGAAGGTGCTTGTGAGCAATGGTTTGGAAAGTGTCCAGTTTACTCTAATCCAGATAAACATTGATGACTTACATCTCACAGGTATTCAGGAAAGTAATTTGAAATTACTTAAATCACAGTTCCTCACATCAGTAGATAATTTGCAGGGCTTTAACGTGGTCATAAACTGAACAAAGTGCCATGTATCTGCCCAAAAGCATGTAAGTCAAGATAACACCCATACCTTTAATGAGAGCCTTAATTTTTTTTATTTATTTATTTATTTTTAAATTAAATAATATCTTCAATCTTTTGGAGGAAAAAGTGCAAGTAAACACAACATAGCAAGTGGCACCTAGTAGATCAGGGGAAAGTGCAAGATATAAAGGACAGTGAACTTGGATATAGACATCAGTACTCTGTGAGGATGTCTCATATTGGGAGCCAGCAGTGTGTGTCCCTGCCAGTCTCTCCAGAAAAACCCTCAGGCACCCTCTCCCTCCTTGGACATGGGTGCTATAAGCAGCAAGCAGCATGGTCCACTTTCTCAACCTACTTGCACAAACACTCTTCTTGGTGACATCTACCTGACAGTGTAGGGAGGCAGTGAGGGAAAAAGAGTCATAAATTCTGATTACAGTCTGTGGCAAATTTGTCCACAGAACTTGCTGCTGCCAGCAGGGGTGTCATTAGAACAGTTAAAAAGCTGTGGGGCTCACCTTTAAATTAGTAGCCAAACTCTTCAGGCCTGGGGCCAAGTGCTTCTTGAGAGTCAAATTTTACTAGGATCTCTATGGCTAATCAATATCCATCTCTATGGATAATCAGTATTATCCTCAGATAATTCCATCATTTGTATTTGTTAGTATGGTAACAGAAGGTGGTAAAAAAAGACAATTATTTTTGCATAGCCTAAAATTTTCCAGTTTTTTTGTTGATGGATGTACCAATATCAAATGCTATGTCTCAAAATTCTTCCACTCACCTCACTAATTTATTTGGGTTTTCTCAAAGGAGCCTTTTAAATGGCTCCAGTGAGTTTGAACACCAGAATTTTAATAGATGGTATGATAGCTAACTGAACAAATACATTGGTCAAGTTCATATCTGCAGACCTGGATTCCGATAACAAATGTAGCTTTAAAAACATTAGTAAATGCAAAATTGCATAATAGTATATTATCAGGTGTATCCCTTCTCCAAAAAATGATCACAGAACCACAGAATATGCTGAGTTGGAAGGGACCCACAAGGATCATCCAGTCCAAACCTTAGCCTGGCACAGGACCATCCCCAAGAGTCACACCATGTGCCACCTTTGGGTATCATCCACACACTTCTTGTACTGTCAGGCTTGATGCTGTGACCACTTCTCAGGGGAGCCTGTTCAGTGCCCAACCACCCTCTGGGTGAAGAACCTTCATCTAATATCCAGCCTAAACCTTCCCTGACACAACTTCAGCCCATTGCCTTGGGTCCTGTCACTGATCACCACAGAGAAGAGATCAGTGCCTGCCCCTCCTCTTACCCTCACAAGGAAGTTGTGAGGAGAAAATTTGTTTCTACGAGAATGGCAGAACTCAATAAAAGATTATGTGTATTTTATGTCTCAGTTGAACTGTAAGCACTTTTATCAATTGTTTAGTTTTCAGAAGAATTTGTGGAGAACTGCACCTTTCAATCAGAGCCTATAGTTGTGTCCCTGAAGTACGTTTGAGTTTAGGAAGACGGAGTTAAAACACATTAATTAATGGTATATGCCATGTCATATGTGCACAGATTGCTATAGCACAGTGAGAAATCACAACTAAATAAATACTATTGTGAACTTTGAACTTTACAGATGAGTTTTCAGCATGTCACAACTTGAAAACTATATCCCCAAGTGAACTGATTTTCTGTATAAATGTACAATTTTCGTTAAACCAGACCTTGCATCTGGACTGAGACTGAACATTAAAACTTTTTCATGTTAGCCATGCTAACTACAAAAATAATGAACATATTCTTCGTTGTTTCCCACCATGCCTGATATTTTCCTGGTAAAGACATGTAGCAAGTTATCTTTGTTTACTCATCAAAGGCAATACATGTAAAACTGCTGCTTTCCTTTCAGATCTGATGTCATGTCCAGCAGCTCTGTGCTGTGCTGGGACACAGCTCCTCAGGGCAAACTTGCACATTCATTGCAGAGAAAGGCCCAAGGCCAGCAGCAGGATTCACAAGCACACAAGTGAATGCACAATGGGGACTCCTGACAGTAGAAAATCCTTAGGACTATGTCTAAGGTGAAAAGAAAATTAATTTAGTGGCTTCAAAGATGAAAAAAAAAATACAACAAACTAGGACAGCTAAGACTTACCTTAAAATACCCTGAACTGTCTGTTTATGACATCCAAAGTTATTCCTTCCTTCTTTTTTCCCTCAGGATCTTAGGTTTCAATCTTTTGTGTGTACATACACGTTGAAAAAAAAAAAAAGATATCTCTTCAGAAATTGTATCAGAAAGAACAAAGGCTGGTTTTTTCCTCATATGGTTAAGCTGCCCCATTAATGTCAATTTTTAATTTTATCCTTTGGATTTCTCATTAGCTTTACAACATGTCTAGATTATTTAATTATTATGTTTCAGCTTGTAGATGACATAAGATTTAAGAGCTTTGGCTGGGCTATAGCAAGTTGTCGCTACATTTTGCCTGAAGCTGCTTTTGTATAAAATAATCTTCCCATAGTTAACATTCAGGATATTTTGCAGAGCATCTTAAGAAGACTTAAATGCTAAATAACTGTCACATAGCAAGTCTTAGTATTATTGCACTAAATTACATTGCAAGCAGCGTGATAAACAACATCATAATACTTTGACACATTCATCATTAATTATAACAGAAATCTAATCTCAACTGGATTTTTTTCAGTAATTATAACCACTAAAGCAAACATTAACATATATGGGGAAGGGAGGGTGAAGAAAAGAAGTCTGCCAAAAGCACTGCTGATATATCAAAATACTGAATGGCCTGACAGTCCTATTAGGTTTTTATATGGAGTTTTCTACATATATTAAGAGATTAAGTATCTGAAATACATTTGCAATTCATAATGTGAATAATTGTTTTGAAGGCAAAACTCTTCAGTGACCTACCGGTTGTGTAATTTGAAGGTGGCGTGTGACAATACCATATGACATTCCAGATTTCTGCTCTCATAATGTAGAATACTAGTGTTGAACTAAATTTAAAATCATAGATCCCTCTGACCACTGAAATACTGTAAGGGTGGTGTTTTAGCCTTTGTACTACTATACTTCCTGTATTTCCCTAAAAATTCTATGTGGTATTTGTGAGTGACAGTCCACGTACCTTTTCTGTCCAAATTCATATTGACTTTCCACTGGGGAACTTTGTCCTGTTGTGGAGCTCCCGTTCTGTTACTGCAAACTCTTTTCCTTTGTACTGGGAAATTTGAGAGCCCGGCAGGCAAGCTGTGGGCAGCAGTGCTGTGTGCTGCTCAGCACTGTGCTGTGATACACCACCACAGCGCCCTACTGGTTGAGCCAGAGCTTATGTCAGCTCAGTGAATGTGAATTGCTTTTTTGCTTTCTTTGCCATCTTCCTAGGACTCTGTTTTTGCAAAGTGCTTCACTGTTTATGTGGTATGAAGCATACTTTTTCAAGTGTGATTACTTTTTCCTTTGTGTATTATGAATTCCCTGCATGAAAAGCTACCAGCTTTCTGCCATAGAATAATAGAAAATACTGTATTTGAACCAATGACACCTGGTTCTCCCATTGGATATTTCTACTCATACCAGATATTTTCACTGCCTATTATTTTACAAGCATCAATTACCTGGCCGTAGGTCCCTGAAATATCTACAGACTGTACCTGAAACATCAAACTAGTGGAAAAGCAAGTGGCTTCATTTCAGTCCTGGTTAGTCTTTGGTTTGTAAATAAACTATGAGAAAGTCTTCCCCAGAGGGCTTTTTACAGAAAACATACTTAGCTTTCTGTGGTGGGGGGATGCAATTTGGTGAAACTTATGTGCAATTATTTTGTGTTATACTTACTGCTATGCTCTCTGTAGCATTTACAAAAAGTCAATATATTTTCATCCAGAAGGATTACAGGCTCATTGAGAGCTGAATTTTGAAAGTGTTTTTATTGATAAGAGGGAATGGATGACTTACTGTATTGGTTCATGTGAAGTTTTTCAAACAAGTATTTTGTATTACAATGTCACTGTACAATTTTTCTTTCTTTTTGATACTGGTATGATTGAGGCAGAGAGACTTTCTGTACTCTTATGTTAAAAATAGCATTAATGGAGGAATTTCTATGTTTACTGTGTTAACATAATTTTATAAAATCATACAGCTCTCAAGATCACTTTTTATTTCTGTGACAGGTAATCTAAATAAAATTACCTCTTTATTCCTCACCACCATCACCAGAGACCCTCCTTACTGGAAGCCTACAGAATTAGGCAATATGCCATACTGTCAGGCTAGTAGAAAGTGAATGCAAAATTATAAGAGGAAAAAAAAAAAAAAACCTGTCTGTAGATGCATTTCTTTTGCTCGTGTCTCAGTAGCCTCTTTATACAACTCATGTTGAGCAAGACAGTGTCACCTTAATTGCATGCCAAACTGAATTGACTTGGTCAGAGGAAAATCAAGAGGGATGACTCCAGGGTTTTCAGAGGTTAAAAGAGTTACAAACTTGTGTATTTATGATATTTTCATATGCAGTTTTAGAAATTAAGAGGAGTTGTTATTTTGACATTTTGTTTTATTAGATTTTTAGGAGGGGCAAAAACCTTCTGCATCATGTAATCAACCTATTTGCTGTCAAAGACACCCACACTATATAATTCCCTGTTTATACTGAGCTTGTGTGCAGAGTGAGAGGGAGATCTTTGGGACCGGGGAAGGAGGATATGCTGGTTTTGATTTCTTCCTGCTACTTCTGTTGGAAAATGGTTCTATAATCTCATATTTTGGATGGACACAAGACTTTAAATTTGCAGTCTGTGTTACCTTGAGGTCAATTTGGTCATTTATCTTCATTTTGTCCTGTAGGTGTTTTTCCTTCCTGGTTATTACTCACCTTTTCCATCTCTAGATGTACCAAGCAATTCTACTTAACTTTGAATTTCCATACTAAGTGAACTGAACACTTCTATAAGATGGGCTTTCCTTTTGTCTGTTCCTCATATAAACCATGCCACAGAAAATCTTATCAGATCTTTATTAACAGTGTTCTTATTTTTCTATCTGCAAGTCCTAGTATGATTTCCTGTTTATCATGCTTATGGCTGACAGTTGATCTGATTGACTGGTAAATCTGATGTTTCGGGTGACAGTCCTGCAGTTCATGGCAGAAGTTAATGTCAGTAATCCCTAAGTGCATAATAGGGTTTATGCATGATAATGTACTTATTGTACATTATAGCATATTATGCATTTAATCTTGTTTCTGTTTTTAGGGTTTTCAACGTTATCTGCTTCTTACTGCACACAATATACAGCCCAATCTTCTGCACTGACTATATCCAGATTTCACTTCAGCAGCCTATTTTATCTTCACGTTCCTACCTTTTATGCCAGGATCATTAGTGAAACTACTGAAAGAGATACTTGTCCTAAAAGCAGTGCTTGAGGAACCAAATGGGAAAGCTTTTTTTAGCTTAATAGTTTCCCTTTAAGCACAATTGCTTAGCCTACTGCAACCTCTTCTAATATTCCTTGTTCTGTAGTAGATTCTCAGATAACACTATAAGTAATGTTTTACTGAAATTCGGATAAATTAGTCCTGCATTTCCTTTGCCTAGAAAAGTAATGTGATCTTAAAATGGCAGCCTCTCTGGGCTTGATTTTCCATTGGCACAATTCATGGTGCTTTTGAACACTCTTTTATTTACTCATTTAATTGTGCTTTCATTCAGAATTTTGTTTTCAGAATGTACATAACACTGAGTTCAAACTAACATATGTGTTGTTCCCTGAATCATTCTGTTTCCTTTTCTTCAGTAGAAATACTGTGTTTTCTGTTTTCCATTCCTGATTTGACAAATCTGCTTACTGGCCTGTGTTATTTGCCTTACTGAGTTTTTCATGCCAGTTTCTTGCAATTCTGGGCCATAGTTCATCTGTCTGCCTGTGTTCAAGTGCATTAAAACCTTTAGAGTTTCTACACCAGTTGCAGTAACTTCAGTTTTCACACTTTCCATACACTTTCAGCCATGAGTCGCTCTGTCCTGACCCATGGTTTTCCCCAGTCTTTGTTAAAATCTCAATCCAAGTACTCAGTTTTCAGACTCTTCTTCCAGCTCTTTGCTTCTTGAATAGCTATCATAATACTTTTATTTTTATTTATATTCTTTATTTTGTTATATTTGTGTGTTATTATATATCATTATTATTTTCCCTTTATTTTGTATAAAGAATAGCTTGCTGTTTGGTTTGATTTGTTTTGTCAGGGCATGGCTCCTGGGAATTCTGACTTTAACCCTGTGTTTTCTGGTTTTCCAACAATAGCTTCCTTCCCTGAGGAGCACTTTTTGTGATTTCATGTCAGCTTTCATAAGCAGTGCTAAAATCTCTTGTAAAAGTGTATTTTTCAGTGCAGGTTATTGTTGGAAACTTTCCCTAAAGGTTCATTTTCTTTATTTCTTTCATACTTTTGAGATGTAAATTCCATACATTTTTGAGCCTCAGCTTCAAGTAATTTTAGATCTTCTCTATATGTATGTGATTATTTCAGTTCAATTTTCCCAACCAAATAACTTCATTAGTGTCTCATGTTGTCCCACTCACAGTCAAAACCTCATTTGAGGTTGCTTATCTGTCTGTGCCATGTAAACCTGTAATCCCTCTGACCAGGGATTCTATCAAAGTCTTCCACTGTGTATTGTATAAATGTTTGTAAAAGCCATTTTTCAGGTAATCATTTTATTTGTAGCAGGTTTTGTTTGGGTTTGGCTCTGATATTAAGTAATAATTGAACTCAAGTATTTCTGGTATCTTGGATTTGCTTGAAGAAAAGTTAAGGTAATATTAATTTCTGTGAGAGTGATAAAGAGTGTCTGTTGGACACAAAAACATTTTTTTCCTACATAGCCTATAGCAGAATCTCAGCAACTAGTCCTTTTTGTTTTGAACATCTCACCAAAGACATTCCAATTCAAAACATTTCTGTTTTCTTCACCACTGTCTCTCTTATATTTATGTGTTTTCTTTAGCATGTTTTCTATTTATGATTGTTTTTTTACCACATAATAATGTGGTAGTATCCTACAGAGGCTCTAATCCCTGCATTTTGTAGCCCACGTACTTTGTCTTGGTATATAAACATCTCTGCTTTTTTCACCCACTCATTGTCCTGTTTTCTAATTGGATTAAAGATGGGATGATATTACTTACATAACAAATGCTTCTATGAATATTAAGCCTTTCATTTCTCTACTGAGGCACACAATTCTAACCCTCTGCTGTTTCTTTATCCTGCTGTCTCCTCAGCTACCTGCCTCATGCTCTTTTCTGTCAAAGCCAGGGATTGGCGTCCTCTCCCTGTGCTCCCTACTTCAAGCATCAGCAATGCTGGGTAACATACCAGGGTTTTCCTGCGTTCTTGAAGGAATTGTTAGTTGAGATGATCTTTTCTTCTGGATTTGGATGACTGAAAGATCTCCATAACTTCCTCCAGTTACTGACCTTATCAGTGCAGGTCCAGGACACCTGTGAAACCTAAAGCAGGTACCTTTGATTATAACATGAGCACATGGCATTCCTGGGGTATCCGTCACTGCACTCCTGTTGAAGGGGCGAGGCAGTTGCATGGAAAGAGTTCTTGGCTTTCTGCAGTATAAGCTTCAAACTACTTATAACAGTGAGAAATTAGGAATACTTGCCAATTCAGTATTACTGGTGTGAGTTCAATTTTCTGGAGATTTGATAACTCCAAATATCCAGTCCATGCTTGGAAAATCAATTAAAGTTGGTATTTAGAAAGAAAAGTTACTTACTGCTTCAACTTCCCTCATCACTGAGATGCTAGCTGTTGATCTCACGGGTAGTGTGAAGTCTTAGCAAGCCTCACATCAATGCTGAAACTTGTAAAAAACAGTGGAAGAAGTCTGCACATCATTGTGCCAAAGTAGAAAAAAACCTTGGTAGGTTTTGCAGTAAGCCAGTTCATTACCAGGATGCACCTGGTTTGGTGTAGCAAATCTTGCTATGTAATTTTGTTTTTCAAGCATGACAGTAGGGCAGAAACAGGAGGGATTTTCCTTGTGAAAGTCATAGTTGACTGTACCCCCTAGGCATAAAAAGGCTGCACCTTGGATTGTATACCTTGGAATGTTTTATTAGCTGAAGTCTTCATTGTATTTGTCTTGTCCCTTTCTGCTGTGGTGATTTTACCATTATCACAAAGGTCTCAACATGCAAACTACCTAATCAGACCTTATTCTGAACCTAAGCTGGTGTATAGCAGTAATTTAATAATGCCAGTTCTGTCAAGCTGCCAGTCTTTCTGGATAGACAGAGTGTTGTTTCTACATATATCATATATTAAACTGAATTTATCTGCTTAATAGTCACTTGTTACTACTCGTAGTTGGTGTATGCCACTAACTACCAGCAGGTGCACATTCACATCAGAAGTAAAAAGACAATGAACACTGATAACATTCTTGCTAACATCCATCCAATATTCAGTACATGCATGAAGGCTTCTGAAATCCACTTAATACTCATTCCATTTTATAAAAAAGAAAATTAATTCCTGCTTGTACTTTATCTGAGTCAGTGATGAGTGGAAAGATGCTAAGAAGTACTGTTTCCCATGAAGAAAATTGCCATGTGGACATGTAGTTCAGAGTAGAGTTAGTCTGTGATGCCTGCAACACTTCCATGGTTTCCAGTGGAATAAGATCTGGACCTGAAGGTACACTGTAATTTAGTAAGACCTGGCATCTAGGGAGATTCTGCATAGTCCTGAGAGATGCTGAGGGCAAAATTTGCAAGAAGCACTCCTATACCTTTGAGTTTTGAATTAGATTGCTTTGTTGCTGCATCAGAAAAGTAGAGATAGGAAACTTCTCTATATTTCTTTTGAGTTGGAAAGCTGTTAGGATAGGCAGTGATGGAGTAAGAAAAAAATAATCTTGATTTCTTTTTATTTTTTTAACTTCCTGCCTTCCAGGAAAAAAAAAAAAAATTCTTAATTTCTCTTAAGAACCTTTACTTCCCCAACTGCTTTTTATTTCTTTGTGGTATAACTATCATAGAATCATAAAATCATATAAGTTGGAAAAATTTTTAACATCATTGAGTACAACCATTAATGCACCACTGCCAAGTCCACCACTAAAACGTCCCTCAGTGCTACATCTACACATCTTTTAAATACCTCCAGGGATGGTAACTCCACCTCTTCCTGGAGCAGCCTGTGCCACTACTTGACAATCCATTTCATGAAGAAATTTTTACTAATATCCCATCTAAATCTCCTCTGGTGCAACTTGAGTCTGTTTGCTCTTGTCCTGTTATTGCTTGGGAGAAGAGACAGTCCCCCATCCGGCTACAACCTCCTTTCAAGGGTGTTGTAAAGAGCAATAAGATTCCCCCCCAACCTCCTTTTCTTCAGGCTAAACAACTCCATTTCCCTCCCTTTTCTTCAGGAAAGCTTTCCACCCACTCTTCCCCCAGCTGTAGCACTGCTTGGGGTTGTTGTGACCCAAGCAGAGGCCCGGCCACTTTGCCCTGTTAAATCTCATACAATTGGCCTGTCCAGATTCCTCATGTTCATAAGCACTGACAGTACCAATATTTGAAGTTCTTTAAGTTAGTTTTCAGGTTGCCATGAAGGAAGAACACATTTTCCCCACTTGGTGGCTCAAGACAGAGTGATTTCACATGATGGGTTTAATTCACAGCTCCCAATG
Organism: Margarornis squamiger; assembly: GCA_035222235.1. Taxonomy (NCBI): domain Eukaryota; kingdom Metazoa; phylum Chordata; class Aves; order Passeriformes; family Furnariidae; genus Margarornis; species Margarornis squamiger. The sequence continues at coordinate 85,314,386 of JAWWTY010000077.1, read as the reverse complement.
CATTCTGCTAATCTTGGGTATATATTGCCTCTGAAAATGACATCTGGAAAGAATTTTTATTACTAGAGAAAGAAGCTTTCTGGATGACATCAGAGAAGTCTTTTCACACACACACCCCAGCTGAGGAAATAAAGTGCTCGGAACTGTTGCTGAATTCACTTTTACCTGCAGTGGAAATAAAGCTTAGGCACTGCACTAACGCATATCTTTGGGGCACAGATCTTTCTGTAGAACAGAGACCACTCATTGGAAAGCAATCACAGGGATTTTCCCCCGTTATCTGAGGATAAGTTCCTGCTAACCTTATCCGAGCTCTCTGATCTGGGTCTGCCTCACTGGCACACGCGATTAGATAGTGGCATTTTTTGGTGCAGATTTTTGAGAATGAACTCATGTTCAAGTGAAGCCTTTTTTGTCTGCCAATTTTTAAATTGTATTTAAATTTAAGTGTTTAGCAGCTCATTACAAAGTTATTCATTATCCCCAAAAGCACCTGTTTAAGGATGAAAGATTGCATCTCCATCTTCATGAAGAAGTAAGCAAATCTGTTTATAATGAATATGGACAATGATTACAGCTGGTCAGATTCTCGCCTATGAAAAATTTACTTCCAGAATGTCTTTCATCCTTTTCTGCCTTCTAAGGAGAAAATCAAAGCAAGGGTTTTGAATTTTTGTTAATGATTCACTATTCATAACTGATCAGTGAACAGTTTATGCAAATACACTTTGCAAATTGCTCACTCTAACTATTACTGGGAGTTATATCTGGATATTACCTTCCCATGGGAAGCAGAGGTGTGAACATTTGGATTATTCATATGTAATCACGGGAATATAATGCATATCAAATGTTAAATAGTCAGACAGATACAGAAATCATTTGCAATACACTTGCTCACACTGAATTGCACTTTAATGGAGTTCTTGTTGACATTAATAAGTTACAAGTTAAGATGAATGAGTATAAATTGCAAGCTAACTGGCTGATAGTTGAACATATTATTCATTGAGACCAGTTAACCAGCAGGCCTCATGTTCCTAAAGACCTACATTTAATATACCTCAAGGAAATATCCCTTTGCATGATGGAATTTAAAAGAGAAAGATTATTTTGTTTTTCCCCCACTGCCATAACAATGCAATGAAAGCATATTGGCCCTTTTTGTGAATTTGGAAGGGAACCTTTGGCCCAGGACATGCAGTGCATTGGTTATTTTATGACCATTGTCTTCTGGTGAGGAAAAAAAAAAACCACGGTAATTTTGTTATTATTCTGCTTTGGAGAGTCCTTGCAGGGGTTGTTGGGTGAGTATGTTCTCCATGACGTATAACTTATTCATTATTTTGTGATTTAAATGTTTATGGGCAAAGCTTTTGTATAAATACAAAAAAATACATCTTTTTTTCAGATATATTGTAAACAGTTGTAAAAATTACATTAGTAGAAGAAATCCAATTGTATTTAAAAATTGCATATGTCTGAAAGTAGTTGTGACACATAGTTGTCAGAAGTGTGATTTTTACTGACAGGCAGAGCCTTGAGGAGCTGATAATCTGCAAAATCAGAATGTGTCATTCAGACCAATTTGAGTAACAGACTCAAAGATTGCTAATCTTTTTAGTGCCAAAGGGGAAGATTATTCTAGATATATGTAACATGCATATTCTAGATATATGTAACCAGACAGAAGTTCTTCAAATTGTACATAAGGGAGAAATACACAGAGGCATTTGAGAAATAAAAATGGATTGATTTATTAATTCAATGTTCTCCTCCACAAGGGGCAAGGTTTAGGCCACTGGATCTCCTTTCATTGTATGAGAAACAATTGTTGCTCATTATCGCATAATGTGCCACTAGCAGAGGTAAAAAGAAGTCACTGAAATGGTGAGACTGGGTGTCTTATACAGAGATCTGTCATTTATTCCTGTCCTCCTACCATTTAAATTCTTGGCTTACTATAGCATGCTCCTGTGCAGGCAATTACTCAAAAGTTAGATTATTATGAAAGGATAGTGTAATGATAACATATATGTCTGTTACAACAGTCTATCTCCTAATTTTATTTACTTGCTTCAGTGGCATCCACTGTGTGAAACAAGGATATTTAGTCAAAATGGTGTGTGTACCTGAGGTTAGTGGTCTGTGGATCGTATCTCATTCCAAAGAATTTACTAGTAGAAAATCAAAAAGCCTACAAGCAAATGCTTAAAGTTCAGCTGTTGCTGTTAATGTGACCAGGGTTTCACCCAGTTAAAAAAGTGACTAATATGGACAACCAACAAATTAGAGTAATTGAAGAGTATCATCCATGGGAGACAAAGCCAGACAAGGAGATCATCTCCTCCTGAGAGACACAAACACCCTGGAAAGGTACCTGAGATCTTTGTCTCAGGAAGAGCTGATGGAAGTTCTAAAGAGCAGAACAGGGTCCCAAAGGTTTTGTAGCCTAGTAATGATATATTTTAAGTTAAAGAAAAGCAAAACAAATATGGCTTCTTTTGCAAATGTTGGGTTTTGATGTTAGAAAGCAGTGAGACCAATTAAAATCTGTTCCCCTGCTAATATCAGAGATGGCAATTACTAACCTAAGAACATGAATATGACCGAAAACAATCTGTTCCTACAGCCATATGCTTGAATCTGTATACCCTTGGTGCTATTGTAATTCCAGAAAAAATCACTTTAGAATAAACAAGCAAATGTATAAAATGTAAAAATTGAATTTGCCAAAACAGTTGCTTCATGTAGCAGTGATATGGAATATCTCTAAGAGCTGAAAAATAGAATCTGAATGAACTACTTATAAATGCATACCAAGAACCTCTCTGTATTGTTGTACTTTTTTAATTAGATGAAAATAAATGAATTGAAAAGATGAAAGGAACTCATGTACCATCTCACTTCAAAGGGCAGCTCCACTCTTGAGGAGTGTTAAAAAAAAAAAAAAAAGAAGAAGAAAAAAGAAAAGCAGCTTATTCAAGAAATATGCATTCTCTGTGGATTTGGTTTTTCTTTTACCTGCTTTAGAAACTCAGGAATGACTTCTGTTCATTTGACCTAAATGGAGTCATTACCCTGGTGTAAAGGAGAGTGGCAGCTGGCTGACAGTGATGTTCCTCCCCCTCCGCTGCCCCCCTTAATTGCACCATGCGTTGACTCAGCAGTGCTCTCAAATGAGCAGGATTATTTTTGACCTTGTGATGGGATTTTTATCAAAGTTTCAGTGCTCTGGGCTGTATTCTGGGTGGAAATTACACATGTGCAAATGTTCCTTAGCTGCCTCCCAAGATGAGAACACGAACACCAACCACCTCACGTGTACGTATGTATCAGTGCATGCAGCCTGGGGAACAAACAGGAGGAACTGGAGCTTCATGTCCCGTCAGAAAGTTGCTATATCAGGGGAATAGCTTAAACATGGTGGGAGAGCTGACGTAAGTGGAGGATTGAGATAGATGGTTATTGGCTCTTTCAGAAAGACAGTCAAGGAAGAAGAGAAGGAGGAGTCACACTCTAAAGAGAACCTTGAATGTAGAGAAGTCAACTACAGTGATTGTGGCAGCCTTATTTAATTACTCCAGCTAAAGATGAGAAGTGTCATCTCCAAGGAGGATCTTAACAGTAGACATCTGCTACTGACCTCCAAAGCAAGATGTAAGGCCAACAAAGCAATATTTGTGTAACTTAAGCTTCACATCAACAGAATGCGTGACTTCAACTACCCAAACATTTATTGGAAGAACAGTAGAGCAGCATCATCTATCAAATTTCTGGAATATGTGAAGAACTGCTTCCTCATACATATGTTAGATTTGTCAGCCAGGAATGAGGCACTTCTGGGTTTGCTACACACAAACCAAGAAAACCTGCTTTGCAATATCTCAGTTAGTGATAGCTTTGGCTGCAGTGATCACAATATTGTGGAGTTTGGGATCCTGCTGAGCATGCTGAAGGTAATAAGACAAAAGGTTTAAATTTTAAAAGGGAAAACTTATCACCATATTCCAGTATTTAAAGGGTGGCTATAAAGATGGAGACTTCCTTTTTACAAGGAGTCACATGGGAAATATGAGGGGTAATGGGTACAAGTTAATCCTGGGGAGATTCTGGTTGGACACAAGAGGGAAATTTTTCGCAATGGCAGCAATCAGCCATTGGAATAGTCTCCCCAGGGAAGTGGTGGATTCCCCAACATTGTACACTTTAAGGATTCAGATGGACAGGGTGTTGGGCCATCTTGTCTAGACCATGGTTTTGCCAAGAAAGATTGGACCAGATGATTCTTGAGGTTCCCTCCACCCTGGTATTCTGTGAGTCTGCGATTCTGTGCACAGTGGCTCTATGTCTGGATTTCCTTTATCTGGACAAATGAATTGAAAAAAACCAAAGAAACCCCACCTAAACAGCTGAATCACTCATCTGCCAACTAATCAGTTCAGCCTTCCCAGAATCCAGCAGCAAGTGCTCCCACCCAAAATGCCAAACTGCCCATGCCTCGTAGACTTTCCATACACGGAATAGCTTATGTTACGCAAGGTATTTCACCACCTCAGCATTGGTTGACTGGCCTTGAGTATTTTTCTGGAGTCCAGGATAATATTTTTGCCTTCCACTAAATTTTGCTCTAAATCCTCCCCTTAAACATGAGTTGTTTTTACAGACCTTCAGCACTATATTTCCAATCACGTCTGTCCAGGTCAGGATTCTTGTCATCGTATTTCCATGTAAAGGTGACCTGGTTAAGGAGAGACTGAATTGAAACTGCCCTGGATGCCACAGTTTCCTTTGGTGTTTCAGTTGCCCCAAAGTGTGGGATAGTGACTTTAGAAAATAGCATTTGTATGCAGGAGTCTAACAGAGAAGTGTCACAACAGCCAGTTGAACAGGGATTCGGAAAGACTAGCCTGCCTATCTCCATCCCTAGGAAGATCCTAAGGGCAGGACTGCTCTCTGTAAAGCAATAGTTTTCTCTTGTGACTCAAGAATTTTTGTTTCTAGAAGCAGAAGTCTTGTGTGGCTTGGAATAGGAGAGCAGCTCATCAGCTTCATAACTCCTTGATAAGATTTTATGCAGGCTGGTCGTTTTTTTGTTATGCCACGAGTTGTTTAACCAGTTTGTCAGATAGCAATTTGATGTGAAATGCTATTAGCATTTCACAAACACAATCAGCTAAGCAATTGAGCTCATCCCAGACGTGATTAAGTGAGATCAATTATAATAAGATCTAGATAAGAGAGGTAAGCTTCTTGTTTCTTGGGTTGGTATTCTGCAGTATTAGCTTTTGTAAGTATCCTTTATACATCATCAGCTGTAAAACCTTGATTACTTCAGGAAATAGCTTCTAGACCAGCATTCAAATGAACTTCATCCTAAACCGATTATTCTAACATTGAAACTGCCATTGAGTGAGGAAACAGGTTATTTGAAGCATCAATTTTACCAAACAGAAAAGTAGCCATTGAAGCCAATGTTTTGCAGTGCAAGAAGCATGTCTGCTCCCAATCTTAAACACAGCTAAATATTCTAAGAGAGTGCTCTTCGTGTCCCAAGAAGGGAATAGCTGCCCTTCATAGCATCATGTTTTGCCATGACACTATTCCTGTAACATTTAAGGCTTAATTTTTAAAATTTGACATGAACTTGCTCATCAGGAAAGAGATATGTGAGAGTCAAGTGCACTGGAAGTAGCGTAAATATATATATTATAGGAGTAACAAAATATTCATGCTTTGTTTGTCAGAAATGGAAAGATGGTAATGTTGGAATGGAGGGAGCCACATGAACAAACAAAATACAAGAGAGGAATGCTGCAAAATAGTCCATGTCTAAATTGTAGAGAGACTTGCCTGTATCTTTGAGTAAATACTTTTGGCATTATTTTCAATTCTTTTGTGGCTTCTGGTTCTTGCAATGCATCGCTCAGAAGGCAAATTTTTTTTTTTTTTTTTGTGATAAAGAATAAATAACATGGGTCTGCCAAAACAATGCAGGATCCATATACTGCCACAACAGTTGTGCTGTTACGGAGCATAAGGTTGGACCAAAACCCCACAACTGTGTTTGCTTTCTTTTTTTCTTTTAATGGAAAGTGATTCCTAAGCTCTGAGCTATTTCCATAAAAATCTTCGAGATCTCAGAAGAGTGACATGGTTCATACATGTCTCCTGTAGTTGTCTGCTTAGCTAATACTCATGTCTAATGAACAGAAAGACAATTTTCGCCTCCCCTTTTACTATAGATAAGATTCAGAGGTCTTTGACAATCTCAGCTGGCACCTTTGTTGAGCTTTCAAGAACTTTTCTACTGTGATAATGATAAGGTTGTTGAGGGTTGCACAGTCTTCTTGATGGGCTCAGTGCATGTCTCTGCTCTGGTCTAGTTCCCAGTGTTTGATTTGCTTTGCTGGCCATTGTGCCTAACTGAGTAAGGCAGGTCAATTCAGCTTCACGATCCTCTCTGTAATGTCTCCTGGGCAGACATATGGGACCACTGTGACATTTCCTGGCAGCCAGTGCAAGTTTTGAGTGTTTTTCTGTATTTTGTCCCAAAAAAAACTGTTAGCCTCTGCCTTTTCTTTTCTTCCTCCTTCTCCCACATTTTTTATGGCTTTTTGAATAGAGCAATTCTGCCCTCAGATACAGGTCCACAGGTCTCTGTGAAAATAGTCGTGGTGTTAGGTCTCCTTCAAGTCACAAGTGGCCATTTTGCATTTCATCACTGCCAACCACTGAGGCTTTTTCCCTGAAGTTCAGGAGCACTTATTAATTATTAGTGGGCAAGATTCAGAAATTCCCAGGATGGATTCTTTAGCCTATGCTGTGTTAAAATATGTGAACCTGAGTGGTCTCTCTTGGGCCAGTCATCCTTGTAACAATTCACCACTTCTCTCTTATCACTTGGTTTCTAATAACTTGCTGCCTCTGTCTTCTTTTATCAGAGCTGGATGTCCATTGGTGTCACTTGCAGTGTTTAAATTATTTGATAACTGTAGAAAAATAAAATATAAGTAAGAAAAATTATGGTAGAAGTGAGAGCTATTATGCTATTCTATTGAAGTTTACTTTAGTAAAGAAAAAGCATTTGAAGTCTGATATTTTTAATCTTTGAACCTTTTCACAATATATACCTAATTGTGGCACTGAAACCTTTTAACATCCATTATGAAAAATTATACACTCAGGTAAAAAAAAAAAAAAAAGAAATCCCCTATTTTCCAGTCTAAAATGTGTATGTAAAGTGTTTTGCTCAAGAATGCCTCTGTTTTGTTTCATCTTGTCCACTTGTTCTTCAATATGGATATCATCAGACCTTTCTGGAAAATATAAAAGGAACACCAGGTCCCTGTGAGGTTTTCATCCTCGTGATCGAGTTTGATTTTAAACTTGAACCATGAGATTTGGGGTTGTTGCTGGTGGATTCATTTCCAGCATTAACTGCTACAGTTTTGGAGGTAGCTCCTTCCTTCTTAGAGAGTTGCTGTGGCCCTAGGTTCAGCCTTATGTGGTATTGAGTTCTGTACAGATCTGACTTCATCAGTTGTCTTTTACTCTGTGTTCCTCTTTGTGGTGAAGCAAGATAAATGATCACTCCTTAAAACTACTTGTGGACTGTGGTGCACACAAAGCCTAAATGAAATGTATTTTGATGCTTGAGTCCCTTGTGACTCCTTGAAATGCTCTTGTGCACCACTTCCTGAATACATTCTCACCTTGGAGCTACACCTTCTCCACTTGAACTGTGGGAATGGCTGCAGTAGTTCATACAATGTGGCAGTTTTGTTTCCACTTGGTGTTTTATGATGATTTGGTGTTAAAAGATGATGGTAGGGAATGCACCTTTTTCCTGATTCTTGTATAGTGCTCTTGTTACAGGTCAGCTAAAAATAATTTCCATGTGGAGCACACAGAAGACGTAACTGTTAGCCATTAATTTAAAAATCAAAAATCCACAAGTACCTCGTGCAGGGGAAAATCATAACTTTGTATGCACAAGCAACTCTTGATCTGAACCTCTGTAGCTTTGAAGAACATATTTTTGCTTCACAAGACACTAGAAGACTGGAAGATAAATCCCTAAGGGAAGAGTTTCCACTCTGCAAGTTAAAATCACTGCATTTAAAATGGTAACTCTAAAACTAGATTTAAACTGTGTACCATAGCTGTATGTTTTGTTTACTGTGCCCATTTATTCCATTCTTTAGGTTTGAAGATGGCACGGTCTCTTTTCTTGATATCATTGCTCTGAAACATGGATTCGATGTTCTGGAAAAACTCACAGGTCAGTTAACATAACTCTAATATGAAATTCCATATTAATACTCAGGGCACAAGTCTGATCTATTTCTTATGGCTGTAGCTTAATTTTCATTTCTAGTTTTACTATCCATGTTCATCATTGTGAAGAAGAGACTTCAGTGTAACTGGTTAATTCATGTATTCCATACTGTATTATTCCAGCCTGGTTTGGAAAAAAGAAAAAAGGTATTCAGACTGTTCCAGATATGCAAGACTTGAGTACATCAAGCACTTCTAGTCTGCCTCACACCCACAAAGATGCAATAGGAAAGTAACACTAAAAAGTAGCTGAGTGGCTTGCACTGTTTGGCTATCTTTGAAGCCCTTAACATGGAGCTAGCAGTCCTAAATAAAACTTTAAGCTGATCTTCAGGCCAGAGCCTGTATGGGAAGAGTGACATTCATGTGCCTTGTTTACTCCAGGATAGCCTGCAGCTTCTCTGGCTCAGCATCCCAAACACACAACCTCTCTGTTTGCTGCCATGGATCAGTGATTCTCCTGCAATGGGCAGGAGATGACAGCTGGCCAGGGAAGCTTGCACTACTGGCTGTGCAGCAGATTTGCACCCTGAAATGTTCCCACATGTGGAATGTGCCAGGTTAACAAAGCATGTTCCTGAATGGGTTTTATACTCAGGTATGGGCACACTTAATGTGAGATGTCTGAACTTCCCTTCTTCAGTGCACTCTTTGATTTTCCATATAAAGGCATAAAGTGCATCATGATGCAAAAGAGGAGTGAGTCCAGAGAGACACTGACTATGTACTTTTCAGGCTAGTACAATTTCAGCGAGAGTCTGTGGTTTATTGTCATGATTTATCTGAAGGATTCTAGTTTCTTCTGCCTCACAGTGCATGAATTCTGTGAGGAGTATTCTGTTAGATGCTTCAGGTCCCATTCATGTGGAAATCAATAGCAGTGTTTATCGACTTCAAATGGAGTCTAACTGAGCCCCAACAAGTAAGGATGTTGCTCTACATGGAGACCAGGGATCAGAAACCAGCCTTTAGTATATGTTCTCGTAGTATAGAATGATCCTGATAAATGTGCAATTTTAAGTAAATATGTTCCCTTGTAAAGAGGGATTTGGTTTAATGTATAGGAGCGTTGCCTGCCATAAGCATGAGAGTTGATGATTGCATCTCCTCTATTGCATTTCTCATCCGTCTAAACCTCCTATTGGTACCTATTTCAACTAAACAATTACAAAATCGCTTAATATGAGATTAAGGGAGACACTTAGCACTGAACCTGAATAAAGCGGATATCAGCAGATGACAGAGTAGAAGACAGGCAAGAATAAACAGTATGTTGAGACCTTTCAGTTGCCAAAAATGTGAATTTGGCTTCAAATTTTCATACTTATAATCCTTTCATAAAAAACTGAAAACATAAGTTTAGGAATATTTCTATTTTCAATTTAAAAATGTATTTGTATCCCACCATGCTAAAATGTAGAAAGATAAAAAAAAGATAAAAATTTAGACGGAAAAAGCAAGCAAGAAAAAATATTTATGGAGGAAAAATTTGAAAAATCAAATAAAAAATGTTTGACAAATATTGGAATTTTAAAACTTCAGCACTCCTGGTGTGGTCTAAGTACTTTTGTTGGTCAGATTCTGGAGTGCCACACTGAAAAGCAGAAGTGCCAGCACTGCCTCTTTACAGCTACAAGAGACCAGAGTAACTTACAGAAATCCATAGTGGAAGACTATGAATTCTGTAAAGTATTTTAATCACCACATGATCCAAGAATTTCCCACCATGTCAGACTAGTACCACACCATTATCTATGACCTAAGATGAGTTAAGCTTGTGTTCCAGGTAAGCAGAAACTTTCAACATCTTCATGCTAAAACTTGCGTGATTATGGTTACATGCATGTGCATGCAAGTGCAAACATTTCCATGTGATATGTTTTTGTTAATTAGAATCTAATCGTATAGAAGGGGGATGAAATAAGCCACACAAAGGTAGTAATAGAACGTGGCATGACTATGGCCACATTTGGGGTTTTCCACCATAAAATGCATTCTGTGTGCCCACTTTTCAAAGCTTATGTGAAGGGTGGCTGCAATGTTGCACCTTTCTCAGCCCCATCAAGTCTCTGTGGGCCCTTCTCTGCTGGCTGTGAGACCAAGGCTGAGGGGGCCCTGTCATGTAGCACCACAGCCTACAAGGTGATATGTGCTGTCCAAGGCAGTTTGTTTGCCTTTCCAGAAGCTCAGCTCTTCAGTTTGTATAGGCACTGAATACATCTGTGCCCAGCAGGACTGAGGCAACAAGAAGTTCAGGTCTTTGCAGTTGCCATTTTCCTCTCATCCTTTTCCCCCATGAACATCATTGAGAACTCTGACTTTTGCAGGTTATTTAATTTCTGTCAAAGGCCCACCATTCCTTTTGAACAGAGATTATTAGCGTTTTTGTGTTTACAGCAAAGCTGTTGCATGCTGTAGAAACATTTCATAATCCAGAAGGACTGCAGATTTGTTTTAAGCCTCTTTATAAATATTTCTTCTACTTCAACTGTCAGAGTTTTCAGTGACAAAATGAACTGTCAAATGTGAATCACTTCTGAATCTCGCTTTGCTGTAGCTACTGTAGCACTTCTTTGCACTCCCCCAACACAAACAGTGATTCCAATCTGGATTGGAAACAGCCTGGAGTAGAAACAAGGAAAATAAACAAAGTATTGTTATTAATTCTGTCCTATCGTGTAATAAAAGCACTGCTGAAGTTCTTTTATGATTTGCTGTAACCGGATTATACCAATGTAATTATTGAAGATGGGGAAGGAGGGAGATCACTAATGGAAGGTAACTCAGTTTTGGTGTTAGTCCGTGTTGTGAAACATACGGATCTGTTTCTGAGTCAGATATCATATGACTTAATCCTTGACTTGTCTCAACTTTCATTTAACAATAAGATATATTTCATGCCAGAGTTGCATCATGATGTGTGTGTATTTAAACCATTTTCAGAGATCTTGCATCTATATGATTTTTAAACTTAACCTTAGCTGGTATGTAATTTTATGAATAAATTTTCATCTGTTTTAAAAATGAAACTAAGGCACATAATTTTCATTTAATTGTTGTAAGGTGCACTTTAATTATATTGTCTGTTCAGGGAACATTAATTCTCTTCAGAAGGAAGTATAGTATATATTGAAAGAAATTTTAAAATGCAGACTAAGGCTCTTAAGGATGATGAATTGAAAGATGCTTCATTGGTTGTTGGCGAGTAAAGGTTATGTTGGCTTTCATAAAGGCAATGGTATCACACAACAGCCAAAGCAAAATACAGTGCAGGGTGTTAAATGGTGAGGCTAACTTTGGTTTTTAACTTGGTCTTTGGAACTTTTGGTGTGTTTTGCCCTGTAATAATTTTTACCATCCTCTGGTACATCAAAGGCTGGTTGCAGCCAGTTGATAGGGTGTTTAGCAGCCTGCATTTAGTGATACTGCACAGATTCTCTTGTGTGTTGTGTTTGAGTACTTAGGGTTATGCAAGTCATCCAGTTTAGGGGCCAGAAAAAAAGTTCTCCTAAACAGGATTGGCAGGGATTACTGGGTTTTCTTCTGTGTGGAGTTTGTGACTTCATCCTCCTATTGTCTGGGCATGTCACCTAAACTTGGACCATGGGTGTGATGCTTGTGTATTACTGCCTTCATCCTTAGTACTGCTTTCATTCAAAATTTTAATGAAGTTGTGGGTTTCCTTTTAAAAGTCGTAAGATTAAAGGTGATACTTATACATGCATTCTGACATGTGATATACAGGTGGGTTCAAAGTGGATGCTCCATTTTGGCTAATGTTTAAGAAATTCTTCATTTGGGAGGGAAAGTCTTCCCTTGCATTAATAGAGAGAAGGAATCATTTATGAAATTTTTACCATCTCTATGTCAGCCATTTACCACAAGATATACTGGAGTGCAAAAGAAACCTGGGCAATACTAAGTGCAATGATATCCTCACATTGCTGCCTGTAATTACCACCTTCTTTAACTGTACTTGAGATTATGTGCTGGGGTGGTGTGTTCTGAGAAAAAGTGCTTGATGAGTTAACAGTAGCAAGAAGATGCTACACAGGAAAATACTAATACACCCAAAAAAAGGCATTTAATAAGTTTGAGTTCTAAATATGAAGAGAGTGCATAAGAGCTTCAAATCCAAAGTTATTCTGATTCCCAGATAATGACACTACTGGTAGTGTCAGACAAAATTCTCCTTTCATCAACAGTGAGGTGAACTGTCGCCGATTTTAAATTTCTGTGCCAAGATGAACTTGGTTTAGAGAACAAACAGGGACGTTATTTACTTACAGCTTAACAGCTCTTGCTGCTAGCATGTTATGTCGGTCCAGGTTTTCCTAGCTTTCTTTTGTGACTTAACTAATGCAAACTAGACATCATTTGTACCTTTGAAAGCAGAGCAGAACAGCTAAAGCATGATTTGAGAAGCTTAGAAACAGTGAGTTGCCAGAAGAAATCCTGCCAAGGCTGCCTTTAAAGAGTTTAACCTGTATACTAGGTTTCTTTCTGAAAATTGGTTTAATGTTTTGAGTTTTTAATAGTCATTTGCTAATATTGATGTGGTTTGCATTCACAAACTACCTAGTCTGTGAAGAGGCCAAAATCCGTGAAAGGAACAAAAATGTCTTTCCTCAGACCTGTAGAGATGACACAGAAAGAAGTAGTACTGCACGTTAATGTTTTGAGTGTTTTTTGCATAATATAGCTAGAGAGAAAACATACTTCACATGAAATAAAAGAAAGGCAAGATGTCTTTATAATGAACTGAACTGATGAAGAAAAAGTGCAATATAGTTAACAGAAAATATACCCCTGGCAAGAGATAATTGTTCTGTATTCAGACAAAAGTTAACAAGACTTCTGTGGTGAAGGCGTTTAGGGGCATCCAGTGTTATTACAGGGGAGATTTGCAGCAGGATCCTCTCAATGCTTGAGAGACTTTTGGAAAGAGGAAGCTGGGGCTGCTAATAACTGAGGGATCTGCACAAGTGCTCTTGAATTGGCTGTGATTTGCTGAGGCAAGAAACAGCAGGGAGCATCAGTGTCCAACACTGACAAGACTTTTCCTTGTCCAGTGGTTACTGAGTTCTTGAGGTCTGCAGCTCCTCATTTCTCATTTTGCAGAGCTGTGTACATTGTAGGTCCCAAGTATTACAGACTACAAGGAGAAACTTGAGATAATTTTGTTTTGGGGGCCTTACATGTTTTCATATGAAAGAATGCTGGAGTCACTGATCTCATTCTTATCACCAGGGAAAGCTTAATCCCATCCTGTTGGCAGAAGAAGCATCTCTTGTATGCAAGTTAGTGTGTCCTGTGCTTGCCTTTCCTCTTTCATGCTTCTTTGTGTGTCTAGTTTCATCCCTAGATGAAGAAGACAATAATCAAAATTATTTTGTGTCCTACTAGTTACAGTTTCATATTGTAGATCAGGAATTTCTTCTGAAGTTACTGGAACCTGCAATAATTAAGATCACAGCATCTGGTTTGCTTTTTGGTATGATTTATACATATTCATATAACTGTTGGCTAAATCAATGAAGAAAAAAACCCAAAAAACCAAAACAACACACAAGGCTAGATATGGGAAAGATAAAGAAAGAGCAGCATTTGCACAGGAAATAAGACAGCTGCAGAACATGTTAGCATCCTCAGCTATATCATGATTTGGGTCATTGTGCTGATTTTACTAAAGTTGATAGAAATGCCAAAAAGACAACAAATTTATAAGAACTGTTGTTCTGTACCCTGAGGAACAGCAAACTTCTTTCCTACGCTGGTTGTTCCCAAATAGAGGCTTTAAGACAGGAGTGTGGTCATTAGTTGCACATCCTTGTCTGTTTTGCTTGATGTTTGTTAAATCATATGGGTACTAAGCTATTAGATACTAATAAGGGGAACAGGGAGTTAAGTAACTGAATATATTTTCAGATCTGCCCTTAGTCTCTGGATGTGATTTCATAAAATCATAGAATCAGCTGAGTTGGAAGAAACCTCTGAGATCATCAAGTCCAACCCTTAATCCAACACCACTGTTATTACTAGATCAAGTGCCACATCCAGTCTCATCTTAAGAACCTCCAGGGATGGTGAATCCACCATCTCTCTGGACAGGCAATTCCAATGCCTGATTACTCTCTGTGTAAAAGAATTTCTTTCTAATATCTAACCTAAACCTCCTCTGACAGAGCTTAAGCCCGTGCCTTCAACCTATTTCTTGCATTGCTGTCAACACCTATGCTTATTTAGATTCCCATTGAGATCAGAGGAACAGACAGTAACTTTACCAGCTTGATCTCTCTGAATTTTTTGAAATTTAGGATGAGAGGAGTTATAGCCAGCAATAGCAGTCCTACTCATTGTCTATCAAAGGAGCTTAGATGATTAGCTTAGTGTGGTATAGAACATTTCTTTACTTTTATGTAATTTTCCTGGTAATGATCCCTTTGGGATTAGAAAGCTGAGCTGTCAGATTAGTTAAGGTAGAAATAGTGATTTGGGAATTTTTTGCTTCTCTTAGATCTGCAGCTTGTTTGGAGCAGGGCAGGTTCTACATTTCCTGTGGCTGAAATACATCAGTAAAGCAGAACAGGGAATGTGCTGGAAGAACCCCGAGGAGCATGAAGTGAGGTTTTCTATTTGTGAAACCTTTATCTCTCCATTACTCTAGGAGTGATTTCTGATTTGCAACATATATTTCATGCTTCAAATCCAAGCTTATTGAGCTAGATGTTGCTTTCTCTGACAAGGAAAGGCTCACAGTCTGACAGCAAACTATCTCACAAAGGCAAAAAAAAAAAAAAAAGAAAAAACAAACATTCTGTCTCCAGGGTGAGAATGTCCCTATTATGGTAAAAGAGTAAAAAAGATGTCGTATATAAAGAGTATGTATATACGGACAATTTCTGAAGTCTGTGATGTTTTTTATTTTCAAATGACTGGTTACAGCAGATTAGAAGGAAGGAAAGCTCAGTTGGTTCTTTGCAGCAAAAGAAGCGATTGTTGGACAAAAGGCGTGATCAAATGAGAACACATTTGCTAATGGCTGTAGATGAAATTAAAGCAGTTACATGGTCAGTATTACAAAATGAGCAAGTATGTGGGGAAGTCGTGTGCAACTGCTTGGAAGTACAGCCAAGCACACACGATGTGTTTGGAAGGCAAGTTTCAATTAATGGCGGGGGGGACTACCTTTTTTAAAGTAGACACAGGATCTGTTTCCAGTTCTGCTGAAGGAAACGTGGTGAAATCCATCATTTCACTTTCAATAAATAAAATGGAAGAAATTGTTGTACCCTCCATGGAGAAAGAATGACTATAAGACAGTCTTCAGTAAAGGCCATAGGAATATTAACAGCAGTCAAGAGTAATGAATCTCAGATCCACTGGTTCCTATGCCGATACAGCACTGCCTATACATGGCCAAAGAATATTTTGGAGAAGAAGTGCTTTCTGTCTGTAATACCTTTCTTCCAAGATCATTTTCTGTGTCCAATATAGTTAGGATCTGAAGGAATTGTCATTTTTACTATAAAGTTGTCATTATCATTGCTAAGAGGTAAAGTCCTGTGAGATCATATTTTTCAAAGGAGAACAGAAGTGAGGGCTTTTAGACTTGGGAGCAAACCTTTCAAAGAGTTTTTGATGCCTAAATTGATTGATTGGGTTAGGGACCTTGTTATTCTTAGAACACCCTTTTAAAATGGAAAAAAAATAAAAATCTTGTTCAGCTGTATTCTTAAAACCCGTACAAGAAATATTCAAGAATTGTCTTCTCATAGTTCTAGATAAAACCAGAACTGAAAGGGAAATGACAAATAAAATTAGATTTAAATTAATTCCATTATGTTTTAAACAGTGTGATGTACTGCTAATTCTATTTTTTTTTTTTTTGCATATCTTGATATACTAACAAGGAAATAAAATGTTACTTTATGGATACTAATTTCCTTAATTTTGATGGGTGAAGAGTTTTCTTATTAACATGTGCCTGGAAAATGAATCTTGACAGGGTGGTGAAATAAATTTAGTTTTATGAAAAGTTAGAGCACACTTTGATTAGAGAAGGGC
The DNA here is from genome assembly GCA_035222235.1 of Margarornis squamiger. Classification (NCBI taxonomy): domain Eukaryota; kingdom Metazoa; phylum Chordata; class Aves; order Passeriformes; family Furnariidae; genus Margarornis; species Margarornis squamiger. The sequence continues at coordinate 85,297,979 of JAWWTY010000077.1, read as the reverse complement.
TCAGCATTTTGCCATTTGTGGAGAAGGTCTGGCTGGCATTAGGGGTACACACTTCAGCCTTCCCTCAACAGATCTCAGGGTCCCGTTCTAGTGTGTGCTGGGTACCACAGCAAGGATTACTTTACTTCATTTATTACATATTTAATTTCCTAGCTAACTGGATCCAGCTGTTTCAGCCCTTCATGCGACACAGAGATTTTATGCTAAATCCAAAGGGGCTAAATTAAAGCGAAATGAAATTTGCATATTGTGTAAAACTCTACTTGTTCGGCAGATCCAGATTATATGGTGCTAATCACAAACACTAGATAGAGTAAATCCTCTTGAAGTCACCCTGGGGTTAAGTCAAATGCTTTACACTCTTTGACACATACCCATGAAATAGGTAATCAAGTCTGTTTGACGTCCTCTCCTAATTACGTGTGTGTATTTTAAGCAGATGCTTTTCCAGTTGATCTGTGCCTTTTGAGATTTTTTTTTCATTATTAATCAGAAAATCATGCTGTATGTTAACAGCAAGTGCCAATTATGAGAAACTAATATTAGTTTCTTTGCTTAGAAGCTGTGCTTTTGCAAATAAGACTGTTGCCAAATACTATATAGATGTAAAGAAAATATAAGAACATCTGAATGTTATCCATCAGGGGCATAATTATTCACCCATGTACTGCAATATTTCAGCCTAAAACTAAAATTTATTTTTCCACATAATAATGATATTTTAGTTTGATGCAAAATATTTAGTAAAGAAATTCTCTATTGGAAGTAGGAATGGACTGCTTGTTTTCACAAAAGCTAGAATTTAAATGATAAAAATATTTTTCCCCAAGACTCTATATTCATAACTTCTACCAAGAATATTAATAAATAAGCTTAGCCTTTCTTGAATTCTTCTTACTCAGTGAGAAAATATCAGAAGACAAAATTAATATTTAATTAAGTTGGGACTCACTGAGTTTTAAGTAAAGGCTGTTTTTATTGCGACTATGTAAGGATAGTCTTCAGAAAGTTCTAATGAACCTAGTTGGTCCTAGCCCCTACTCTTCAGGGAAGGGATCCAAACTGCCACTTGCATTTCGCTGAAGTTTCAAACTGAATATTTTCCTTTCATTGTGTTTAGCAGAGACATCTACTGGCAAATTGTTAACTGACATTCTCATCCTTGGGTCCTGCAATGCCATTTCTTACACCTCTGGAGGGGAGACTTACTAGTATAGAAATGACTACTTTGAAGCTTTTAGATGTGCTACAGCATTAAATCTGTTATTTATGGGGAAAAAAGTTAAGTAGTACATCAACAGATAAAAAATCAATAAAGGCAAAATAAAATTTTCCTATTTTCTCGGTAGGGTTATTTCCTGCTGAATGGCTAGGCTACTTTTAGCGGAAATGTGCATCACAGAGAAGAGGATAAAGGAGTTTATCATCCACTATAGATGAACAGGACTAATTGAAAATCACATGATAATCATCATAAGTCTCCATTGATTTTGATTCAGTCAATATAGAATGGAAAGAAAGACAGAAATTGTAGGATAGAACCAAAAAAGCTATTTTGTCTACAGGGACTGTTTTCATGTCTCATACTTGCTCCATAGTCACAGTTATTTTTTGCAGTAAACACCTGCCTGAGCTGTTACCTTTGCCCAGTTGTTGATAGCTCTCAATAGAGCCATTCTAGAGATGTGGTTTCAATTCTTGTGCGCTGGCTGCTTTAGCTGCAGTTTAAACACTTAGGGGCCATCAGGGTGGAATGAGGCTCACACAGACAGAGATACCAGCAAGTCCCTCCTTGGGCTTAGGCCCTGAAGGAGCCCCTGGGAGTCCATCCAGCAGCCCTGCCTCTTCTACAGTCGACCCTTGCTGTCCCCCTGGGAGACACACATGTACCATGGGATGGGCATAGGCTTGCAGAGGTGCAAAAGCAGAACCGATTGCAGCTGATTGATTACATGCCCCCAGCAAAAGGTCATTAAATATTTCAAAATTAGCCTTTGCATTTCCAGGTAGCCAGTTAGAGTGGGAATATTTTCCCACAATTGCAGCTGATAAAATATATTTTAAAAAACATCTGACTTCTAATGTTTGTTTTTCAGGGGGAGTTAAATCATTTTAAAAGGGATGAGTCACTCTTATAAGAGGGCTGCTATAACAGTGAAATTTTTCATGTTAGCTTTAGTCAAGTAAAATGTCCCTATTCTCTGCACTAAATTTTCACTGAACCTACTTTGTATGTTTGTGTTCTGCATTCTTAAAAGCATTCATTTTATGTTACTCTAAGTTCATATGTATTTTTAATGGCCATTTCAGGTCTGTTATGCTTTCAGGACTCTGTGTGCACCTCAGCCTAATACCAGATTTGAGAGCCCACATCTGTTACCCATATCACATCCCCTATTCCCCTGGTTTCATCCACATCCTAATTTCCATGAAAGGAAGACTTTACTGGGCAAAGAATCTAAGCTGCTTTAATTGCAAATGTTGCAATTCTGTAATAGCTGGGAAAATGGTTTTTTTAAAGATTTTCCTCTGCTTTTCCATTCTCCTCCCCTCCTTTCTCCCTTTTTTTTTTTTTTATTTTAAGGAGATTGCATGTATTTTACATGTATTTTGTTAAACATCTTACAATTTATGCTCTACTGTACTGAGTTTAATACAAAGGTTTGAAATTGGTTGGTCTAACTTGGTTGTTTCTTACAGTCTTTCAGCATGGCATATTGTCTCACATTCAGTCTAAAATTTCTGGTTTATTACTGTTTTGAATAGAATTACTACTTTTTGTGTATTATTCACATTATTAATTGAAACCCCAGGGCAGTAAAATTTCTGTCTAATTTCTCCATCAAAGTATAAACTTCCAAATCAGCTTGGACTTTGGCTACCTTGCTGCTGAATGCTTTATAAGATTTTAAGGCAGTCATAAAAATCAATTTATTTTCTAAGTGTTAGGCTAATTTCAATTATATTCTCACAAGTATCAACAAAAAAAAAATTGTGCTGAGCAGGAAAAATTCTGCCATAAGACAGTATTTGAATAAAAGATACATTTAGCTTTATAAATTGAGGATACAGAGATGTAATAAAAACTTTTTGCTTATCCAGTCCATGGAAAAAATTTGATACTATCTTAAAAAATAAAAGCTGAATGAGCAGATTTCTAATTTCAATGAATTTTATTATTACTTGTACAAATCACAAGAATTTAGGGAAACAAGACAGCTTAACTATGTCAGTCAGAGGACTTTCACTGTTTAGAGTAGAGAGATGTTGGCAGAAGGTCTACTCAGTTGTATGCAGTTATTCCACCAAGCAAACTAGGCTGAGCTCTTGTCATGGGAGCCAGTGTAAACTCTCTTTATGTTAGAAGGACTTCAACACCATAACCACACTGGAAAAACCTTTAAGGGACAAAAAGCTATTTGCTTCTGAGTGTCCAGCAGCACAGTTCAGTATTTCAGTCATAATATTCAAGCGTTTGAACAGACTACTCAGGGAAGTGGTGGAATCACTGTCCGTGGAAGTGTTCAGAAAACTTTTAGATGTGCTGTTTAGTGACTTGGTTTAGTGGTGGATTTGGCAGTGCTGGCTTAATGGCTGGACTCAATCTTGGACAGCTTTTCCAACCTTAATGATTCTATGATATAAACTGTCGTAGTTTATTGATGTTAGTGGAAAGACATGGTAGTGGATACCACCTGCCCCTAAATCTTTGTTCAAGATCATGGAGATGCTGTTTGGAAAGCTGCCATTTATAGGAGGGTTTGACAAATATCTTCAGGGTACAGACCCCTAACAATTGAGCTGGTTTCACTCCTTGGACATGGCTAGTTGACACAATAAAAGAACTTTACCCCAGGAATTAAAGAACAAGGCTGGGGATCAGAATTATTGAGCTGGTTTTATTTATATAAATAAGTTTTCATAAATTTTGGCAACACACTACAATGGTATGATTTTCTTTTCATACTGTATAAAGAGAAATTGGAGAAAATTGATTCCAGATGAGTGAGAAAATGACAGGGTAGACTGAGTGCTCACAGTTGTGTTTGAGTCTGTTTTGGGATGGAGGAGGAGGTCTGCTTTGAAAGTTTTGGGTTTTTTTCAATATAGTTCACGTAATCACAAAAACGATTTGTTTTCTTCTAATGACTGTATGTTAAGCAGTGAAACTCAGCTTCTAACTAGTAGAGAGCCTGGGCCTTAGTGTCAGTGTGTTACTTTCTCAAAGTATACCAAAAATTGCATGTGTGTAACTGAAGGCAACAGACCGGTGCCTTTGCAGGGTGCTTCCAGGCACCTGTTTTTAATTTTCCCCTTTTTCCTCTTCACATTAGTGGCAGTTTCATTGGATTTTGGAAACTAGGATCATCTCTGTTTGTGGAGGTGTCTTCAACTATTTTTTCAATGCAACTTCAATTGGAACAAATACCATTAGATTTTTTTGTTGTTGTAATTTCTTTCTTCTCCACTGTCTTTATTATCTGGTGTGAGAATACCTACTTTTTATTTTTATTTTGAGATAAATAAGGTGATCTTTTAGAGGGACATGAAACTCAGATTTCACTTAGGTTCTGGTTTGCATGATCTGCTAATTTACTATCATCACTGCTGATTAGGTGATTAAGAGATTTCAGTTTCCAGACATCCGCCCCAAATCTTGTCCAGAGTTGATGCCTAGAGGCTGAGTAGTCAGTGTACCCACTTCTGAGCTCAGGCAGGTGGCAGCCCCGCCTACTAACCGAAGTTTCATCCGCCCCTGTCTCCATAAATAAAAATCATGAAATGCTATGGCTGAATGCTCAAATCCACAATCCTTGTTAGGGCTATAAGTGACAATTAGTTTGGCACTTCTGGCCCCTTGCCTCTTCTATAGACAGTGTGCAGCTAAGCAGAGGCTTGGATTACATATCCATATAATCTAGGAGAATAAGAGTTGGGTCCAAAGGAATTAGAGACATAAAATCTCCCATCATTTTATATGAAGATGGTATGGGTGGAGAACAGAAGCTCCACGGACTGTCTTGGAGAATATTGTGGAAGATACTCAAGTGCCACTCTATAAATTGTTTCGTATAATCCAAAATGTGTAGTGCACTCCTGATTCCCTCATCACACGAGTATGTTCACAGAATTGGAGGGTGCTCACCAGTGAGCAGCAGCAAAAATGAGTGCACACATGAACAGAGACTAAATTAATCAGTGGCTTCATTTAGGGACATGACTCTGCTTATCAAAAAAAAAAATAAATAAAAATAGAAGAAGGATGCTTGTATGGACCTAAACCCCTGTTTAGCAGAACACAAAACGTGCTTTTCCCCATATGTGTGGTTTCACAATGTTTGCCATTTCTAAAGCATTCCCCTAGTGCCTCCCGTTCCTGCTGTTCCACAGGGCATTTGCTATTCTTAGAAAGTCACAAGGGGAATTAGACTAGTGTTCAAGAAAGCGGGGGGGAAACAGGAAAAGGAACTGTGAGGACAATCCAGTTGTTCCAATGCCACTTGATTCAATAAGAACAAAAGCATTAAAGGTATTTGGGGTCTGCAAGCTGCTATTGTCTCACTAATTTACCATGTGTGCCAAAGATCAGTGAGGGGCCCTTGAACATGCACTGTTGATCTGGGCAGTCAAACTGATGGGTACATCCAATTATTAAGAAAAACAATGAAGTTCAAACTCAGGAATATCTTTTTCTTGATGTGGGTAATGCATCTGGATGTTTGTATTGTGCTAGTTTAATCGTGAGAAACATAATGTGAAGATAATAAATACCCAGTTAAATAGGTTGACATGTTTTTATTAATTACTTTCATTAAATTATTAAGCCACTTACCTGTCTTTGGCACTAATACACAGTACACGACTAGTGGACATTACATGGATAAGAAGTCTAGAAGGGATTCATGCCCTTTTCAAGAAGCAAACTAGATATCTCTGTGCATCCATCTCATACTAACAAAACAAAATGCTGAACCAGCCTCATTTCCATTTCTCCTATGACTTTGTGTTCATGTTTTTCCAAGTACAGAAATTGAGGGTTCCCTGCTAGTTAGGTGGAAGAACAATCAATGGGAGTTTCAGGGCAGTGTAACAGAGCAAAGGAGGTTCTCAACTGCTGCCAAATGGTCAGAGGGCAGGAAGTACATCAGATATTCAGATTAGAAAACTGGTGTTAAAAAGGGTAAGAGCAGATGCAGCATTTTTTATATAGTTCTAGGTTTTGTTAGGTTTTTTCCAGCAAATTCTAGAGAAAAAACTTTCTGTGATTTGATGCTCATAAAATCTAAAAGCAGTGGGAGACACAATTAACAGATTGCTGCGATTTGTGAAGTGAAACAAGAAATGAATTTGACTCATGCGTTTTAGTAGCCCACAGATGTTTTTGTGTCATCTTTTCTTGTGCTTCTGATGTTTGATAATGACTATACAGAATGAGAAAAGTGCAGTAAATTTTCTGCCAGTGCAGGAGCTGCTAAAGAAAGTCTCTGGGAAAGAAGAGTATATATAACAACACAGAAACAAAGGGCAAACAATGCCAAGGGCAGATAACTCCATTAGACAACTCAGACATGTGGTGCTTAGTATAAAGTATTGTAGGTAGAGCAGCTGGATAGAACGAGAACTATCAAGATCGATATGAATAAAATGAAGAAATGAAATCTGTTACTATTTCTCTGAGGTCTTATTTACAACAAAAAGTCAGATCACCAACTGATGTAAAGTGGTTTATGTCCTAACAGTATTAATGCAATTAGGATAGCTGAGCACCATTACGAATCTGTCTACTGAAGGCTACACCCATCTTGCAAACACAAGACCAAATTCCCATTGTTGCATTAAGCTTGCCTAAGCATCATGCATCATCGAAATGGTGAGCAGTGACTAAGCAATGTCGTATTTTAATGAATATTCAAATGTAGATACCTTATTTTATTTCCATTGGCTTTTTAATTTTCTAATGCTTTTTCAAGGTTTGTGCGTCTGGGAGGGGGAGGGAGACGTTTGCTGTTAGAGGAAAAAAAAGGCACGTTGCCATTTCATTTCTTAGTAGAGGTTCGTAATGCGATTACCAAAATGTGAATAACAATCAAATAATTCAGAGGCTTATTCCCTATGGATAGCAAAAATAAATTTCAGTCAAATGTTTCCGGCAGAAATCTCAAATTTGTCATGCAAAGTACTTTTCTGCATTCAAACATAATGTATTTATGTGAGTCAGAAACATCAAACATTAGGATAAATAGCCAGATTATAACTACAGTCCGCTTATGAAATGATTGAAATAGAAGTGCAATTAATGAAACTGGCAGAATGGCTATGAAGCAGTGTTAATGCCTTGAGATTTAAAGAAAGGATCCAGATCTGCTTTACAGCACAGGGTGCAGGAGACACTTAGACATTGCTTCCCATTCTCCCTCTTAACAATCTTTTAGTACCTTTTCGTCTTTGTGACTTACATTCTTGTCAGAAGAGAGTTAGAAGCAATTTTTGCAAGCTTCTCCTGGGCTCAGATTTAAAAGGGAACTGAGGCCTGTGGGGAACCAAGGGGAGGAAAATTAAAAGATTGGCAATGTCATCAATGTTTTCCTTCTACCTCAAAGCCAGTGTAACATTGCACGCTTCTAAAAAATCCACAACAAACCATAAGTAGGGAAGAATGGTGTGTGGCTGTGACTGACAAAAGTGTTTCTATGAACTCTAATTCCAACACTCCCAACTTGACTGACCAGTCAGAAGTGTTCTCTTGAGTTGCTCCCCCAGAGGAGTTGTTGAGCAGTGGTAGGCTGTCTCCTCTTCTGACTTGTTTTCTCTGCATCCTTGAAAGGGAATGGATATAATCAGGGATACCTGGATAGGATTTATTGATGTTTATGAGAAGTTAGATAGGAGTGTCATAAAGCACATGGAACAACAGGTTTTAATAATCATATGGGTTCTATGTGTTTCTGGGGCTAAAAGTTGCAGGTTTGTTAAAAAACAACAGAGATAAGCAATGACTGAGAGCCCTCTGTGTTGGACTGTGTGTATGTGGTTCTTTACTGGGCAGATGTTTTGGAGAGGTGCTTCAACAGTCTGTGATCAGTGGATTGCTCAGCATATTTTGTCAGTTTTCTGTGTCCATCAGCTAATGGTGATGGAATAAACATTTAAATTTTGTAAGGACCTTGGGGAGAATGCTCAAGCAGAGGATGCTGAGTGTAATGCCAGGCTCAGCACTGTCTGATGACAGAGGCTGGCATTGCTTTCAAGCAGTGAGAAGTGTTGAGATGCACCTTCCTCTTGCCAGGAGCACTGAGACTACCTTGAGAATTTATTGCAGCTGTGCTTATTGTTTCTTTTTATTTTTTGGTCTTATTAATTATTTGTATCTCAGTGTGACTTGAATAACAGTAGAAAAAAAATTTGGGATTTACCTTACTGTACTATGCTGTTAAATTATAACACCCTACTCCAAATAAATGCGGCAAATTAATCTGGTATTCACATCTTAATTGAGCCTGCTCCATGTCAAAGTTTCATGATACTTTGAATATGTTATTAATTATTTCAGTAAATGGATGTGTAGATAGCAAACTTCAGGATGGTTTTGGTGAGGTGATGCAGGTGGAACAGTCTGGATGACCTGTGCTTAGTACTTAACTCAGGGTATATGAAAATGAAAAAAAAAAAAAAAGCAAAAATGAGATTAGGACACCTGTATTTTGAAGCTGTACAGGATTTATTGCAACTTATATAGCCTTGGAACTAGCATAGTTTATATCCAGTTATCCATAGCCTAAAGATCTTTATGAGAAGGGTTTTACTAGGAATTAGATATGTGACTCTATAACTCACCATAGGGGAGGATTCCTCTATAAAGGAAGAAACTTCTTTTCTTGCCTTTAACTGATCTGCAAGTGTTTTCCTCCAGAAAAACCTTTTTTCCCTGTTAAGTCAACAATATTCACAGAATCACAGAATATACCAGGTTGGAAGGGACCCACAAGGATTATTGAGTCCAACTCCTGGCCCTGCACAGGACCATCCCCAAGACTCACACAAGGTGCCTGAGAGTATCATCCAAACGCTTCTTGAACTGTGTCAGGCTTGGTGCTGTGACCACTGCCCTGGGGAGCCTGTTCTAGTTCCAACAGTCCTCTAGGTGAAGAAAGGTGTTCAAGCAACCTCTGTGTACTGAAACTATACCTCCAGGAAATGTGCAAAATCCATAAGGACCTTATGTATCTTACACAGGTGATTCCCTTCTTTCACTAAGTCCATAGGAAGTCCTGCTCACATAGGAGCCTCTTTTCTATTTGATGAGCCTGGTAGAATACAGCTAGAAGGAAAAGCTGACAACAGTCTTCTTCATCCCTCAAGCAGTGCCCATGGTGGTTTGTGATAAGGCATTTTCCCAAGGAATTGTAAGGCATTTGCTTCAACTGTTTAATCCAGAATCTGTTTTTCTTCTGTTTATGTGTTCTGGCTAAATAAGATCTACCAAATCTCAGAAAAGTATGTCGAGAAAGAGCTAAGTCTTCTGTAAAGCTTGATGAGAATAGTATAGCCTTCACTTGCAGATGTATTGGACAAAAATGTATTTACTAACCAAATTATTCTCTGATATTTAATTTTCATGAAATTTAAACCTTTTGTGGAAATGTTCAATTTTGGAGGTTTTGGTGGGGTGTAAGAAATTTCATTGACCTAGAAGGTGTGGAAATGTTTTGATTTATCTAGTTTTCTTATAGCGTAGAAGATACTACTTTTTATACATCTTGTTAAATGCTGTCAAAAATAATTAATGTGAGATATGCTTGTTCACTAACTTTAGAAGTTTTCAGGAATCAGAACAAACCAACATGGTGAATTTTTAAGTTATGTTACTTAGAATGTAGTTAGTGGAGAGACGCTTCTCTAGGCCAGTGAGTGCAATATCTTCAGCAACTCTGGCAACTACTTCCTTAAAACCTTTCTGTAAGTTATTGAGAAGATATTTGCATGAACTGTGTGGTGATTTTTAAAGTTTTCACTTTGCATAACTTTATATTTGCAATTCAAATAAGAATTCTTTTTATTATGTTAGAGTTTCATATACAACAGGAACTCTGTTTCCTGATCAGTTGTGTAGAAACACTGCTTTCCCTGCAAAGAGTCTGAATCTTATAATACAGTGGAGAGAGTCATAATCAAGTCTGGCTGCTCCAAGGTTATTAAAGCTGTTAGTCACTGTGTCCACATAAAAGAACAATGAATATATCATTGGAAAACTAAACTGGCAGCATAAATAGGTAGGCCTTTTTGCCTTTTGCTTGAATGAGTCCATCTGTCTCCTCTAGGCCCACATAGGGACAAAATGCATTGCTCAATGGAATGAAGAGCCCTCCTAGCTCAAGGTTGAGGGTTTCCTGTAAAGTTTTTTCTGATGTTAATATGGAATTTCCTGTGTTTCAGTTTGAGCCCATTGCCTCTTTTTCTGTCACTGGACGACACTGCAAAGAGCCTGACTTCATCCTCCCTACAACCCTCCCTTTGTGTGTTTTAAGAAGATCCCTTCCTGAGATGTCTGTTCTCCAGAGTTCCAGCTCTCTCAGCCTCTCCTCATATTAGAGATGTTCCAGTCCCTTATTCACCTCTGTAGTCTTTTGCTAAACTCACTCCACTATGTCTTGTACTGGGTAGCTCAGAACTGGACACATCTCTCCAGATGTGGCCTCACCAGTGCTGAATAAAGGGGAAGGATTGCCTGCAGTAGTGTAATACAGTCCAAGATACCATTTGCCTTCTTTGTCACAAGGGCACATTGCTGGTTTGTGATCAGCTTGTTGTCTACTGGGGCACCCAGATCTTTGTCTACAAAGCTGCTTTCCAACCAGTCAAACCCTGACCAGTATTGGTGCCTGGGTTTACTGCTACACAAATGCAGAACTTTTCATTTCTCTTTCTTGATCTTCATGAGTTCCTTTCCAGTTCTCAAGTCTGTCAAGGTCCCTCTGGTTGGCAGCACAATCATTAGTTGTATCCTTTGCAAATTTGTTGTGTGGGTATGCTGTCCCATTTTCCAAGCCAGTAATGAAGTTGTTAGATGGCAAAGGACTCAGTATCAGCACCTGAGGTATCTCATTAGTGACAGTCTTCCAGATGGACTTTGTGCCATTCATCTTAACCTTGTAAGCCTGGAAGTTAAACCAGTTTTCAGTCCACCTCATTGTCTACTTATCTAGCCCATACTTAATCAGGTTGTCTTTGAGGATTTTACAGGAGACAATGTCAAAAATTACTGACATCCAAATAAACAACATCCTCTGCTCTCCCTCAGTTGCCAAACTGGTTATCTCATCGAAGAAGGCTATGAGGTTGGTTATGCATGTTTTCCTCATTGTAAATGCATGCTGCCTATTCCTTATCACCTTCTTGTCCTTCCTGTGTGAGGAAATGGCTTCCAGACTCTTTTCTGTATCACCTTCCCAGGGACTGAGGTGAGACTGACCAGCCTGTAATTTTCTAAGTCTTCCTTCTTGCCCTTCTTGAGGATAAGATTGACATTTACTTTCCTGCAGTCTTTGGGAGCTTTCCCAATCACCATGGTCTTTCAAAGATTATTAGCATTGGCCTTGCAAGTGACAGCAACCAGCTCCTTCAGCACTCATGGGAGCATCCTGTCAGTGCCAATGAACCTGTTTCTGTTCAGTTTATTTTAAGCGTTCCATAACATAGTCCTGTTCCACTGATGGTAAATTGTCCTTGGACTAGGCTTTCCCTTTGATCTCACGGACTGGGATTCCTGAAAGCAAGGCTCACCAGTAAAATACCAGTCAAAGAAAGCATTGAGACCTTTAGCCTTCTATGTCCTTCCTCAACAGTGCTTCTGCTTGTAGAAGTTCTTCTTGTTACCCATTACATCCCTCACCAAATTCCATATTGCATTTCATGGCTCCATTTCCTCTGGGATGACCTGGCCCTACTTCCACTTCCCTACTTCTTATTGTTTAGTTTAGTGAGGAGCTCCTTGTTCATCCATGAAAGTCTCCTGCTGCCTTTACTTGGCTTTCTGCTTGCTGGGATGAACAACTCTAGAATGTGAAGAAGGTGATGCCTGAAACGTGGGAGTTTTTTACCTGAAATTAAATTTTTCTCATCAGGTTAAAAGCAAATTTTTGCCATGGTTAATCCTAACTGTGATTTGGAGCATTTCTAAAAAGCTGGACAAGAGCATCTGCACTTGGAAAAAAATGGGCATTCAGGCACGTGGACTATCTATCTGCTTCAGAATTAATTTAAATCAGTACAAATTTTTCTCATTTATTTGCATGAGCACAGAACCAGGAAGTGCATTATTCTTTTGGTTCATGCAGTCACTGTCCCATTTGGGGAAGAAACAATCTGTGATACACATATGGGAATGGCAGCAAGGTAAGAAAATGGAGCCTGTAAACTTTTTATGGGCATAGTAAAAAATGGTTACTGAAATTAATCTTAAGTATTTAGGGTTTAGCCCTTCCTGAAAAAGCTATCATGGATTTAATAAAAAATAAAAGCTTTTATATTACATTGGTAACCATGTGTGAGCAATTAGAAGAGAGTTATGACCTGGATATAGAATCCCATATGAAATCATGAAATGCCCCTAAACTCTAAAAGGGGAAAATTCTCTGTTAAACTATCTAGACTTTCACAGTAATTGCCAGGCAACCCAATGGATTTGATTTTATCAGGCTTTTCTATAAGTAGTCTCTTGTAGGAATATAATTATTAATCACATTTAATAAATTATTTCCAGCATTGAAGTCTTAATGAAGCTTTTATTTTCAATCAATTTAAGGGTATAGTGTTGATTCAGTAATTTTTTTAAGCAGAATATCTTCATTTTAGAGCACATTTACTAAACCTTTATCTGCAATATACATCTGTTTATCCATCAAACTCAAAATTTCTTATGTACATCATAATAAAAGAGGGGAAAGGAGCAGTGTGTGGACAGTGAGCTTTGCTCAGACTAAGTAAAATGTATAATGATAAAACGGACATAATTGCAAAGTGTGCTGGTATCTACATAAATATGATTATGTCCCTTTCACAAATTCTTTTTAGAAGTGCCTTGCTAAAAGCAGTCCAGCGATCTCTACAAAATGAGTGCTTTTGTCTTTGTTATTGTTTTTTAATGCTTCCCTTAGCAAACAATACTTACAGAGATGTATTTTATGTATTGATCCTTACCGAGAAGGAGTTTAGATCAATGCTAATTTTGAATTGTCAAGCTACTGAAAAGAAGCATAACTCTAAGATATTAGTAGTCAAAGGCTTTTGTGTCTTCTACTAACATCAGGAAGTGGACTTTATGGGATTTTTTTTTTTTTTTGTGGAACAGCAGATCCTAGCAGACAAACAAGCTCAGCAGTGCATACTTTGTTCTCTCTATATATCATCTGTATGGCATTCCAGGTGTATTTGTCACTTTGGCATATTTGTTGAGCTACACATTAGCAAAAGAACATTCAGTAATTTTAAAAATAGTATTAAATCATTTATCTCTGGCATTTTTCTTAAGTAAAATCTAAATATATTCAGGTGAACTAACGGAAGCATCTCTACCTCAAAAGTTTTTTGTAAAGGAATAAAATCCCTTGAAAGTAGGGAATGTTATAATTGTTCCTGAAAGTCTGGAAAGAACTTTTTCAGGGCTTTGCAGCTTGTGAAACACTAGTTTTTGTCCCCTGGTTTTGGACACACTAGTTGATGCATATTCTGACCAATGGGGACAGAATGACAGTCAGTGCAATGTTATGAGTCTTTTAAACAGAATTAATTTTTATCTCCAAAATATTCATCTCTTAAAGTTATTTAAAGCTTTGGGCTGAAAATTCAAATACCTGGTTTCATGTTAATAAATCTAATTGTCATTTAAATGGTGTCAAGTTTCAGCAGTTTCAGTTAAAACTACAAATTTTGAAGAGGATTCATAAAATGGTGGAAAAGTTTTTGAAGTTTACAGAGAAGAGGGAATCTTCTCTAAGGCTCTAGAGCCAAGAAATCCTATAGCTTGAGTAGTTCTGTCTCATGATAGTCACCCATATCCTGAAGACGGGATCAATGAGAAAGCCCCCTCTGGGAGCTAAAATAATATCAAAAAGACAGCCCTTCAGCCATTTCACACGTGAGAGGAGGCAATGTACTTTCCTTCGGAGATCCCAACAGCATGACATAGCATGGCATTCATGTTGAGCTGTGGATGGGAGGATTTAAGCCTAATTAAACAGTAGTAGTTGACTTGCATGTTCTGTAATAGGCATGACACCATTTGATACTTAGCTGTGCTCTAGCATCAAACAGCTCCCTTAAAGTGCAGATCCAAGGCACAGCTCAAAAAATAATTCCGTTTGCCTGCAACAAGCCAGGGACTGGCTGACAGAACAAGTAGCATTAGCGAGGGTGGAGACTGCCAGCATCAATGATGATTATATGTGCTGCTTCTGCCTGTGATGAGCTGCCAGCTTTTAAGTGCTGAACAATTGAGTGACCTTGGACAAACCGGTTCCAATAATGATACAGCGTTTGTTTTAATATGAAAGTGACAAGAAGGAAAAGATCACACTGTGTCTTTCTTTCATGCAATCCCTCATCTCCAAAATGGATGCATCTCATGTGAGTTTAATAGTTCGTTTCATATGCAAAGCCTCTTTCTCTGGTATTAAGAACATCTTCATTTCAAAGATTAGAGAAGTTAAAAAAGACTGAAGGCTGGAGTCAAGGAAGATAGTTCTTATACCTGCAGTAGCTGTCACCTGCTTAGAGATAATAAAAATATCCTCTGAAATTTAAAACTGTAATTTATCTCATATTTTTGTATTTGAATCCATTTTTTTTTTTTGTATGCACACAACTCAGTTAATTGGGCCAAATTGCCAGTTTTATTGAAGGAAAAGTTTAATACATTATACATTAATACATTACATATATAATACAATATATTGACAAAATATTTGTGGTAAAACTATGAACCAGATCTAATCAGCTGTCTGAAGGGGACTCATGTGCTGGTCTCAATAAGCCATGGCCAGGCGTAGTGTGGCAGTGGGATGCCCTGGGGACAGCTGGGTGCCTGAGGTGCTGTCCCTGCATCCATGGCAGTGGGATGATGCCCTGGGGACAGCTGGGTGCCTGAGGTGCTGTCCCTGCATCCGTGGCTCCCGAGCCTCCCT